>VZRO01003937.1:120990-242057 GCA_013397915.1 Daphoenositta chrysoptera | reverse complement strand
TTTTTAAATTTAAAAAAAAAAAAAAAAAAAAAAAGCTAGTTTTTCTTTGTATGTGACATTCTATGTATTACTCACTATTACCAACCTCAAGATTTTGAAAACCGTGAGTCAAACCACAAAACATCATGAGATTAGCTGTAACATGAGTTACTGAAAAATAAATAAATGCATTTGTGTGGTTTATTTGTCTTTTAATACAGGGTGAGCTCAGGTCATGTTTTTGTAATTTTCCTTCACAAATACCGAGGCTACAGATCCAATTTTTCTTTTTTTTTTTTTTTTTGCCAAGTTGATTTGAGCTAAGAAACCACAAGACTTGGTAGTACTAACACTTTTCAAACATCATGCCTAGCTACATCGACCATGAGGGACTTTCACTTCCCTCCCCTTGGTGATAGTGAAGGCCAATTCAGTGATTACCTGGATACAACTTCAGCAAAGGTCCCAGCACATGGTGAGTGCACAGAGTCTCAACAGCAGCAGTAGGTCTGTGGGGAGCCAAAGGAGATGTGAGAACCTGGTGACCAGAGTGTCCTGCCACCAAACAAGTGCTCACAGTCGTGGCTGGAACAGATGCTCACTCTCACAAGACACCTCACCTCCCCACCAGCTGAGTGCTGACCCTGCAAAGGGAGTTAGGCAAAGGGAGTGGAATTTCTGCCACAATGTCTCTTTCTAAAAACACTTTTTCTGCAATTAAGCTTCATTCTTCTCAAAATATTTGGGCATTCAAAAAGAAAACACAATCTCTACCCCTAGAAACGAAATAGGTCAAAGTCTAAATATGTAGAGGTAAATTGCAGGTTATTGCATCAGGTTCAGTTTGTGTGGAAAGTTCCCACCTTCTCATGCCACAGACATAAACCTTCCCTAATTCCTGTAGGCTCCCAACACTTTTTCTTATGGCTAATTTTAATTACATCAATACAGAGCACATAACAACCAACTTTTTGTTTAGCTGCTCCATACTCTGATTGTTCAGACTCCACATTGAAGTCTAGGATGTTCTAGCCATTAACATGTATCACAGAGAGAACTTCCTATTTTCTTTCTCCTGTGCTCCTTCTTGGGTGGCAGAAATATAAAATAGTTTTGAGGGATGTTGAAATTAAAACTGCTCCACAAAGGCAGTTTGGAAAAGACTTAGGAAAAAGTTTCTAATAGGTTTTTTTTTTTTTCCTTTATTACTTTTCATGAATTTTTATTCATCAGAAGAACCAAAACTTTCTGTGGGAATGGACCACACCTTTTCAGCTATATACAAAGCAGCTTCTCAAAGCAAAGGAGATCATTGCATGCAGTGAGAGCAGTGAGGGAAGCTCTCTGCTGAACGAAGCTCTCTGGAGCATCCCACTGAAAATGTCAGCTCTGCCTCATTCAGAGTGGGAGCTTATAGCTGAGGCAGCATCCTAGATGCTGGTTTTTTTCCTAGCCTACAGAGTAATTTATAATTTCAAAGTGCATTGCGGAAACTTCTGAGGTTTTAAAAGCTTAGCAGCATAAATTTTCCTTTTCAACACTCATAAACAATTAGCTTGCAGATTGCCTATTTAAGATATTTACCAGTTTTAGGATTTATACAACTATTAGCCATCCCAACTTGACAAAAGTTCAGTACCAAAAGACTGGGTTAATAATATTTATTCCAGAAACAACATTAAGAAACTGTTTCTCTAATGTTGTTCTATCTCCTGAGTTCTAGAACTTGCCCTCTTGCACCCATTTAACTTCCAGTTTCAGGCTTACATAGAAACCTCCTATTTTTAAATCTTCCAGTTCCCTGCTACATTTTGCAGCTGGAGTTTTTAACCTAAAGGCCAAATCCTGCATGCCAAAATTATTTAACTTGTGTTTCTTTTTAACTTGTAGTCTTTGACACACAGCCTGGCACCCTACCTCCCAATGGCCCTGTGTCCACTCTACCACTGTGTCCACTGTCTGTCACAGTGATAAAAAGGCAGGCACTTGACGTTTTGTGTCAAGGCTGTGGACAGATGGGTAGCAGGAGTATATGGGCATGTCACATCTTGGGAAAGGCATTAATCTCACTCCTCTCCCATGGCTTCTTTTGATAGCAGATTCGAGGAGCCCATGAACACGACTTCAAGTGTATGAACTCTCCCACTGTACAACTCAATACACTCCAAATGGTCATGTGTCCAATAATGCAACAGCCAAATGGTAAGTCTTTATATATTGCATCTGCAGACTGCCAGGAAAGTCATAGAGATCCGTCAACATTCCTTTATACCTTTTTCTTAGAGAGACTAAGGGATAGAAGCTGGAGAAATGGATCTTACTAGAACTTCTGAGGTCAGTTTATTCTAAATTGCTTCTAGAGAGCTTATTATAGAGTGCTTCTAAAAAAGATACCTGGTGCCCACGGGTGAAAGAACAGTCAAACTCCCTTTTCTGGTAGGCTTTGACACACACAGGGACTAGGGCTTCGCAACTTCTGTTACAAATAAAATAATTAGAATAAAACAATCTTAGGGCACTTTTGCAACCCAGGATTACTGTAACCCACTGCCCTTGTGTTATACAAATGTATTTCACTAATGTCTCTGCTAGTGAACTCATAGTATCCATCACAGGATTCCAGCACAGAGCCACCTGTGAGCAAAGGGAAATTCCAATGAGAACAGAGCATGAGGAGCTGCAGTGCTGCCAGGGACTGGCATTGCATTTTGGCACCATCTTTATTTTTAGTGTTCCAGCTCTGCTTTCCATGTATAAATCAGTATAGGGTGCTGGATTTTTGGTGTGCCATAGCCAAATTGTATCAGGAAGACTGCAGAACTGATTCTTTTAAGCTGATGCAAGCTTCTTCAAAACACACTCGACTTCCTTCAACCCTTTATAAACACCAAACATTTTTGTTCATTATTTGAAATTAAATTCCATCTGGCCTAAGAAACTCTATATGCCTCCGGTTTTTATGCCCAAATCCCTGGTGCTGCTGCAGTTCTTGTAAACACCACAAATATTTTTTTGCCAAAGTCTGTAGCTGAAGAAATGACAAACCACTGCAGATTCGTAACATGAGCGTGTCATTGCTGACTGCAGTTGCAACACAGAGGATACTAAAAATATAACTGTGGTAAAACTGTATTTTGGAGATCAGTGCAAACAGCAAAAGCTCCAGTAAACAAGCTCCACTTTCATCTCATTGAGGTGTTTAGCTGGATGAAAGGGGGGAGAAGGGAGAAAAAGTTACCTTCAGGAAAATTTCATACATGTCAGTGAATAAACATTCTGACTGCTGGACATGTTTTTACATGCAATGAGACAAACTGAAATTGGACAACAAAAGTAGGCATTTTTATATGAGTAGTTAACAGCAAGTATGTTGTAGTTTTACACTGGTGTTTCTTACTGTCCTGAGCTTTCATATTCATACGGCTGAGCTGCCATGTTCTCACAAACAGAAGCTTCACACTTTCCTTTAGGTTTTGCATTACCACATAGAGAAGAGATAATTTTGTATAAAACCATAAGGTCTAAAAAACCACTGAGAATCCCATAGGGCAACAATTCCCCGTGGCTTTACTACAGTTCCTCCTTTCTTGTTTAAAGCCTTTGATTTACTTCAACCTGTTAGGCTTATGTTTCCATACAACCTTACTTCTTTCAGTACCCTCTTCAAAGAAATGTTTCTAGCTCTACTGGTGATTTATAGTAACTTCCCAAAATAAGCACATTTGTTTTCCTTGTTTGTCGCTATATTGTCCTGTTATGATGGACTGACTTTTATTCAGCTTCAGCTAAAGGTTTTTTATGTGTCCATTTGACTATCACAAAACTACTGGATAGATTTTCTATGACTACCTAAAACATATTTCCATCATTTATCACAAAAGTCTGAATTTAGCTGAATTAATATGGCTGATTTAGCCTTCCCTAAAGGAAATGCATACTACTTTACAGAAATAGTGTTTCTTTTTATGCAAAAATCCCACTATAAATCATAGAAAACTAACTTGGACATCCTGCTTGCCCATGATAACTCAAAATAGCTTTACCCATAAGCAAATACACGTGCATGGGCTTCTTTGTCTTTGTTTCACCTGTGTCTGCGTGAAAACAGTGTTCATGGGAAGTGCTGGAAGGGCAGACTTGGAAGCACAAATCCTGATTTTATCCACACAGTCAGAACAGACACTTCCATGACTGTGCCTTTGCAGAATGAGCTCAGTGCACAAGCACGGAGTCCCTCCTGCATGCCCTCTCTTTTCCCTGAGCCCTCTCCCAACCACGCAGAGTCCCATGCCAGGGTAGCTGTTCACAAGTGTGCCTCCAGATGTTCTTTTATTCTTACAGTAATATTTGATTGCTGTTAATGTAGATTAGTCTTCTGGGGGGAACCTGCCTATTCTCTTTTTTGCTTCTCGAGCTTTCCTTCCCACATTACCCAGTCAGTAAACTATACTGAATCTCAGAGTGCTTAAATGTACCCTTCCATCCTGAGCCCCAAATCCCTCATCTTTGTTTTAAAATTGTGTCAACTTCTACTTCCCTTAAGTGTGAGATACCAGCTCTATCAGCCACTTGTTTGGAAACTGAAAAAACAAGTTTTATCTTATGCTGCCCTTCACATATAAGAGACTTCCTGTCAACACCAACAGCACTTACACATTATCTGTTTTCAAATCTCACCTTGAATATATTCTTTGCTACGATGTTCAAGGCAAAAACAAAACAGAAAAAAAAAACCAACACAAAACAAAATAAAAGCAAGAGAGTTTCAGAGACAAGAAAACAAAAGTCCAGAAAATGGAACATAAAAATGTTTACAATATTTAATGAGTATGTCTATTAAAAAAAAATAAATAAAAAGAGAGAAGCTGTAGGGGCTTAATGAAAAAAGAAAGAATGGGGAAAAGAGATACCTTGCCAATTTCAAAAATTTTGACTTAGTCTTCTCCATATCTTCTCTGCTTTTCACAAAATCCTAACAACTAGCTTGTATCTTCAATCTCTTTTTGAAACTTTGAACATCTGAGTTTCATATCTTCCAGCTTTCCTATACTATAGCAAAAGCTAAGAAGTTAATTTATTTTTCGATGAAAAACAACATCACAGGACTTCAGGAGGAAGAATTTAAACAAAGGCATCAAACACCACAGACCTTAAGACACAAATAATCAGATTTCCTAGGACAGGAGAATTGGAAAATAGTCTCTCTGACACTGGTGCCTGAGGTAGTGGTTTGCCTCAGCTCACTGGCTCTCTAAAACAGCCTGATCTACATATTCCTCTTCTTTTTTTCTAGGGCTCACTGAGGAAAACAAACTTCCTACCACTATCATGAGGTTCACTGTGAGGTTAAAAACGTGGAGAGTTATCTTCTAGTATAGAAAGAGCAAAGTTTATTGTGTAAACATTTACACTGTGAGCTGACCTTCTTCTGACTTCAACTGGTAAAGAGTCCAGGGGGAAATGTTTTGGGGCAGGAGTCCAGGAAGCTGAGTGGAGTGGGAAGATAAAGCGTGGTCCGCAGCTGAACAGGGCAATGGGGAGAGAGACAGAGGAATGCTCCTCTGGTCCATGAAAAGGACTGCACAGCTTTGGGAAAGGAGTCCATGACACTGATCTCTGAGGTGAGCAGGGGACCAGAGACATGTTCCTTCCTGTGTCCTTATCAGAACAGTGGCTTAGAAATCCAGGAAGACAGATCACTTCCTTGAGGGTGCAGAGATGGAGGGCATCTCAGGGACATGAGGTGATACTGCCACTGCGTCTTTCTTTGAACTACAGAGCCACAATCAGGATCCTCTGGGCAATGCCCAGTTTAGGCAACTGAGTTCTCCTGAGGTTAAGCTGTGCACTGAGATCCAGCCACCTAAACATGGTGTCATTTTAGATGCCCAAAGGCATCCCACTGCAAATTCACAAAACATGTGTGTGTTGGGTTTTGCAGGGGGGGAGGAGGGAGTGTCCCTTGTAGGTCTGAAATTTCATTTGTCAGCCCGATGGGAAAGTTTCAGATTCTAGGACGCCTCAGGTGGCACCTGATGTGTCTGCATGCTTCCATCTGGAGCTGTTTACAAAAAATACTGATTCCCAGAAGACTTTGACGGTCTATGGAGCTTATTTACTTGTATATAATATCCATCCTATAGTGCATTAAACAAATTATTTCCTGTATTTTCAGTAATCTCAACTCTGAGGATCTCAGTTGTCCACACATGGCATATAGTGCCCAGGATGTTTAAGACATCCTAAGGTGTCAAAGACATCCAGATAGCAATATCAGATATTACACAGGACCTGAAAGGAATCTATAACAACTTGACTCTGTGCCAAGTGGGGAAAATATCAGGTAACCCAAACCATAGTAAATAGATTGAGCAATTGTTTGGTTTTTCCACTGTAGAAATGGGAAGTATGATGGTTAACTTCCACAGTGACCCCTCACCTATCCCCTAATGTCTGCGAGTTCAGTGTGATGGGGTGTGTGGTTTGTGATGGGGTTTGGCAAGGCTTTCTGCTGGTATCATCCTAGAGAACTGTAATTTACTGACAACTCAAATGAGCTGCCAGCCCTAAACCACTGTATAATTGACATTTCCCAGCCAAAGCAAGACAGCAGATTTTGTGTAGGTGTGGACATGGGAACAGTGTGTGGAGAGGGATTTGTATAACTTTTCTGCCTGTAAAATAAACAACACACCATCCCTGTCTATTAAGGACAGATATTATTAAATGTGTGACATAATTTCTCAACATTTTTTCTGTGCACATCAAAGCAAATGCTAGGGTACTTCAGCAGGTAGCTATAAAAGACCCTAGAAACAGAAGAAACAATGAAGATATATGAATCTTTTGTGCCAAGCTGAGGCATTTTTTAATGTCCTCAGAGAATGAGCCTACATTTTAATGTAAAATCCCAGATACCCCTTCTTCACTTTTTCATTGTTACTTAGGTTTTACATGCAGAGACACATTTTCACATAGGAAAGAGTAATTAATTTGCTTGGGCACATGGATTCCTTGAGCTATCACGCCCCTTTCAATCCCAGTTCACTGTGTTTGTCTGTGTGCTTCATAGACAAGGTACTGTTCCTCCAAAAAGCAGTCACTGGGAAAGAAAAAACCCAACACAGTAATACAGAAAAAGAAAAACAAAACAAAACAAAACAAAAAAGAAACCCACCCCAAAACAAATCAAAAAACCCCCACCAAACACAGAACCACAGGTGCAAACATTNCAAAACAAAAAACCCCCACCAAACCAGCATTCAACACAGAACCACAGGTGCACACATACAGTTAAGCTTTGTTATATATTTCCGTCACCATTTATAAAATTCAATAGTCTGGAGTCACACAGACAACTACTTTGGATTTATTTTTATTTTAATTAATACTTCTGAGTTGCTTTTTCTCATCTATTTTGGGAAATGCAGTAGAGAGAAAGACAGTGTTGACAATATCAGGTGCCTCTGTCAGAGAGTCAAGAATTCAAATAGAATTCTAAGGAATGAGTTTTAAGTGAGGCAAGAGCAAGAGGGGCAAAACCCATGTGGTCATCCTTTGAACAGTGACAGGACAGAGCTACATCTAAGACACTTGAGAGTGATATTGGTGGCTTTCCAGGGCAGATGTTTGACTGCAAGTTCAGACCATTTATGTCAGAATTTTATATGAGGTTTAAAGTACAGAATGATTGAGTTATCTAAAAGAAAGGCATTAATAAGTCTTCAAGCAGGAAAGGCAAATAATTACAGTACCAAGGTATCCAATACCTTTAATACAGTATGAGATGCCTGCAAGACTTCATGGTTCTCTGCTGTGGAGAGATTCCTCTCTTCTTTACCAAGGCAATTAAAACACTGCACACTCACTGTGCAGTGAAGACTTGTACAGGTATTGAGCAGTAGAGGAGTCAATACAGGAAGTCATTAGAGAAATTAATTCTTATGAAAATTCCCCTCTCCATCTCTTCTCTAATCAAAGTTGAGAAATTTCTGTCTCCTGCTGCTACCCTACATTATCCTCTCTTTCTCTCTCTCACTCTCTCTGGGCAAATTCTCAAAGTGTCCCACAAAAGAGATGTGAACATTTTTAATGAATCAGGCCCTAAAAATCTGACAGCAAATCCCATGCTGAAATCCTAGAGGCAGAGTGGAAAATATTTCTGGAGAATAACTGGAATTTTGCCAAGAATTTTTAAGAGCTTGAATATCTTGGGGGAATATATAAAAACAACCTCATGATTCAGCTAACCAAGGCAGTAAAACAAGTTCCTGAAGGCAAGGATCTGTACTTTGAATATATTTGGGTGCTTCCTTTAATCCCTGTGTTTCTTTTTCCTTCTTCTGTCCTTTTCCCAGTTCCTTTCTCCTTTGAAGTAAGAAAGGTAGACTTTATAAGTTACTTTTCCTTCTCACCCAGCCAACAGGGAAGGGTCATAAGTAGGGCAGCCAGTTCCCTCTTCTTTGAAAGCTGTATGACTGTTCTACTTTAGATACACATCCTCCTGCCTAAGCCCCAGCACAGTGTGAGCCCTATCACAAATTTATAAGCTCCAGTTCTGTCCTCTATGCTACCTAGTCCAGACACGTAACATCATCTTAATTATAACCCAGATGCAGAAAGAATACCATTGTCATCTTTCATGATTAAAACAGAGTAACGCATCTATCGCAGTATCTTATAAAATGGTGTTTAATTTCCAGCACAAAAAAGACCACCACTGCGCCACTTAAAAATGCTTGCATGCATTCCCTGTTCTGGAAGTGGGATCTCCCTTGTTTGAAGAAGCCTGTCTGACCCCATGAATAATGAACTATTTAAGAACTTCAAGAAGAATCCTCAAAGAGATCAATCAAGTGAGACCAAAGGGAATGACAAGAATACAAGATTAAAGAAGAGTCTCTGATATAATCTTGACAAAGTTGATTTGAGCACCTAAAAGTTTAATAGATTTAACAGACAGTGGCTAAAGCTAACTCACATATTATAGCTTGCGTGATCCTAGCTGGAAGCATTTTAGATACGTGTGAGCAGTTTCGAATAATCTGAATTTTCTAAAGTATGTTGCCCTTGGCTATTAGTTAAGAAAATATGGTGGCTACTAGAAGCTTATTGGTTCTTAGAGGTATCAGGACAAGATCATGATTTAATCAACAAAAGAAAAGCTTCTAAGAACAAGAAAGCTTCAGTCATCAGTTATATCTATGTTAGCAAGTGGTGTGACAGAGTAGATAATCGAGGCAGTCACTGCTGACACCTCTGCCCCCTATGCAGTTCACAGGTTTTATTTCAGACTTGAACTGATCTCGTGAAACAAATGACTCTTCCATATACATTGTTCTACACTGCCAAAAGGACTGTTCCCTGGCTGGATTCCACTTGAGGTTGTACTGCATCTGATATGCATCTGGAGCAAACCTTTCAGTCTGTCTTCAGGGGTTGTTGTGACAGGACAAAGGGAAATGGTTTTAAACCAAAAGAGAGTAGATTTAGACTGGATAAAAGGAAGACATTTTTTATGGTGAGGGTGGTGAAACACTGGAAAGGATTGCCCAGAGAGGTAGTAGGTCTCCATTCCTGGGAACATTGAAGGCCAGGTTGGACGGGGCTCTGAGCAACTTGATCCAGTTGAAGGCATCCCTGTACGTTGCAGGGGGTTTGGACTGGGTGGTCTTAAAATGTCCCTTTTAACCCAAACTATTCTATGAATTCAGAGCTCTGAGGAAAAGGAAAGCTCAGCATCTGAAAGTTCCACTAGTTTAGTAGTGCTTCCATGGAATGAGAGATACAGCCAATGGGATTTAAAATAATGACACCACCTCTACACACACATTTAATCTTACGAAGAGCAGGAAGTAAACTAGTAGGCTTACATCCCAAATCTTTAGGTCATTTAAAATTTCTATTTGGTGCTGGATCTCTAGCTCTCCAAATACACTGAGCTACCAGTCAAGAATGGAATTTAACATCATGCCAGACATAAAAAAACCCTTATCCGTGACTCAAAGTCCGCAGACAAGGCATTTCTGAGTCACACTGAAACTTAGTCCCAGGAACCAACAAATGTAAACATACCATTCCCCCAGCTATGTGATGGGCTCAGAGTCCAGTAAGTTGCAAAGTGAGGACATACAGTAAAGTATGTGAAAACTAACCCTCCCCTCTAGAGATTACACCTCCACAGAACTAACCAAGAAAGGACTATGCACCAACTCAAAGAATTTGAGGATCAGAAAACAAAAGAATTAAAACTATCCTATCATTACCCTCCAAAACTCATTTCATCAAAAGGAACTGACCTTGTGTCAGTGGAGACAAAAATAAACTTAAAAGTCACAAAGAATATGAGAATACTTCTACAGTCAAATGTCTGCTTTTAAAACAAGATGGCATATTTCAATAGCATCTTTCCTCATTTGAAAAGAACAAAAGTTGACCCCAGCAAAGCACATGAAGGAACACGTATGTAACATCCTTTAAAAATACAAATAGCCCCAGTGGAGAAGATTGGCCTGTTCACAGACTTAAATGATGCACAAATTAAGGCACTTCACCAAATCAAGGTCTCAGTTTGCTGAGCTAGGCTTTCCAATTGGCAGCAAACGAGCCTGAAGTACAAACAAGAGGTTTCTGTTATCTGTAGCATGAAATGTCAGGTGATACTTGTATATTTAAGTACAAAAGGCCTGCATTTCATAACCCCAGAAGCAAATTTGAGTGCTTTGAAAAAGAAAAGTAATCTGTCTTATTCTTTTCTCATTTATACCTGTACAAGAAATTGAACCCAAAGGAGTTTCATTGTCCCCTGATCTGCAGCTATTAATATCAGCATAGAAGAATGTTTATTACAAAAAAGATAATTTAGCAATGAACTTCA
This sequence comes from Daphoenositta chrysoptera, assembly GCA_013397915.1. Classification (NCBI taxonomy): domain Eukaryota; kingdom Metazoa; phylum Chordata; class Aves; order Passeriformes; genus Daphoenositta; species Daphoenositta chrysoptera. Next base: position 231,202 of record VZRO01003937.1, on the reverse strand, counting down.
GTGTGAAAAAACTAGCAAAATCCAAGACTCACATAAAATAAATAAAAATCTTCTGCAACACTCTTCTTACATTTTGTACTTTCATAGGCCCCTGGAAGTATTTTAAGTTTTTCAGTTGTGAATTCAATGAGAAAAAAGGAGACACTAAATCTGGGCAGAATATTCATTCTGTCCCCCTCTACTGATGTGAAATTTTGACTATTTTAGGACACATATAATCACAAAATCACAGAATGGGCAAGGATGGAAGGGACCACAGTGGGTCACCTCTTTCAACCTCTCTGCTCAAGCAGGGTTGTTCTAGAGCTCATGGCACAGGATTGCATCCAGACAGCTCTTGAATATCTCCAGTGAGGGAAGATCTTGGAAGTGTGATAGGAAATACAGCCCAATGAAATTAGTTTGAGATAGGTGCACAGTTGGCTCAAAATTGCTTTTAAAATGTTGGTGTAACTATTCACAATTAAACAGGGCATATTTTTTTTTAACATTAACTCCCAAATTCCATGGTATTTTATAGTTTCTTTAGCAAACAGAGTAAAGAAAACCTTTGTGGCCTTTGAAAACAGCATCAAACAGGGTGGGTAGCAGGCACTTCTGACAATAAGATTAGAATGGAAAAGATCTTTGTCCACTGGAGCAACACTCTGATAAACAGATGAGGTCAGAAAGGAGTAATGCAGATTCCTGCACTTAAGTCAGAATTAGTAACTCTATAAATATAATAGGGGGGAAATCCAGCTGATCAGAATCTTTGCAGAAAAGAATCTGAGGGATTTCAAACTGCATGAGTCAACTAAGTCAGGCTGTTAAAAAAAAAAAAAAAAACCAAACACCATTAAAGAGATAAATATAGGTTCTTTATAAGAAGCACACCCTTTTTTATAAGGAATCCTCTCACTTTTCCTTTTTCCAGGGCATTGTGTCAGTTGTAGGAGCAGTCTTCTAGGAGGGCAGCAGCCCCTGGGTGTCCACAGGAGAACATGCACTGTAAAGAAGGAATGGGATTCTTTAGTCTAGAGAAGAGGGCCATGTGAAGAACATGCTTGTCTTAAAATATGGTAAAGATTGCCATGAAGAACCATCTGTTCTCTTTATCCACCATGGCTAGGACAAAAAATGATAGGTTTAAGTTCCAGTTGTGAAGGTACAGAATAAATATTAGGAAAATGTTTCCAATATCACTGTGCCAAAAATGAAAAAAAAAAAAAAAGGCTAGTGATAGGTGAGAACACTATAAGGTCCTTCCTTAAAATTTGGGATAAAAAAGATCTTATGGTCTCTTTTTGATGTTGTGTCCCTAAGTCGAGAAGGACAGAGTTATCCTCTACATCTTTTGTCAGCAGAACTGCAGAAGAGCTTCTCTGCTAATCTAAGAAGACACTAAGATAAAATCTGGCAGAGAGGCAGTTTCTCTGAGTCTTTGACCATGTGTGTGTGTGCACTCACATAATGTTCTGGTGTGAGCATGTACGTATCTTCCTACATGTGTGTGTCTGTACATGAACAAGCCTGTGTTCATGCTCATTCTTGTGTGAATGTAGTGTCCCTGACACTGAAATTTAGTTTTAAAAACATCTAACAAACATTTCCCTCCACTTTACCTCAGCAGTATAAAGGGTTGAAGCTACCCTTCAGGGAGGATGGCTACTATCCAGCGGTGCTGGTATTCTTGCCTACCATTTTCTCCCAAAGCAGAGCAGGTTTGGAGAGGTGAAAGACTAAATGTGAGGAGTGTTTTCTATCTCAAAGGGCAGTTGGCATAGTTCATGTCTCATTTACATCCACATGTAGCACTGAATGCAGCAAAGTGACAGCAGTATAAAACTGACTTGAAGAGAAAAACAGATCTTTATATGATTATAGTTATATATGAAGAGCTGTATATTATATACGAAGAGCTATTGATCTGAAGATTTGTTCCACAAGGGTAAGACTATTCAACAAGCATGTCTGATGAGACTTGCACATAGTAGCCTAATGGTGGAACCAGAATATGATACAAAATAAACATCCAAGCAATGCAGACTATATCTAAACCTGGTGAATGAAGGAGACAATTATCCTCAGTGTTCAGACCAAATGGTTTTAATTTACACTTGGCAGCTCCTTTTCTCCATTTTGGAATATCTAGACAAAGTTTTCCTCAGTATTGCATTCCCACTCTACAGTTTCAGTGCTCTGGGTGGCTGCCCAATGAAAAGCTAATCAACTATGCACATTTCACTTAATCATACCAATATATCACCTCTACTCATGACCACACAGCCCAGAGAGTGGCAGCACACAAGAAACCTGAGAGCACACTGAAGTTAGATGGGAAGACATGAAGGAAGTTAGGTAATTTTATTATGAGAACAAAGTTACTTAATTAAATCCCTGTAAAATTTTATGAGATGGTATGAGGAGGCCAGGAAAGAAAGTTTTCCCCAAATGGAACACAGCAAATACTAGCCTGCATTACTCGCAGGAAGGAGGGAATGGGAACTAACCCTAAAAATATTTAGCTGCTTCCAGCAATGAAGAAAAGTATTTGCAATATTAAAAAACCTTGGGTTTAGTTTGTGTTGGGGGTTTTTTGGGTTTTTAAAAGGTCCGCACTCACTCTTGTTGCCTCAACAGAAATATAAGCCTGGGGATGGAGGGAGGAAAAACCCCACAGCTTACACAGGGTCATTAAAAAATTTAAGATTCTCTCAGCTAAAAGCCCCTGAAGATCTTCTCTGCATTAAATGTACTCGAGGGTCTCACTGTTCTGAGTAGAGACCGCTTCCTAGGCTGCACATGTAGCTCCCCCCGAGGATGAGTGAGAATATTCCATTCCCTCAGAGATCCCCAGGCTCGCCGGGCTGCACATGTGCAACCAGAACGGATACACTCCAGCCGAAGGCTGCTGTGGCTGGCAGAGCCAGAATTTTGCTGTAATGGCTGAAACTGTGACCAAGAACCTGTCTCTCCACCCTTCCCAGTAATCCCCCTGCTAGCAGCATATGGCAGGAAATCATCTCATTTGAGTGCAGGAAGAATAAGAGGAAAAACTGAATAGCAAAATGAGGGGAGTGGGGCACAAGAAAAAGAGGCAGAAAGATATGTCCAGGCAAATGTATTACAAACTGGGAGAATGTGGGAAAGCAAAACAGGGAGGAAATTACTCTTATGAGGTAATAGAGCTTGAGATTGGAGAAGATGCCTGGCAAGGAAATGGAGACATGACAGAAACAGTTCAGCAGAGAAAGAGAAAAAGGTATCAAGCTGCAAAGGGAGTGGTAGAAAGGTTTGTGCCCAGCAGAAAATGTGCATATGCAGAGCCTGAACTCAGGTACAGCATCCCACTTTGTCTGAGTATTACAAATTGTATTATCAACATACGTTATGGTCACCTTGTGATGATCATTCACATAGGGCAACAACTTTCAATCAATTTTTCTGTAACTCAAGCACCAGAAATCTGAGCAGTTTTCCTGAACCATTGTGATTAACCACTCTAGAAGACAAGTGGTCCCATTTTCAAAACAAGGAGACATTATACATGGACTCTAAATTTGCAGTCAGACTCCTAGGAAAAAGGAAAGGCTAGAATCAAGGCTATATTTGTCTAATATAAGCCTTGCATGCAGATGTATTAGGACATAAACATATAAAGTTCGCAGACTGTCTTAATCAAGAATCAGGATATATCAATTCTGAACTAACACTCTACTCTTTATATTTTGGTGGGGGGGGGGCCGTCCTGGATTTCTCATTCCCTGCAATTGACTGTTCTGTCCTTTTTTTTATTTATTTCCCCATTTACTTTCTATTCTTGCTGCAAATGCAGAGGAGGAGAATTCTATAACAAATGTATTTTCCTGTAGCAGTCTTCTTTAATCCCCCAAAATAATGTGTGCACCTGTGCCTATGCTACTGAACAAATAAGACTGTTCTGAGAGCAAGCAACAGCACAGTCTAGACCTACATCGAAAAATTCTGCTTCTCACCCAAAACCAGCCTGGCTGCATCAAAACAATCTATTAGGAAATTACCTGGGTTCCCAGCTTGTGTTCATGCATTGACTGTGCAGATGTTCTCAGGCTTGAATAAAAAAACTTACCAAGACCATCATGTATGGTGAACTGTAATCCCACACTTAAACCCATATACTTTCCCTGTTTTATTTAGTAGAAGTGTAGCCTATAAGACCAGAATTCTATGCAAGTAAATAAAGATCATGTAAATGAAGACCATCATCATGTCCATGGGGCAGCACCTTTAGATCTGATGTTTCCAAATAAATATACTTGTCTTTGAAACTTCAATAATGTGCTTTTATTGTCATTTGCCTGTCTGCTGCATAATTCATATAGGGGTACCATGCCCTATAATAAGTTGGCTAGAAGATCCAGAAAGAAAAAAAAATATATCTGAAGAAAGAATATTAAAGAAACAACAAAAGGACTGGAAATCTAAGCTCTTCTATCAGGGATCATTCCGGTTTTATGCCTTGGCATTGAAAAAAATGCATACATTATGCACATGTACCACTAATTCCTGAAATAATATGTGCAGCATGGCATATCATTCTTCAGACAAGCAATTGGCAGGTGTTTTTTACAATAGCAAGATGAATTCACAGTATGGGATATGTTGATTACTCATGTCAGTCCCTTTGAAATTTTAAAGCGAGAGTAATCAGAGCTATAAATCTCTCCTAAGTATAATTAGATTACTATTTATACCTAGTGTTGTTAAAACCAGCCTAAGAAATTACTTTTAAGGTGCCATTACTGAAGGAATAATCTCTTTAAAACAATAATCACTCAGTTAAGTACAATTCATATACCTACTTTCTATAATGAGAACACATAATTCAAGTATTTAAGAATACTGAATGTCTTTTCCTATTTAAAAGTTTGATAATGGCATTTTCAGACTTCAAAGTTTTTTACATTATATGGCAGGTCTGGGAGCATCCTCCGATACCATAATGCACTGAGATGAAGGATTAGATACGGTGGGAGCTCTGCATGGAAGGCACCCTTTGAGGGATGCAAGTTTTGTGTTAGAGAACGTGCAGGTTATGACTACTGTAGGGCCCTATAGGGAGTATTATGATAACGAGGCAATTATGATCAACTGACTAGAACTAGAGTCATCTCCATAGACTTTTTATCTTTTAGGAACATATTAGGAATTCCAAAAGATGGCAAATTTATATAATCTGGTCTAATGGTTCACTCCTGTTAATTTACATCTTATTTCCCACGGGAACTATCTTGACTTTTTTTTCTTCTGCAGTAGAGACTAGGCAGAGCAGCATGCAATCAGTAAAACCTGAGCGTCTAGTACCATCTTTTGATTAGGCAGATCTCAATAAAGATATTTAAATGACTCTAAAATAAAAAGAGAGATCTTTAATCCCCAGGTAGAAGCATGGCATTCCAGAGGAATAGGCTATTTTTATTTTATCAGAAAGCGTGTTCATGTGGAGCTGCAGGCTTTGGTCAAAGAATGCTGATACAGCGCAAAGCTTGCTGGCATTCTGCAGGGTGTACCTTCATTAAACTCTAGCAATTGCATGGACAACACCAATATCTGGAAGCTACTTCCAAATCCATGGCTGGAATAAACCACGTCAAGAGGCTGGAGTACTAAGACAAAAATTACATTAATATACATTGTCACAATACCCAGAAGCATAAGAGCCTACGCCTCTCTTGATACATATAAGCTTTAGCAGACCTTATTCCTCGTTTTTCTAGTGGAAATTAATGATCTTGTCGATTGTTTCACGCAAAACAGATTCCTGAACTCAGCAGCTCTTGGAAAGGCTTTGTCCGTGACCTACTACTCATGTGAAGTCAAGGGCAAAACTGCCCCCAAGGTCTCACAGCATTTTAAAGTTAGTTCTCATATGGAACATCCTCCCTTTCCAAGAAGTCACTTCATTGCCCCATTAATATTTTATTACACAAAACTGAGAAATGGAAAAAGCATATGTTTGGAATGATATGTAGCAATAAGAATAGGACCCCGTTTTTATGTAGTTTTCCATTGCAGGATCCAACTCATGTATTTAACAGTTTTGGTTCCATTCTCTTTCACTTTTATTTTTGTCTTAGAATCTTCAGCTGAAGAATTATTCTAATAGATGTATTTTATCTTAAATGTTAACAAGCCTCTGTTTAAGTGTCTAGGTATTGCAAAACATAGTACTGGTCAACTTACAAAATATTATAGTATTTAGTTTAATTCTAATCACAGTTTAATTCTTCATGTTATGCTATTCTAGTATAAGTCAAATCTAGTTTTTCTGTGCTATTTCACTTTCTATTAACTCAGCATTTGTCATAAAGGAATGGATGTATGCTGAGATTTTAATTCTTTTTACTTTGTTACACATCACTGATATTTAACAGACAGTATGAGTTCATCCATTTATCTCAGTTATAAGTACCATTTATAAAGTTAGACCACCTCTACACAGGTGCACTTTAGGGGTAATATGATGGATCCTTCACAGCATTAGTCTTGCTCCATGGTACTGTGCTACTGTGATAAAACTTTCCACTTCTACTCTTATGGGTAATAGTGCTGTTGACTTTTTCAGTCACAAGGACAGGTATCAAGGAATGGAAGACACATCCCTATACAATGCCCATATCTAAAACTTTCTTTTGAAATACCTAATATTTTGATTTTTTTTTCTTCAGTCCCAAACAAAGACTCTGCTTAAGCATACAAGCAGCATTATTTAAGACAATACCTACAAGTATTGATCACAACCATCAAGCACATTTTAGCACGAGTAACACCTCCATGAGGTGCAAGGCTCTATTCAGAACCATATTCATTCAAATAATCTACTGTGCGGATTTTGGCTGGGATATAGTTAACTTTCTTCACAGTGAACACACTGATAATAATAGAGTAGTTTTTGTTAATAGAGATGATTTTGTTACTGCACAGAGCCAAGGCCTTTTCTGCTTTCCATACTGCCACACTGGCAAGGAACGTGGGGATGCTTGGGAGGCTGGGAGGAGACACAGCCAGAGAGGTGACCCCAGCCGACCAGAGGGATATTCCAGACCACAAGACATCATGCTCAATATGTAAAGTGGGGGAAAGAAGGAGAAAGAGGGGGCCATTTGTAGTCATGGTGTTTGTCTTCCCAAGTAACCATTACATGTGATGGGGCCCTGCTCTCCTGGGGATGGCTGAACACCTGCCTGCCCATGGGAAGCAGTGAATTAATTCCTTGTTTTGCTTTGCTTGTGTGTATGGCTTTTGCTTTCCCTATTAAACTGTCTTTATCTCAACCCATGTATTTTCCAGCTTTTACCCTTCTGATTCTCTCCTCAATCCAGCTGGTGGGCGTGTAAACAAGTGGTGGTACTTGGTTGATGACTGAGGTTATACCACAACAACTACATCCACTCTTTTGTATTTTCTTCTCCCTATTTGCTAGAGACACCATGAATGGTGCATGGTGTGGAGTGTTACCAATGCTCAAGTATATTATACGCAGCCCACATGGTGTTTAAAGGACTTAAAGTCTAGGAGGAAAAAAAAGAAGGGAAGAACCAGGAAAATTTTGAAATGTTTCCGATTTCAGATTCACTTAGACTTAGCTGCATGTATCTTTTTGGTCATTTGTTAGCAGCTACCAGTAAGCAACCATGCCCAAAGGGAAAATGTATTCTAGTTAAAGATTGCCTTATAGCCTCATCAGCCAAGTTTTATTGCTCTTAAAGCACAGCAAGAGAAATATTTATACTGAACTTGTTGCAAAGGGATTTCAGATAGCAGGACAGTAATTTCTTGCATAACTACTTTTAGCTGGAGACAACAGAGCTACACTAGGAGGGAAACAGACTCTTATAAAAATAAAATGTCTAGAAAATAAGATGAAAACATAGAAATGCTAGGCTCTCAATTTGAAGTAATTTTTTTTTTTTTTTTTTTTTTGAAAAGGTTCCCAAGACTCAAAATGCTTTATGTGTCCTTTGAGTTCGGAACACCCTAAGTACAGTAGCATATGTCTGTGCTGTTGAACCAAATACTCCAATGATTGGAACTATTTTTTCTTTCTTTTTTTTTTTTTTTTTCTGTGTATGTGTGTGTATAGAAGGAAATATTATTTATAGCCATCTAAGGTCCGACACAGCATTTTTGAGTCAATGCCATCAATGTTACAGTTGTTCTATATTAATCTAATTGTTTTAACAACATTGGAAAGTTTGTTCTGAACTAACATATATATTCACATGTTCTACAGTTCTAGCCTTTTGGGTAATGAGGTCCTAAAGAAGGTTTCAGCACTACCTTTTACACTAATATTAAGAAAAAAACCCACCAAAATACATACCTATTCAAGGACCTCCCTGTATTATTAACATCTCCAGGAAGTCACAGTCTAGCTAAACTCATGTAGGATTTGAAGTGGTAAAACTAAGGAATGCAATTTCTGCAAAAAGAAACACTGTAGGGGATGGTAGAAAAGAAAGATTTCATAGTATTCAAAAATGAGATGGCCAAAAATATTACAGTAGGTAAATAAAAATGTAATAGTCATTTAAGTCAGCAGGAACTGAGAATGAGAGTTTACACAGATTCTGTTCTGGAAGGCTGCTGTCCTTGTCTCTGGTAGTACTTGCTTTTTTCTCATCAGCAATGTGTTACATCACACCCAGTGACAAAGTCTGGTACCGATATTTTAAAATAAAATTAGAAAAGTCTAAGGAAAGTCATCAGCTGACTAGAGTTTCGTTACTAAAAGAGAAAAGCACTTTTTCAGGGATTTCACATCATAGAATCATAGGATAGTTTGGGCTAGAAGAGGCCTTAAAGATCATTTAGTTCCAGTGCCCCTGCCATTCACTGAACTTGAAGTCAGTTCTTTTCTAAGAATGTACCCCAGTACTGTGCTTTCCAACAAGCTGCACTCTGAGGTACAGCATGTATAACCTTGTGATTTCCTTAGTACATGTGTGGGCATGAATGTGCATGTGTTTGTGTGTGCATGTACATGCTTATTTCCTTTTCTCACTTTTAAGACAACTACAATATTTGCACATAAACATATCATTAGTCCAAACTTTTAGTCCAAACAGTCAAGAATCCTTCTACCACCCACTAGGATGATGTTCCTGACTTTGCTAGGTACAAGATACATTGGGGTGGCAGGAAAAAAAATGTATTAGGGCCCATCAAAAAGGTCTGTGCAGACTGAGGAAAAGTCACATCATGGCCTGGTGCTAAGACCAAATTTTTAGACACCACTAATGACTCATTCTTGGAGTTGCTAATGAAGAAACCCACAAGAGGGAACCAGCAAAAGGAAACCCTTGAACCTGAGCAGCGCTTCAGGCATTTCTGAAACTATAACTCGTCTAAATAGTATACAGCTGTAATTTTAATTTTGTGGTTAAAACCAATTGCCAATGGAGTTCCAGCATATTTATTCACAGAAATCTCAACAGTGAGGCCGAAATCCTGCATCCATCTTCTCAAGACTGCCAGAGCAGAAATTTAAGATACAAATCAATAATTTCCGCAAAGGTCAAGCTGATGGCACCACAGTGGGAGTAAGGCCATCATAAAAACAGGCTCAAACTGCCCTCACAGATAAATACCAGAATTTTACTCCAGGATCTAATTACAGTTCATCTCCAAAGGAAAAGCGATAGAGGAAGTACAAAATAAGAAATTAAGTGGAACCATCTTATATTTTTCACACAAAGGTTTCATAACAGTTGGTTAAAGAATTCAAACCAATAGACCTCACATAAGTTTGAATGCAATAATTTAAATGCATGGGTATATGAAACAGCAACAGCTATTTCAGTTCTCTTTGTACTTCTTACTATTTTACTTCCAATGCACATACATTTTTAATTGCCTAGCTTCTCTGTATTATCTTTTACTATTCTTAGTCTAGAAAGTATTATTGGATGAGCTTTATCATTTTAATTGTTTTAATTTAATGTCGTTCTTTTTAGTAGAAAATCTAATTTGAAATGGCAAAGGGTTAATTATGGAATTTTCCAAGGGAATGTCCCAAGGAAAGAAAAAGATACGGGATAAAATCAGTGAAATGCTAATTTTAGAATCTAATTTCTACTTCTAATTTTACTTCATAAGGTACTCATATTAACCCTGCATATGGAGAAATATCTCTAAAATAAACTACACTTTTAATGTTCTGACTATCATTCCACATACAAAAAAAAAAAAAATAGACCATGTGTTAAAGAAGAACCTTAAGCAAGTTTTTATTTAACACAACGTATTTACACACCTGATTAAACATGAATATCTGAAGACTTCCATGTGTCATTTAAAGTATAAACAGATGTAATTATATGTAACAAGCTCTTCATCTTTCCCAAACTCCGGCTACTGAATGCCACAGTTTAACTATGGCTATTTGTTTAATCATCTCAGTTTGCTGGATTCAATGTTTTCAGAGACTTTATAGCAAGACTTGAGACAGGATAGTTTTAGGCAAACTAAGATCACAAAAGGTAAAAAAACTGTCTGCTGCTCAACAAACATGCATGCAGCCACAGCCAGAGATCCCTGATGGGAAAGAAGTCCAGACTAAAAGTTTTTGCATGTGAAATCTGAACACAAAATCCTGCATTTTGGGGAGATGCAGGCAGAGTTTTAGCTAAGGAGATTTGTTTTGATGAAAGCTGTGCATTTAGAGAGAGGGACATTTCAGAGAATGGTCTATTGCTTCCCAAAGAACCAAAATCCTATTCCTGCAGTGACATGCCCAGTGACTGCTGAGGTTTAGGCAGAAGAAACTCCTCTGTCACTGAAATTTTCAGAGACATTCAGGGCAAAAAGTGCTTGGGAGAGCACTTCAGCTGGTCTGCCTCTGCTGTCCCTAGTTCCTCATATCTGGGGACTGCTCATTGGTTACTGTCTCAGCTGGCCTGTTTTGTTTGTTCAGACTGTAAAAGGAAAAGCCCATCTTCTCAGGAGTTTGCCAGTGCAATGAAACAATCTGCAGTGCTGACTTCCCAGGAGATTTTCTGATTTGAGAAAGATATTGTGTCTCAGAAAGAAACACTGGATTTAAAGGGCAGTAAATCTGTACAACAGCCCAGTACTCCTGCATCTGTATTTCTAGTCTCATATACATCTGTGGACAATTAATTTGGTCAGCCACATGAACCTTCCTCTTAGAGGGGCCAGCAGGCCTCACTCCATACACAGGATAAGACACAAGGGAACCAGCATCATTTTCAATGCTGCCTGTTCACCATATCAATTTGAGCAAATCAGTTTGAATAAATCAGCAAAGTGCTCAGTTTCCAATTCTACAAAGTGAAAATGACATAACTTCTTGACATTTGCAAGGCACTCTTAGCTACTTGAATGAAGAGAGGCTGGCTTTGGCAGCTTGTTTTTAAACAATTTTCTAATTAGTCTTGGGAAAATCTTCCAAGTCCCATTGCATAGCAGTGGAAGTTGAATCCTTTACCTGTCTTTATTAAAGTCACTCTCCCTGCCCACACATATGCACACACTTCTCATAAGTTTCTCAAACCTCTGCACTTTGCTGGCAAGACATTCCTCATAAAACTCTCAAACAGGACATTTGTACAGTGGCTATTAAATGCATTCAGAAAAAGACAAAGTATACAACTGGCAAATGGAAACAACCGAGTTTATTCTTCATATATTAAATAAAATGAGAATCTTGGGTCATGTAGCTGTTGCCCAAATTGAATCTGTCATATACTGCAGCTGCACAACTGTGCATATGTACTTGTCTCTTCACTTAACTTGTCAGCTCTCCATCAAATTTGTAGATAGATGAAACTTAGATTATAAATTATTCTACCACCTCTGATTATTCATTTACACATGCAGGAGAAAAATGCAAATTTGTCTGCACAAAATTACTAATATGTGGTATATATGTTTATGCACTGTAACTCTGCTCATAAGGAATTCATTGGGAAACCTATTTTCTAGTATTTATGTTCTTTGGAAAATCCTGCTTGGAATCTTATCTTTTTAATATTCATCTGTGTGCTTTACTCAACTGAAGGACTAACAATGCATTGTAGTTTATGTCTGGCCTCTAGATGATGCTACAATGCTTTTAACTCTCTGACATTTAATAGTATCTAACAGGCAAACAACTTTGAACTGTACTCACACCATTTGGTACAGTAGCTTAAGAGCAACAGAGAAGTGGCTTTGTTTACAAAAACAGAAACAGAAACAGGACCTTTTCCTGTAGAGGGTTTCTACTGCAAGTGGGTCAATGTTAAGCATGAGATAAAAATTTTATTAGAATTGGTTTGCTTTATTTCATAAGGAAGACCCTGTAGCATTCTGCAGTCTGTAGCAACAGCTCTCAAAATCCTTATCCCACATCCTCAGAATGCTCCACCACCATAAAGTACCATTCATTCCAATCTAATCTGCCTTACATGCTATGTACCTCTCACACAGTATGTGGCTCACTGGCAGATAACCATTGGTAACATAATGATTATAGAAAATTTCACTAGTTTCAGCACAGAATTTCCTGGCGACTCAGCCTTATTGCAGAGCACATTAATTGCCATGGCATTTTCTGTGTCATCCCACTGAGACACAAGTTTCTCTACTTTGGGGAGCACTTCTAGCTGCACCTAACATCGCCCCTGAATAGACCTTGGCTGTTTCCTAATCCTTCTGTTTCCTGTTCCTTGCTGATGACTTCCTGTCCACCTGCTGCCCAGACCCGTGAAAGGATGCAGGAAGCCTACATTTATGGTTCCAACAGTAAAAAGCTGAAAACAAGAGTTGCAGGCAAGTCACCAAGACAGTAAAAAAAGGGTTGGGTTTGTTTGGTTTGTTGTTGGGGCTTTTCCAAAAAGTCAGATGCACTACAGTAAACTAGTGAATTTGGCCTCAGATGTTGTCCCATTTGGCTTGGGAAAAGGTTTAATGTTGTGAGAAGGGTGTGATGAGGTTCTGACAGGTGCTAGTACCTTACATTTAAAAGTAGTTTAAAACTTCAATAGTGTAAGTCAAATCAGTGACAGATTCTTCGTTTTAATCCTTAGAAAGGAAGGTAAATTTTTAAAATTTGTGTTTTTCACCTGGTTGTTCCTGGTGATTGTAAAGCAGTAACTAGCTAAGGGCAGCCACACTGCCATCATCATGTCAGGTTATGTTACACTGCCACACATAAGATCTGCCTTAAGTTGTTTGACAATAAGTGCAACTGGAGATACATTAACTTTAAGTGATTAACATATTAATAGTTCACAGATACTGCACTCCCCATAGTGGTTATATTCTGATTTCTTTAGCATGCAGGCCTGCAAAAAATGCATTGATCAGTGTTGATGATTTTGCAGGTGGTACCACTTCCACACATCAAAAGAATTGATCTGTTGGAAAGGCTGTCTTTCAGCCTCACATCCAGGTTACTATAAGGATGTCTAGACAACCATCCTTACTTTGCCATGTAGTCTTTTCCCTATTGCAGAGACCAAGGGAGTCTCCTGGTTTAGACCTTTCTACCACCACAGATGAGCTGATTTTTCTGTAGCACATTTCTAGATTAAACTAACTAACAATAACTATACACTAAACTTCAATGTTAATGCTATCACTAATACCAAACACACACTGGGGCCCCTATAGCCTGGAGAAGACAGTAAAATAATGAATTTACCGTGTGCCCATATAATTGTAGTTCACTCATATGAAAGAACTAATTGCCTGCAGGGCGTGCTCAGCATCACTCAGTGGCCTGCAGCCAAATGAGTCCTTGTAAACTGGGGAAGAGGTGGAAAGGAACTCTACATCTTTCAATTTTTTCACTCCTAGCTGCTGCCAAAGACCTCAGCCTTTGGGGCCAAGAGATAAATATGTCAGTGTCTACAGTTGTGTGGAAGAATATTTATGGGAGATGGGGGAGGGAGTTCACATTTGCCTTTGCATGAGGTAATCAGTTCCTGTGTATACCTCAGGAAGCTGTTACAAGGCTTAAAAAAAATTAAAAGGAGATTATCTTATGCTTTCAGTGTCTATCTGAAGTGTTGCACAACAGTTTCTCTGAGCATATGGATCTGTAGTTAGACACAGTGGTTAATAGATCAGCCAGACAGTAAAGTCTTTCAAAAAGGAGGTGTGGAAAAAAACCAAGAGGACCAGCAGCTGAAGAATAGTCATGGCTACAGCTTCTGACAGCTCTTCAGGCTGGAGAGAGTGTTTTCCATGACAGTCCCTTTAACATTAACCACTTCCTTGTCCTGAATAGATGGCACTGGCACATCAAGCTAGGGGAGAATTCTAGCAGGCAGCGCTGAAACAGATGGCACTGCCACAGCGCTCCTCCTGCCAGCTGCCCGGGAAGGAGGTCTCGCTACCCCGTAATAAAAATGGCTTGAGTTCAGATCCATTCCCACAGCACTCACTCTCTGCAGCAGGGGGGAGGCACCTCAGGAGCAGACGATGGAGTATGGCACAGGAACAAGCAAACCTGCAAGGGAAAGGCTCACAAATGACTAGATTCTAGCAAGTCTGAAATCCCACATAGTTACTAGAAACCCGTGGCATTTAGGTTCATTTCCAGGTGTAAATATAAAAGGAAAACACAGCAAATTATGATATAAATGTGCAAAATTAAAGCCTGGTTTGAATCAAAAGATTACATTATTTATTTGTTTTCCCTGCTAATGTTCTTGTAAGTATCTCTTTTAAATATTGGCTTGCGTTTCCACAGATGGGTAGATGAAAAAATGCCCTACCGTGCTAGGACAGGAAAGATTTCTGATACAGTAGCATGCGCCTATTTACAAACATTGTTGGTTTCATTATTTTTATACTTCTTTTCCCTTTCAGATATGTTTATTTCACTTTTGTTTTCATAATAAGGCACAGGTAATTCAGTGCAATAGTCATGATATAAGACTGGTCACATAAAATAGGCTCCTGGGTTTATCATTCAATCCTTGTCACTTTTCACGGTTTTCAGAAGACATGCATCTCTGGGGTTTTTCTGTGGAATATCTCCAGCAGACCCAACTCCCACACAATAATTACAAGTCAGTAGATGTTGTTGAAGCACTCATTACTAATCATGGAAAACACAGGAGCAAACAAAATCTACCCAGTCTAAAAGACTAAGGTGTGTCACTGTAATAAACACCTTTCCTACAATCAAATAGGGCCAGATAATGGGCAAGGAGAATTTTCCTTTTTCCCACCTCTTAGGTGTAAATGCTTGCTTCACAGAGTTCTCTCATAAAAATAAAAAAAATAAAAGAAAAAAAATTAAAAAAAAAAAAAATTCTACAATAAAAGCTCCAAACAGCATCTCTCTATATTAGCATAGCATTTTAGGTTATTTTGAAACAATGCCATTTAATTTCTAAGAATTAGTAGATCAAGATATAGACTGTAGAGAGCTGATTTCTTTCACCTATTTGCCATAAACATTAATTTCTCTACTCCAGATCTCTGACACAGAATACAACATCTGAAAGAAACCAACAAAAACAACACCTTAAAAAGGTATGTCAATATACATGAGCTTGGTTACAGTGCTCAGCCCTCACAGCCATGTTGTATAGCTATTAAATCACAGTCATAGAATCATTAAAGTTGTGAAAGACCTCTAAGACTGAGTCCAGCTATTGACCCAGAACTACCATGTTCACCACTAAACCATGTGACAGAATCATAGAGCCATAGAATGGTTTGGGTTGGAAGGGACCTTACAGACCATCCAGTTCCAACCCCTCAGCTGTGGGGACAGAGACACCTTTTATTTGATCAGATTGCTCAGAGCCCTATCCCAACTGACCTTGAACATTTTCAGTGCTGGGGCATCCACAAATTCTCTCTTACAGTGCCTCACCACTCCCACAGTAAAGAATTTCTTCCTGTTATTTCATCTAAATCTACTCTCTCTCAGTTTGAAGCCATTCTCCTTCTCCTGTCACTACATGCCCTTGTAAAAGTTTCTTTTCATCTGTCGTGTAGGCTCCCTTCAGGTACTAGACAGCTGCAATTAGGCCACCCTGAAACCTTTTACGGGCTGAAAACTCCCAATTCTCTTAGCCTTTCCTTAGAGAAGAGGTGGTCCATGAACCTAGAGTTTGTCCAGGTCCCTGAGGGTGGCATCGCTTCAGGTATGTCAACCTCACCCCACTCAGCTTGCTGTCATCTGAAAATTTGCTGATATCCCCAGGTACCACATCCACATGTCTTTTGAACACTTCCAGGAGTGGTGACTGGAATTTTTCTAAGGAGACTGTGCTTAGAAAGGGAATGGAGGTAACAGTTCAGCTGGGGCTTCATTTGCAGTCCAGTGGGGGCAGTGGGTTGTGCCTGTCTCTGCCAGGTCCAGCTCTGAGTGGAACTGACCACAACCAGGGCTGACTGCCTTGTCATATTTTCCACTGATTTTTCCAGTTCAGTTTTAATCAGATGCTGGTAGGGACACAAGGCAAGAGGACCATGAAGTTTGGCAGAATGCAGTTCAGCTGGAAAAAGTTTTTTAGCAACTTTGATTCAGTAATGTGAGGTTAAACTGGAGGGAAGCTTTGAGTCATGGGGATTTTAATCTGGGATGAGACACCCCAGAGTCTGTTCCTTGCATTGCAGAACTGTGGCCTTGAGGCAAGGCACTGGAGTTAGCAATAGGCTGAAGGTCAGAGCAGAACGTGCAGCATGTCAAATGATTCAGAGAATAAACAGACTCAGGAAGGGCAAACACACAGGCTCCAGAGGCAACACAATAGACTGACCTTCTCAACTTTCTTTCTTCAGCCTACCACGTCACCAGATGTAAACGCGGGCAAGGAGATAAAATAAATGAAAGATGGATCTCAGCAAGTGGTCAGGGTTTCAGCTACTGGCTGCTCAAGCTGCCTTGTGCAATCGAGTGCAGGGATGAACACGAAAACAAGCAGAGTGTTTCTAACCAGCTGTTTCAGCTTTAGTACCAACCTGGAAAATATTAGCAGTTGCATTTTCAAATAGTTCAACAAAAAAAAAAAAAAAGAGGGTGGAGGAGAGAAAAAGCTAAAAAAACATTCCATTGCAGGTATAGATTTGATACAATTTCTCAGAGAAGGCATTGGGAAAGGGATTTGTTTGAATGTACTGTACAATGTAAAAGAGCAATTGAAGCTAAAGAAAGAATTTCAGCTGTTTTTTGTCTGCCAAAAGACATAAATTCATATTACGCAAATTTTTCACAAATACACATCAAGCTCATCAGATTTTCACAGTCAAAAACATTCTCTAAAAGCCAAAACATTTTGAGTTTTTCAGAACAGAATATTAAGATTCCAGTCTCAAAAGGTTTTGAAAACATTTTACTTTTTATTCAATAGCAAATTAAAATGAAACCAAATGTTTAACCTGGAACAGTCCCCCACACCCTTGATTAAACCAGCAAAACATAAACAAACCAAAAAAAAAAAAAAAAAGTCAATTATTTGCACAGCTGGACTACTAATTAGAAAATAAAGGCAACACAATTGATGTCTGACCAGTGACTACCACATCCTACTCCAACATGGTCTTTGAATAAAATACAGACAAGAAAGACTAAAGCAGCTTTGAACAGCTCTTTAGTTAAAGGCTGGATATCCCAACATATTCCCACGTCAGCTGGGTGTTTATATCATCAAAATTCAGCTATAAAAGGTCTGTGACCACCAGAGAATTTGTGCAGGTGAAATCACCAACAAGAATCTAATAACTGTCTTTCAAGCCAAACACACAAATATAAGAAGATTCCTTTATAGATTTGAGAACCAGACCCAAGAGGTGCTGTATGAGGGTTTCATTACCCTTGAAAACTTTCTTCAGCAATAAAAACGGAGCACAGACTAAAAGGAAGTCGAGCAAGAGGAAGGAGCTCCTCTGCCTTTATGCTGAGCTGACCCTGGACTGATGACAGCTTCATTTTCCACTTGGCACAGGATGATTTTGGAACACCCCCAACTGTATGAGAAGTGCTCCCAAAAATCCTGTGGCCCACTTGTGACCTGAAGCAGAGTCCAGCAGTGTGGGTGAATCAGATCAGTTAACACCTTGTCAGAAATAGAATAAAATAATAAAAAATAAATTAAAAATCCAATACAAAAGAGGAAGAGGGAGAAAAAAAAAGGAGAGGGAGAGAGAGGAGTAGGAGAACACTCCCACACTTTCTGTTCATGAGATGTGATAGGAGCAGGACAGCCCACTTGTTCCTTTCCAAACTGAAAACCAGACCTTATTCCCCAGTGGCTT
Source organism: Daphoenositta chrysoptera (assembly GCA_013397915.1). Taxonomy (NCBI): domain Eukaryota; kingdom Metazoa; phylum Chordata; class Aves; order Passeriformes; genus Daphoenositta; species Daphoenositta chrysoptera. Next base: position 212,956 of record VZRO01003937.1, on the reverse strand, counting down.
TCCTGCATACAGAAACTTTTCTGTATTTTAAGCCACATATTTAAGTTAAAAGCTGTTTGTTATTTCCAAGCAAACACCAATTTCAACTGCATAAGTACCCAAACGAAGAGAGATCAGTCCTCAGTCTGGCTCTGCTCAGTGACCAAAGTGGTGGGAAAGGGAGGGATTGTCTGTAGCTAGATCCTGAACTAGGATAGCCTCAAAGACAGTTGGAGCAGCCCAGGATTTACTGCCATTTATGCAACAATCTGGACTTTACAGCAGTGGTGGTTTGGCAGAGCACGACTCTGTTTTGCATTCTCTCTACTGCAAAGGAGTTGTTTTCACTGTGTTTATAGTCAGGGAAGGAGTTCCCTTCTGTCTGAGGCCATAACAGCCACTTAATTACATCCAGGACAAGCCCTTTTTGCACTAGAGCAGTGGCAAGTCTGCCTGGCAGAAACAGCCACTCAGGAATTTTCTAGCACTTAAAAGCAATGAGGACCCGATCCTGTGTGCAAGGCACAGTGGCTGAGCTGCTACACACGTTATTGTCTTGCACACCGGGAGCAGGTGACATTTAGTGACCAAAGGCCTCGGTTATTCCTCAGAGATAGTAGGTAAGAGCCTTCTGTCAGAAGTGGCAAACACCTGATTGTTTCTCTACAAAGATGGACACAGAAGCTTTCCCTAAATTTGAAGTTACAAACATATTACTGCTTGAGAGATTTTGAAAGCCTTAGCCATCAGTTTTAGGGCAAGGAACATTCAAGTGGCATCAAGGCACTGCAAAGGATTACTGCATGACTACAGCTAATGTAAACTCATTTCTGAGCTGTTTCTCTTTTGATGCAAGATTATTTTGGTGTGTTGTGCTATTTTACAGGGTATTTTGTTTTACTTTCATTTTTTTCTTTATTTTCGTTAAACTACAATAATTTACTAGTCCTCCCATTTGAAATATTTCAAATCTTAAGGGGTTTTGTGCTATTGGAAGGTCATTACTTCAGTAAATGAGGAATTCACTGTACCAAGACCTCTTTTCTGGGGAGTGTCATAGCCCTGTACTGCAGTACCCAGCACCTCAGCTCCTGGAGTGCAATGCAAGCACCGGTCTGGTGCTGTATTAGTTTGTGTTTCAGACCATATGAAAACACCTTAAATTGCTTCTGGACTTGAAGCGGCCTGGCAAACAGACTGTTGTTTTAATAGTGCTGTTAGATACCCAGTGGATGGAGCAAATAACTCATATCTCTTATAAAGTGACTACTGGTACCTAAGAGCTCACTACAAGTAACAGAATGCATAGAAATACTGAACAGTAAAGTCACAGCAACCCTACAGCATTTGCAAGCAAGCACACCTGCTGCCAGACACCTGAAGCTCTGCCTCCACTGATATTTTGTCCAGAATTCAATGTCTTGAATGTCTTCTTTCCAGACTGCCCTCAATCATGTTAAAAAGCAGTTCATCCAAGGCTGGTATTCAGCAGCTGAGTTACAGGCACCTAATGTCACTTGTGCATCACTGATATCTGAGACACTTGTGTCAATCTGGTAGATAAAGCTCAGGAGTCCCTACCCTCATGACCAGGCAGCCAGAGGCAGGACAAGACCTCTGAGGGCATATAAAATCTCATTCAGCCCTACTTCTATGCACCTGCAGTGCCCTCTAATACACCTCATGGGCTATTATTTTCATTTAGCCTCAGCTCCTTCAATGAGGAACTCCTACCTCTAACCCACTTGAGCAAAAAAGATATCCAGATCTGTTTAAAGGTGTTTACGAAGACTGAGATGACACAGAGAGATTCTGTAGATAATTAGAAGTAATACCAAAGAAAACTTTCAATCTTTTCAATGTGCCCCTAAATCTTGTCCTAAAACAACTTTTTCTCAATTGAATTACCTATCTCCAAAGAGATACTCCACTTAAACACATATATATTGGGTGAAATCTTGGACACAGGCTGTGATTTAACTTCTCAATTTGTCTGTGCTGCCTGAATAGCTTTAAGATGTTACAGCAGTCAGTGCCAATTTATTCCAAAGGATTATAATCATACACTATAAATCACAGAGATGCCACAGTAAAGCCATGTTGCTTTGGGATTCAGAATATTTTGGGCTGGGGATTTACTGGTTTAGTTCTTCTTTTGTTCATTCTAAAACTACTGTCATATTTTGAGTCTTACAGAGTATGGCTTTGTAAAGTTACGCTCCCTTGTAAATTAAACTGCTTAGCAAAAGTGCTTAGTAATGATTTTACAGTTTGGCTTAAACAAAGACCTTTTCACTTTGTTGTATTACAGCCTTGTGGAGCTATCAACTGATTTAATAGCCTGCTTTTCGAGCTTCCCTTTTAGCTGAGACTTTCAAATAGTCCTTCAGCAGTTTTGATTCTTCTTCCACAATTCACAGCAAAAAAGGTCATTCTCCTCTGTAATGGGAACAAAAAAGTGACTTCTGAAATGAGCAAGGATCATTACATAAAAAGTAGCCTTTTCACAGATTTTGTCAGGTCCCACAAAAAAGGAGCTTTAAAAATACAGTGTGGCCCATATATGTATTTAATATAATGCCTGAAATGACAGTAATACTTCTCAGGGGATTTGTGAGAACAAATTCATTAATATTTGCACAAGGTTTTCAGATCAGCCTTTCTCTTTTGCCTTCTTTTGCTGGTTATCTGAAAAGAAGGCTCAGTATGAAACTGTAGGCTTGATCCCTTGGGAATGCAGTGCATGTTGCATAAACAAGTGGTTTGACATGCTCAATCATTAAGATACATTTTAGAAGGGTTTCAAGATATCTTTAAAAATCCAGTGCCTCAAATTTGTCTGGTGGTCTGCAAAAACACCTGATTAAACAAAAGAAGGGTGGGAGAAATATGATTTAATTTCTGATTGTGCATTTGCAGAAGGCTAAATTTTCTGAGAACTTTGCCATACCAAAATGTTCCTACCTGTTTTGGGTGCACAGTTAAAAAACAGCCTACTACTCTGTGTAGGGTTGTTCATAGTGTAGGTGCTACATTTCTAATATGCTGGGAGTAAAATTGATATAAAGCTGTCTTAACTCAAATTGTCCTTGTTTTTATTGGATTGCACCTGTGCTTTAACATCAACTCAATTTTTAGGATTTAATATGACATTAATACAAATAAATCATATAAGGCTTGTTCTTAATGGATTTGCAGCATGCATACATATCACACACGATAATGTATTTCCAATTCACATTAATCATTGAAGGATCATGCATTGGACAATAAGACACATTTTTGACAGGTTTGTGCAAGTTTAGATTAGCTCAGTCCAGATCTCCTTTTCCTCAAAATTATTCTCTGCCTGATTTATGTTTCAGCACTTCCCCAAATACATCCCGCCAGCCTGTAAGATTGTACATTGCTGCAATCCAGTTTACTATTCCAAGTGACTGCCTGTCTGAATCAAATATTAAACTCCATTTTAGGGCAATTTATGCTCCCAGAAAGATATAGAAAAGCTTTCATTCTACTTCATACTTACACCCTATGATTCATGCCATTTTATGCTGTTTAAATGAGAGAAACACAAAATGAGTCTACTCAAATCACATAAGATCTTCCCACCCACACTCAAGACGACAGTCCTTCTCCAAAACAATACAAAACAACAACATAATGAAAAACAAATGAAGAAACAAATAAAAAAAAACCCTAAATAAACCACCAAAGATACTACCTTATTTTTACAGGTATCTTCTTTCCAGTCAATTTCTATATTACACACAGGAACTAATTAGAGATGGACACAAAGCAAAATTCACACTTCTAAAGACTGGATTTAGATTTTTTCTCCCCCATCTCCCTCATCTCTCTGCTACCCAGTCCATGGCCATTTGCAGCATTTAGTTCCTGCCTCCTTTCTCTCCTTTCTGTTTCCATCTGCAGAGTGCAGATACCCAGCTTGGTGAGAACTCAAGAAAAGCTTACCCTAGCACCTGAAAGATTTCCTCTCACAGCAATTCACCTGGAAGCACTGCTGCTTGTGGATGATAAGGGTCTTGGCTATCATACTGTGTATTTTCCATGCAACAGGAAAACTTTCTGACTGAATGTTTAACTGGGCTCTAGCCTAGCAGAGACACTGACCATACTGTTACTAAGGAGATGATCTGTCTACCATTTTGAGCCCAAATAGTTGTTTTGCTCTCATCATAGCTCTGCTAAGACTACTAAATTTGAATATTGACCTCTTGTCAAAATAATGCTCTCTACTTGGAAATTCAGGAGCTTCAATATTCTGATTGACTTCCATGTTTTGTGGCCTAGGATTAAGGCTTCTAATTACTGCCTTTAAATAAAGATGAAATACTGGATGTGTGCATATCTTTGAAGACAAATGACCCAAACTGCCAATATACGCACAACTCAGATTCCACTGATATGTAATTGTCGAGAAACCTTGACCACACTGATATCAATACATCAGTGTCAAAATTATAACAGTAGCTTTTGGTCTCACTTTATTTATATTTTAGGGTGAAATAGAGACATGAAATTTCAGCATGTGTTATAGGTTCATAGCAGGCATCAAAGTGCAAAGACTCAACCTTTTTCTTAATGTAAATAATACCATTTTCCTTTTTTTTTTCCAAATTTTTTTTTGTGAATTTAGGAGTATTTATAGATATATTTTTATCTCAAAAAATTCTTCATGTAATACTGCTGTCACTGAAGGATCATCACTGGATTTCAGAGTACTGACTCAGGCACTTGGTAAACAAAATAGGAAAGATAGAAGTCATGTATCTCATTTGAGGCAATTATTTCATTACTCCAGGAAGGAGGAATGCAGCAGAACCAATCGTCAATCAATGTCTTCCATATCAGTGTTTTTTAAAATTAAAAACCTGGCCACAACAACTGAGTATATTTCAGGTCTACTGAAATGCACTCATACAGACCAAGACAAAGAAGTTTCCCAGTGCTCTGAAACAATCAATGTTTATATAAATTAGTTTGTGATCCATATTACTCAACTGTATCATTTTATTTTATTGAACACATTAATGTGAAAGAAAGACCCACATGTTCATTGTACACAGCCTGAAAGCTCTTCCAGCAAAGGAGAAATAAAAAGTAATTAGAAGAATAGCTGACTAAAAGGATTTAAAATTTTATTGAGACCTCTGGCTTATATAAAGCCTGCATTAAATGTTATTTATCTGAAGGTTTTGCTCACCTCATTCCATTTTTTCAGATAGAAACAGAATGAATGTAACAGTTTTGTAAGCATGATTAACCCTATATTATTGCCAGAAAGAAAGGCAAAAGGAGTATAATACATAAGGCAGCAAAATAGGCTACCATAAAATACTGCCCCAGGACTATATCATACCAATCTAAGTGAGTCAACAGCAAACAAGAAATTATGCCTCGGATGTTTGATCTATCCTTTTCTAATTAAGATGGAGGTGACCTCATTCTTGTTTCCACACACACATGAAATTATTCTAATTTCAGAGTCAAGCAATGATCTCACAAGAGCCAAGAAATGATTGCTTAGGCTTGATATATCCAGGTCAGTACACTTTAAAGCTACATGATATGTTACTACATTATTCATTTTTAAAAATATTTAATGTTCCTTTCATTGATTTGCACATTTTGCAATGTAACAGTGTAATAATATTATCCAATAAAGATATATCTCTTTCTGAAGGTCTTTTAATATTTTTTTTACATATATTTTTCCTGTTCTCTGTTCCTGGTTTGATTTTGACAATACAACCCTTGAGAGCTTTGGACCAAGTTGCCCCAAATCTTCCCTTGCACCACTGGCTCTAGTGGAGCTTTGCCAATTCTTATCAGTAGCTCTGTCAACCCTCCACTTCCCAGTGAAAAACAAAGCCAGTGATGTTCATGTTTTTCTCATGAACAGCTGAAAATTCTGCTCCTTTCCAATGAAGATAGGCCTGCACATTTTAAGTCAGCACACAGTGAGCATACTGGTCAGATAAGGGCTAAGTTATAGCAGTATAGTTTTTTTTCACCCTGGAAGAAGAGAGGGTTACACCGACCCCTGAGCTGGTATCACTGTAATAAACTGCTGTTCTTCCTTGCATTCTAGTTGAGGAAGCCCATTATAATCATCAATCAAGTCTCCCAAGGAACATGGAAAGCAGATGTACCATTGCATCTGCTTCACAAAGGAATAACTGAGGAAAAATGGTTTTCCCCAAGTCCAAGAGGCCATATCAGAGCTGGCAAGTATCCCACAATTTCCAGTCTTTAAATACAGAAATTTTCTTCTGTAATGCTCAAGGAAAGGCAGGAATGCAGTGTGGAAAAGGCTTTCCTTCCTAAAAACAGGAACCTTTCTGTGGATTTAGGATTAGGAAAGAACACCAGCCCTTAGAAGCAATGTCCCTCTTGGAATTGTATTTGTTTCAGTGAAGAATAGGCCTGGAGTATGTAGTCCTCATTACTGATAAGAAATCTTCATCACGGATTGCAGATGCTTGTTGACTTTTGCCCTAGTGGTCCCAATTTTCTCATTTCAGTTTGAATCAGCTGCTGTACTGCCAAGAAAACAGAATCCCAGCTCTGTTAGTTACAGTAGGAAAAAAAAAAACCCAACAAAAAAGCCAACACAGAAAACCTTGCACAATGAAGCATTTTGAAATGCTATTTCTTATTGTCCCATTCAACGTATTTCAGAGCCAACAGTATCAAAAAGATTTAGAGAGCTGAAGAAACAGGGAGAAGTAGGTGCTGCTTTTAAATGCTTTTTCAAACACAATGTTGTAATTGGAATCAACAGTATAGTCCAGCAATTCTGTCTCACTGATAAAAAACATGTGTGGTAATATCCTTCTCCAGAAGGACCAGATGTCCAAGGCAAGTCAAGGATTAGCAAGACATTGCCCCAACCTGGGTCTGTATCTCAATTTGCCTAACCAATTGTTCAGCAGCCATTCTCCAGCATAGCTCTAGCACTTGGAGATCTGCAGCAATTTTTAATAAAAACTCCTAACAGCTGATGTGGCCTGTGGAAGAAGCTTCTTTCTACATATCCATCCTTTTTTTTTCCTCTATCACTGGGATTATACAACAGCTTTTTCAGGGGCCTTTGGTGGTAGCAGTTTATTTTCCATACAAGGGCCACAACAAAATTAATGCTGTTCCCACTGACGGACTGTGGGAGGTGGTTAATCGATGGAGAGGACTGTGATTTCAGTGTGCTGTCCTTTTACCGGTCTGGCCAGAGAGGTTTAAAACACTGTGAGTGCTGACACCTTGCCCGTGCTGACAACTATCATCCACTCAGACAAATAGAGCAAATAAGCCACTAATGTGCCACAGTTATCCCAGAGAGCTTTGTCAGCATGTTTTTTAATAGTGGGATTCAAGTAAGAGCTTCAGATAACATTTGCCACTAATTCCAATATCCCACCACTCTCCCTTTTCCACTTGGAGCCTTATTTATGCATGTTGGTTGTGGCATAACCCACGGATGGGACTTTTTCAGCTTGAAAATGAGATACTGTCATACATGTCACAGAAGATCAAATGAAGCTTTCCAATATACTGCCCCAGAGGTATTAACTTCTTAGAGTGGCTCTCCTTTTCCCAAGGGATTGAAATAATCTGCCCAGAAAGCATGAGCCTGGCAGTCAGCTCCAACTGTTTTAGTAGAAGACTGGGGGAGCTCCTGGTATTATTTAATAACTGTAGCTTCTGGCAAGGGTTTAATATGCACATTTAAGCACTGTATTTAGCTCCATTTGTCTGCATGCTAGATTGGATCTGTGGGGCGCTGAAGTACAGCACAAAATGTGGTTATGTTCCCTCTGAGAATTTCTCACTCCCTCCGGGTCCAGCCTTAACTAGGAATCCTTATTTTTTCACCTGGGGCAGGTTCTCCTTTGCAAAGCTAACAATTTTATAGTTGTAAATAAAGAAACAGAAATAATCAGTGGCCCAAGTAATACAACAGAAATAGGCCCTTTAACTATCAAAATGTCATCTGAAGCCTGCTGTTTTCTCCACTTGTGGCTCCACAGGGCTGTAATTTATTTTAGAAATTTGGTTACAATAGATGAGAGTGGAGGTTTCTCGAACCAAGCCAACTGAAACATAGCAATCCTCGATATTGTTCCACAGACCACATATGGCAAAGAGAAGATGAAAGACAAAAAATCCAGTACCAAAGGGTTTACCTCTATGAAGCAATTTGTCTCTACACTTAATGACTTTGGGTGTGATATAAGTTATGGCTTGGAGTTCAGCAGAATCTAATGTTATGAAGGAATTCTGTAACACATCTATTCCTGTGGTATGATTACCCATTTTTTTCACTGTGAGTCTTGCAACAAAAGGAAACACTATTACCCTAAAATGCCCCAAGAGAATTTTATATCACACCTCCAACCTGATTTAGAAATGCAGAGCAATATGTTTTCTGCATAAAACAGTATATAGAAAGTCTAACAGCAAGAATAAACCTGATTCAGATGGTAACGGGAGTTGTCAGGAAATATTCCATTCCTGCACAAATGGGTAAAAGATGACTACAGTCACCCCTCCCTTCTATGCCTGCTTCTCTTACATGTGCACACAAACACAGAAGTGCTGTTAAGATCTGCTTCAGACAGCTGTAATAAATCAGCAAAACCCACTAGTCCTTCCAGCACTGGACAGGCTGATAAACAACTGCTGATCCAGGAGTGCCATGGAGAGAGTTCTGTGTACCAGGAACAACAAAGCAGAGCATATTTCAATATTGGCCCATTGGTATGCTGTGTCATAGATATTGAATAAGTCAAAATACTCAAATTACCATGCTGCTCACATGCCAAAGAAGGTAGATTGGTAGGTAGGTCAATTGCTTTTGACCTGTATCAGAGCAGTGTTCATAATCACCTCACTGTGGGGAAGACGTCGGTGGAAGGTCTGGGCTGAGAAGGCTGCTGACAGCACAAGGGGGCACAGCAGCAGAAGCAGTCCCAGGTCCTGCACGTGTTCAAGAAAGGAGCTTACCCTGTGCAGCCAAAGGAGGCACCTCTGCAGTGCATTGCTCAGCATCCCCCTGCACAGGAGGCCACAGCAAGCTGACAAAGGGCCCTTGGAGGCAGCCAGAGAACAGCAAACACTTGTTCTGAGACCTCCAAACAAGAAAGAAAAAAAAAGCCAACAAACAAAACCAAAATAAATCATCTTAAAATGAAAAGAACAAACAAAGTTTCAACTCAGCTCCACTCTCATTTTTCTCCTCTTGTATACTAATGTCAAAGAGGAATGCTAGAAGAAAGAAATGAGCCGGTCCACATAAATCACATACTACAACAGATGCACCAATAAACACAGAGAAATTATTTTTGTTATCCAGAAGTTTGGAAAAGTATATGTGTATTGATTTAAAGTGAACAAAAAATGTTGATTTTTACGTCACCTATGTTTCTTTAACAGTCTTCACACCTGAAAATTACACAAAAATGCATACCAACAAAAAAATTATGTCCCTACTAGTCACCTACTGGCATCCTTATGGGCATTGTCAAGACTCATCTCATTACCTTCAGATTTTAAAACCAGCCTTAACTAAAAAGCTTCTAGACAATATTTTTAGAGAAATTTGATCTTATTCATATACAGTCAGTTGCAAATGTAAAAGAGAACATTCACTCTTTTCTCCATGAACTGAAGGCATCTGGATTATTTTATCCTTCTGTCATTGTCTGGCTCTGATATTGTTGAATACATGAGTGTGGGAAGTGCCAGAAATCAATTCAATTCTAGAACTTGATTTATATTAACAAACTGGAGGGAAAAAAAATAAAAAAGGAACATAAATCATTATTACCATTCCTCATTCCTTATTTTAATTAATGAAATGTCAGGCTTCTTTTACCTAATTAGTTAGAGAGGTTTTAAGTCTTTCTGATTAGAATAGTTCCACTGTAGTTTTGAGATTCTATTGTAGCCTGACCCTGGCTGAAAAAAATATGTGTTTTGAAAGGGTTAACTTGTAGAACAACTATAAAAGGCAGCAGTAAAAGCTGCAACTCTGTTCAAAAGGAGAATAGCACTTAGAAGGGGGTGAAAAATAAATAAACAAACCACTACAGAGTAGAATCACAAGCTCATAGAGGCCTTGAAGGAAAACTGACCTCCTTCCACTGTAGAATGTAAGTATGCCACTCTAACTGAACTACACCCTTACCTTAATATTTCTAACTCTGCTTGGCTTATTTCATCCCAAATATGGGCTTTATTGATTGAATAGCATCAGTCATAATTCTCTCTTCTTCTCTTTGAGGTTTATACCTTCTGTGCACTGATCCTCCAGCTTGATCAAAGTGTTTTTTTCCATCAAAACAATCATGTTTATTCCTCAGCTAATCTGAAGCCAACTTTTAAATGTTTAGCCCACAAGACTAATCCACAGGCATAATAGCTATGTTGTTTGAACCATAAAATAAAACCCCAGACAAAATGAATTTTTTTCTTTTATTTTTCTGACACAGAGAAGTAACCAGATCTAACATATTCTGTTTGCAATTTTCACCCAAGAGTTGCTTAGGCAATTTTGTTGGCAATGAAGATTAAAGAAAGTAAAGCACAAATCTGCTGAAGGTCAGGTTTATGGTTAACCTTGTTCAATCTTGTCACAGTTGCAGTGACTTCACAGAGCTCATGAAGCAGGAGGTACCTAGAGTTGCTGTTGAGGCAATCCCAAAATACAGACTTTCTGACTTTATATCAGAGACAGACAATTACTTTGAGGAAAAAAAAAAAAAAAAGCAGCAAGAATGTAACAGCTTCCAGAGTTTGTGAAAATGTATGACAATTTGTGGACTGGCGTCCAGTTTTCCCCCTTTCCCATGGAAAAGAATGTACAGTTGGGAATGGACTTAGAACAGCAACATTTGAATGTAGGGATCCATGTGTCATGGCAAACCAGGAATGTGTAACTATTTTGCCCCATAGTCAGTACTTTTTTTTTATTTAATAAAGAAATCATCAAATAGGTATGATTATAAAGTTTGTATACCAGAGACACCAGTTTAGGTGATCAAAGAAACCAGCCTGCCATATGCAGAGTCAGGTCCTGCCCTCACTGGTCCCTCATTTTCCCTGTCCATGACAGGAATTGCCAGCTGCTTTCACTGACAGGGATCTACATCATTTCACATCAGTGAAAGTCTGCATAGAGACTGGCTTTAATCTCTCAAAAATCCTACATCGGTGTTTTCCAGGTCGAACACAAACTGCTTATTCGACATCTTCCACTTGACTCTTCCTGCAAATTCTAGTAGAATACTACCAGGCTCCAGTCATTGTTCCCTGCCCACAATGCCTATTGTTATGTACCCACTAAGCTGCCTTAGTTCCCTGAAAATCCCATCTGACCCAGAAAGGAGCAAAGGTAAGATTTTTCTCTTTCTCAGAAATTCTTTTATTGACCTGCAATACAGGATTTGGGAAGAGAGTAACCAAAGGGTGCAAGCTGAGGGTTAGATCTCAGATTCTCCTAGATATATGGGGATAAGAATGTAGTTTCTGTTAACATGAGACCATCTGAGATGCTCAGTGACTTCGTGATAGCCTCATCCCTAATTTATTGAACACAATGTGGATTTAGTTAATTTTGTAAGTCACACCAATGGCTAAAAATTGTCACATCCTCAGCAGCAAAGAGCCAAAAAGGAACATTCCAAGTGACTCAGCCAGGCAAAGGTTGTATGTAACTCACTGCAAGTTAAAAACATAAGGAACTTAGGAAAAAAAGAGCAGGCAAGGAAATAACAGTATTCTCAAGACCATAAGCTATGTCATAGCAATCTGAGGAGAAATACTGAAAAATCAGTCAGACAAGAAAAATCTTTCACTGAATTATTAAAATTCCGGAATTTGAAAGAACAGCAGAAGTTATTTTCCTGGTATATTCTGGGTGGGGAGAAATGAAAACTCGGAATGAAAAAAGCAAGCAGGAGAGCCCCAGCATCATTCAGTAGTCAAAGCCTTTCCTTATTTGAAATTCTTTTTCCAGCAAAAACCAAAACAACATCTTTTAAGTGTTTTTTTATCACTTTTGGACATTAGTCTTATTCACAAACCAGACAAGAAGAGAATCCAGAGACAGATTTTTGCTGATCAACAGAAAACAATGTAAGTGTTTGCAAGCCTGTGGCACTGGGCTTTGGATTTGCAGAGTGTATGGGAAAACATTCTGTCCCAATAAGTCCGTGAGAGAATGAAGGCAAGACAGCAGATTCTCATGTATACTCATTTATATTTTATCCTCACAGTTCTAATATTTTTACCTTATCATTGTGAGGATCTCCAGAGCTGCAGGCATTTATTGCTAGGAACGAACAATCAAATTCAGTTTATATAAAGGGAACTTGAAAGTTACCTCAATGACTGTCAAGCAGTTTTTTGTCAAGAATAACTTCAGAAGATGTAGTTATTTCATGTCTGTTGGGGATTTGATTTGTTTATTCAAACTTTTCACTTGTTTATTCAAACATTTCTCTGTAACCTAAAACTAACATCCCAAAATTCTGATAAAATTCCTATTATACTAGTATTTCTAAATCATCCATAGCCAAGAATTGCTAAAAATCTCATTTAAAAAACATTTTTTCCTATTATGGTCCACCTACTTTTTTCAATCAACTGTATGGAGAACATTCAGCAAATAAGGCAATGGCCTGGAAGTGCATAGTCACAAAAGATGCATCACTAGTTGCCTTTACAGCTTAGTTCTGCTCACAGTTTTTAAAAGAATGCATGTGTTGTCTTAGTGGTTTGCTCTGGGCATTTACATTGAGTACAGGGACTCACAGGCATCTCACTTTGCAACTGTCTTGCTCATAAAGCACCAGTTTTCCAGAGTGACTCATTAGTAACAAACCCTTTACAAATAAAATTCACAGGGAAGAAACACAGGTAAACAGGCGCAGGTAAGAGCACATAGCTGCATATTATGGGGTATTTTGCTAGGCATAAACTTAATTTGTACACACAAACAAATGTGTCTTAGGAAAAACTAGCAATATACTCACAGACCCCCTTTCCAAAATCAGTGCCTATTTAAAGCGAAACTGGTATGATCTGCATATGAAAACCATAAATTTTTGTACCCCTCTGAACTGGTGTCGTCACAGTGTGAATGAACTGATTTTTGTATTTAGATGCTGCTTTTGCAATGTGGCTTTTGTCAGTTCTTCACATTTGTATCAAGTATGACTTCTTTCAAAACAGGCCTATGGTTCTGGTGTTCATTTTAGCTAAAGCTGCAGTGATCCTTGGAGCTACATGCCCTTCAGTTCTGAGTTTAATTTCTAATCAAAAGCTGAAGAGGTATGACTGACTCTGGGAGTTGAATCCAATCCACATGATTTCAGTGTGTTCCGACTAAAGATTCTAGTTTTTGGTCTATTTTCCTCCAGCTTGTGCCAAAGCTTTGACAAATTGACAAATATCAGGGACACACCGAGGCTCCACATATGGATGAAAACCAAGGACAGATGGGAGAAGGAGTTTCAGTACAAATTGCTGAGCAAAAACTAATGCCTAATAAAATATAAAGCATTTATTTATAATACTACTTTTTATTTTAATCTCAAATTAATGTACATCACAAGATGCAGTTTATAATTTTTCTCTTCATTTACAGTTTCGGGTTTTTACATTGGTTAACAAAATAAAAGCTTAACGTTGTTTTGTTTTGTTTTTAAAGACAGCCTTTTAGTTGACCCAAGTAACTGACAGATGCATCCATGAGATATAACATCATAATTGCTGCATAAGATATATTAAGGTTCTGTGTACATTCCAAACCATTTATATGAACATAATGGGTGTATGTGTATTTTGCATATGAAACAAAAAAAATCAAGATCTACGCCTTTCAAACTGACCGTTTACTAAAGGAGCCTGAGTGTAGCAGAGATATTCCAAAGGATAAAGAGAAAGCAGAAAAAAGAAAAGCCAGCTGTTCTTTTCAGAGTTCTTTCTGGATGTTTTCCCTCTTTGGTCAATGAACTGAGTTGAGCATCTGAAATTGCATTTCCTATCTTTCAGCTTCCATCCAGTGATTCTATCAAAGGAGGCATATACTTCATATTGTCCATAAAAATGATTACTATCCACTCACATGGAAAACTCTCTCTTGCTATTTCCCTCCATGTATAGAATCACCTAATTCACCATTTCCATGTTTGAACAGCCCCTTTAATGTCATATCCAAGCAAATCAAGAAAGGCTATAACAATCACTCTTTGCTCCTTCCCAGCTTAGAGGCCCTGCACATCTCATTTGTAGCACACTTAACTTTCGTTTGCATGACATACTGTGTAGTGAGGCTGCTCAGAGCAGGAAACTCAAATAAAGAGACTGGATTTGTGTGAGGGAGCAGGGGGAGAAGTGGCTCGCTGAAATTTGAAAAATCAAGTGCCGTGACAGCTGCTGCTGCTGTAACACTATTGCAAACCCCAGATTGCCATGAGGTTATGCAGTGCATCTGCACTGAATTTCCTGGGTTACTGTAACACATTACAAGGATGTTCTTTGATGTGTCCCACATAAATGTCCTCACCACCACACCCTCTTCCTTTCCCTCCCGTCTCCACCTACTCCTGGCCCTAGGACCCCGCAGTCCACAGCAATGTCATGCTGCATGCCTTCCTGCTCACATGAGCAGCAGTTGTCAGAGAAATGGATCCAAAAGAAACAGTCAATAAAAACAGAAACAGCTGTAACAATTTTACATGGCATGGTTCTGATTTCTGGGCATATCCTCCGCACACATGTTTTCTTTTTCCCTTTTCTTCTACCTTTCCCAAGTAACAGGCTATGGTGTTGTGGAAAAACAGCCATTAGGAGGGGAACAATGCAGCAAAGAAATTCTGCTCACAGATTTTATCATTTGAAAAATGGGGCTACCTAGATTTTTTTTTTTTTTTTTTTTTTTTTTTTTTTTATTTCAANTTTTTTTTTAACTGACAAAAAGGGAAATAGAAGCCTAGGGAGAAGAAAAATAATTAGTGGGCAGAAAGAAAGGGGACTATGGGTTCTACAGGCAGCTGCAGATTTTTTCCAGAAGAGGTCTGACAATATTTTAAAGCCCACTGCCTCCACATTCTGCCCCACTTACATCCTTCAACAGAAGGGCAGGTTGTAGTTGGCACTTGGGCAACACTTTTTTAATGTGAGAAGCATCTAAACTGACTTTAATGAGAGATTGTGCATCAGTTCTGTGTTATTTACAGCAAAACGAGGAGCCTTAGGGTCACCCTACTTAGTTCAGGCAACAAACAGTGGCATCTAAGGCAGAAACCACACTAATACCCCCAAACAGAAAGGCTCTTGAGATTATCATTCTCCACTGAATACAGAAAGAGCCCAGAGCACCTGAACTTTACCACACTGTCTTAGCTGACCTGGAGAGATAGAAAGTAATAGGGGTGATCCAACTAGATAATTTTACAAACGTGTTTAGCCAACACAAGGCTTCTTAAGAAGGAAGTGAGAAGCAGGCTTGAAATATATCTATGAAATACTTAAAAAATCTGGCAATTAACTGATGCTTCTCAGCCTAGGGAGGCGTGGCTCTCTCATAGCAGACTGAATAAGTTGCCATAGCCAGGATGGACTATTGGTGACACAGAGTTCAGTTCACAGCAGACATTTCAGAAAGTACCCAGAAAACTTCCTCGTCTCTCTGATTGCAATGCAGACATATCAAAAAACGTTATTATTGTCTTAAGGATCTATCTAACATCAGACTGCACAAGGAACTCACAGGATTTACACAAGATCAACTCACAAACTCCCTCCTTTATTCTACTCACTGTTTCATTTGCCCAGAGCAGAAATGTAAAATAGAATAAAAAGACATTCAACTGTATTTTCAGGTTTGTAAGCAAAAACACATGTTTTCGTGATTGCAGCTTAAAGGTTGACTTGCTTAGGTGACTTGCTTAAAGGTTTTAACTGAGGGAAAAAAAAGTGAACAGATGGTGTGGTGATATATACCTATTTTTCCCTAATTGGAATACTCTCCAAAGGAACAAAATATCTAAATTCTGTTCCTTACTCCTAAATCCACAATCCCACACAGACCACCCTAAACACTGTGTCACAGAGCATTCTATGAGGACTTTAAAATTACCACTAAAATACTAAACAGCAAGGGTATATCATTTTCCAGCAGAGCAGACACATTCTATTACCCTTCAAATACATTTTAACATGCTAACATGATCATATCTGTCAGCTTTACTATCACGGTACAGGAGAGTCCTTCAAATTCACACTGTCAACCAGTGACACAAAGGTCCTTAACCCAGACCTCCACAATACAACTTGCTGTCTTAACCCTTGGGCTTCAGAGGAAGAGAAATGAAAATACTATCCCTTCTTCTGTTATGAAGATTTTAAATTATATAAAAAATGCCTAGAAGAAAAACTAAAAACTCAACTTTTAGCAGCAATTTTTATGTCTATAAAAATTTTAGTTGAAAGGCATGAGCTTAACACAGGAGGAATTAGTTACAGCAGGACGTTGTTAATAAGCCCAAGGACCATCTAGTTTATTGCAATGATTTCTCAGTGACTTCAAAATTCTGTAGAAGAGCACGCTGCACACAATGTAGTTTTGAGTTTGCATAAGTAATCCAAGAACATGGTCTAAACCTCTGTGGCAGGAGGTGCCACAGGAGTAGTTTTTCTTTCAGGTGGCGTTATACTTTTTCCATTTCTTTTCCAGTTAGAACACAGTGCTCAAGAGAACAAAAGATGAAGAACAAACCAACTCTTTTCAACTCTTTCCATCTGGGCCAATTTAATCTTTAGATAAACATGGGAATTCTCACTTTGACCCCACATCTAGCAGTATAATTGAGAACTGTGCCCTAGGCTGAAAAAAATAAGACCAGATCCTACCTATAGATAATTAACTAAGTCATATATGTTTGAATAAAAGAGAAGTTTTGCCAATATTTCCAAAACCTGCAGTTCACATTTGGTGATTTTTCAAACCAGAAGTGTCCCTGTTGTGTTTCTTACTTCCAAGGTTTTTTCAGCTGTGTCACTGAAGCCAAATATGGTGTCTCTCAATAAATCAGTCATTTTTCAGGCTCTTATAATTGCATTACATTACTTCATCTTACTTTAAAAATAATACCGAAGTGGGCTATTTTCTGTTCAAACCATTTGCACATAGCTAATGGCTTCAATATGTCTGCACTTCGTTGCTATAACCGAGGAGTTTAACAATACAGTGTTTAGAGAGCATGAGCACATCACACTGAAAGTGATATCCCTTCTCAGGTACCCCATGGTCACCCAGCTACCAGTTACAAATGCTGTGGTATTCACAGAAAGATTGAGGGATAATACTGGCATTTCAGCCAAGTGCTTCCTTTCTCAGTGAAATGTGTCCCAGGGGCAGGGCTATGTGAAGGCTTTGGCCAGGTGTTGAGCCATGCTATGCTGGCCTCTGGCTGTTGTGATGCAGTAAATTATTTTATTGACTAATTCACATATTAAGCAATCAAACAATAATATTTAATAGCACTGAAGAAATTTTAAATAGGTAGTAGAATTACCTAAAACTAACCTGGAATACAAACCCCTTAAAATTTAAATGCTTTGTTAATCTAACTGTCAGGCACAACCTGCTCTTTCACAAAGGTCAACACAGAAAAGTGGTTGCAAGGGTCCCTGGAGTTCCCTTGAACTCTGTTGTCATATCCAAGGCTGACCACAGCAGACCAGAGCTCACATTTGCCAGATGCCAAAACATAACAGGAAAGGCAGCTTCTTGCTCCTTGTGCTCTGATTTGAAACCAGCTCAGATGTCCCCAACCGAAGCATGTGAAGCAAGGACAGGGAGAAGAACTGGGCTGTGGGTTGCTTTGAAACACAGGCAGTGCATACGCAATTGAGATTTGAAGAGATGAAGGACAGAACCTAAGCTTGGACTGTGCTATCTTTCATATCTAAGGGTAAAAAGGTGCTTTTAGAAGTAGCTACAGCTTTCTCTTATTTTTTTTTCAGGATAGTTTCATTAATTTGACAGCATGAGATAGAGGACAAATGGTTGGAACAGAAATTGTCACAGATACTGCAGTTACTAAGAGCAAAGAACTTTTGTTCTGCACTCTTCACATAATAGAGCAACTTTGTTTATAGATCCTTGTGGAGAAACATCTCTGCAGACAGTCGTAAATTCTAACATCCCATGATTGGGCCGTAGTGGAATTGCAGCCCTTGGGGGATGAGCACCCCAAACTTACGTAACTCTGAGTTTATTGCCAGCATATTCTGACAAATGCTGGCATAATACCTAGGCTGCCCTTTGAAAGATATAAAACACATCTCTGGAGCAGGTAGCACTAGAGGCTCGAGAAGCCAACGTGGGGATCATTTAAGCATTTCATTTCTGGCAAGCCATCACCAATGTGACTGTTTTATTTGGCATCTACTAAAATAGTGTGGATTTCTCTGCACACAGGCCAGAGTCCAATATCAGCCATAAATTCCCAGGTACATAAAATGACCAGAATTCAGCCCAATAATGAGAAAGTGTGGCAGTCCGTGGTTTTTTCTTGCACACCATGTTCAGCAAGTGCATGATGGTGCAGTCTGGCTCATTCTCTAGTCGTAGTTGGATCTCTTCTAAATAACTGCTAGCCATCCAGTTCAAGTTAGCTATCTAAGATAGATCTTAAGGATCTTAAGAGGAAGCAAGAGAAGTCTCCACAGAACTCAACCCATCATGAACAATATCTCAGAAATGTACAATGTATTGTCCCCTGGGTTTGCCTCATAAGCACAAAAGATAACTGAAACTTCCTCAGATGAGATATCCAGTTCCAGAATTAGAACATGAAAACCACAAAATGAAGCTGTGATTGCAAAATAGAAAAGCATATATTTGCGCAAGAATTATTCTGGCTCGTGTGGCTAACCATAGCATTGAAGATATGGCCTTTGGTATGAGCTAATAACCATATGCACAGCCTTCAGCAGCTCTTGTGCTTTGCCTACCATTTTGAAACATACAGAAGCACTCTGAATCCACTACCAGCATAGCTAGTTCATGCTTGTCACATCTCCAGTCTGCAATGAGACCCACTTCCCTTTGGTAGGTTTATGTTCAGGGCTGCAGGGAGAGGATTTTAGTCACTATGATTTTTTTCATGCCTCTCTTCAGGTTTCTGATCAAACCACAAGAAAATATTTTCAATAAAACTGCTGCAGCCCCAGTCATTGAAAACTGAGTAGCTTTTTAAGCACATGCAATTTTTTAGACTGTTAAACATAGATAAATACTTCACAGTAAATGTTTAGGTAAATTCACATTCTGCAAATGGATTCCTGAGGCCATCAAATAGCAGAGGTTGAAAAAACAGCCTGATGGCTCACGTGTGTTTGTAAAAACATACTGTTTTCACATAAGAATTTAATAAAAATGTGAAAGACAGCTCTGTGTATATTCCCACAAAAGTAGCTGTGGCAGGAGAAAAGGGAGATGCTCATCCCTCTCAGGCAGGGCCCCCCTGATCTTTAGACTGTTTTTGACCTTCAGTGAAACCCGAGCAGATGAGATCACTGTCGCTACTTTACATCAGATGGGAATCAGGTCTGCACTGGATGACTGTATCTTAGAGGGCTGTCAAGTAGTGGCATTGTGGAAGGACAGTTCAAAGTACCTGAAAAAGGATTTTAAATATCTCATTGAAAAACCTTTAGGAATACTCATTATAAAGGGTGACTTTTAGGAAAGGTCCAGGGGTTGCTGTGAGAAAGTCTCCTTTTCAGCTACATGAAACTTGGCAGGTCTGAGCTCAGCTGCACTCCTATAACTTTCACTGCCAAAGATAATAAATAATTAGTATTCATTCTGACTAAAATGTTAGAGAAATACACTATTCAACAAGACCCCTTCAAAACCATTCAGAGAAGAATGACACATAGGGCAAGAAACTGTATTTCAAGTCCTAATCACATTCTTCCAGAGTGCTAGGTGATCTTGTCACTCTGACAGTGAGAATGTCCTCTCTCCCTCATGGCCTTTTCTGAAGTACTTTAACTGAAGCACTTTCACTGAAGCACTTTTACTACCTCTCCCAAGATCATCTACTGCAGTGCCCTGGCTCCTGACAGCATTCCCTCCATTACACATCATATTAGCCCAAACGTGTTTGCCTTCAGGGCCAGGTGTAAGGTTCATCTATTCATTCAGGTTTATGCCAGTGGAATGAATGCAAGTCCTTGACTACTGGTTTGCTTATACAAAGGAGGTAGGGTGTGAATTTACAAGCTACATGCACATTTACATCATGCTGGCCGCTCCCTGCGTGTGTACTTTTACATGCAGTTGAGGAAGCCACTTGATACAAAGGAACCCTCAGTGCGCCCTCTCAGTGTCCACAGGGGGTTTTAGTGCAGAGTCATTTCACATAACACAACGTCATTTCACATCTTAGTTTGCTGCTGGTAATTTACCTGTATAGGCAAACCTTTGCACTGCGGATTTGTCTGATTTCCCAAAAGCATTGGTCAACAATCAAAACAGTTCCTATAAAACCGCAACAGGAGTAAAGTTGCACAAAAGAAAGTATTGCTTCCCAAACAAAAATTGTATTTTTGTTGTTTCATGTGTATGTAGGTAGCCACTTTTAGGAGTGAAATTAATTTGCATTCCAATCAAGTTTTACTTAAGAATCAATTCTTCTGGTTTGCATACTTAGGTGGTACAAAAATATCTGGAATTTCTCCTCACTTGAACAGAAGCATTTCTCTACCTCAGTAAAGTGCACATTCCGAGAAATAACAAGCTGATACCCAAGATCTCAAATTCATATTCAGCCTTCTGTGAGCTCAGAACAAGTAACTTGTTTGGCATACTTTAAAATATGCAGGTGCCTGTGTACCTCTTTTGTCGGGAGCCCACCTGATGTAACTTAACAGAGTCGCATCTCTTCAACAATAACCTGCCAATTTTGGTGTGTTAGAGTATGGCCTAATTTATTTCCCAGAGAGGGAACAGTAAGGTAGGACATGTATGTTTTTCATGACAACATTTTCTTGCTAGAGCACAAGTGAAAAAGTCTGTTAGGTAAAGCAGACTGCATCAGGAAAAAAAAATCATCTCCCACTCCCAGTTAATTCATTTTAAATTCTTAGTAGGTCAACATCTACTTCAGGGTCTTCCAAGTGCGTGTTGTCTCATCTATGTTTGTCTTCAAAATTATAAACTCCTCGGGGTATGCTCTGTGCTTCTCTCTGTCTTGTTCAGTGCCGATCACATCATCAGAGATTAGCTAATAATTCTTACTATTAGCAAAAATAAATAATATGTGGCAAGGTGCTCTCAGACGTGCCTTTTGCCTGCAAAGCATGGCACAAGAGAAGATGGCTTGGAGTGACTTGGCAAGAAGCAGATTCTTCAGGATATTGAAAGGTCAGGTCCCCAGAGAAAGAACACTTCAACACCCAATCAACACACTTTGGGCAAGCAATTTTCATGTAAGCTACTCAGTTGGGAAGAGGGATACTCTTTGGTTGCCCAGGACTCTACTATAGCTGGGCTTTCCTCTCTCTCCTCTGTCTGCAGCTAGCCAGCTGGGGTAACTAAAGTGCAGTAAAGTAAAATAAACAGATCTGCAAAGTGCTGAGTCCAGTCATTTTCCCCAGGAGAATCTGCGGGGCTCTGAGGCTTTACTAGGGATTGTAATTAACACCTGACTGCAGCATGTTTATGAACAAAGTTAAAGAGGGAGAAAGAGACAGAGAGAGATATTTCAACCTTAAGCAGAATGGTCTTGAATTGGCTCAACTTTTATGGGCTAATTTGGCAGTGGCTGTGATTGAGTATAACATTGAAACGAAAAGGAGCTTGGGGCTTCTTGCCTCCTCCTCCTCCCACACTCATCTAGCTCCTAGTGCAAAGCATGTGTTTCCATTTAACACTGGATAAGAGTCAATTGATGTCTGGATTCTCATTCAAATATTTATTCTTCTGTGGTATTATTAACATTATTTTCCAGTTAGGTGTAGCTTACTTCTGTCTCAGATTATCTTCATTTTTTATGATCACATTGCAGCCTCAGGTTTTTTGAGAAATGTTCTATCTTCGCCTGACTTGAAGTTGTACCCTATTTCTAATTCTCTCTTCTTGTTTAGGGTTAATATCCTTAAAGTTATTACTGAATTAGAAAGAAAAATCTCCCACTGCCATTAGCAATGAGTCTAACAAAAAAAACCTGAGAACATCATGGTTTCCATTATGTTCACCTCAGAATGGCTGCATGAGCACACCCACTGCATTCTCTCTGTCTTTTAGGGAGAGTTTATGTTTCTGTTTTCCTCTTTGTTCTTGATTGACTTTAACTCAGCTATGGAAACTCAATTCACATCAAGATCTACTTCTAGGTTAGTCTTAGGACAGAATTTAGATTTTTGCTTCAAGGCTTACCTAAATGGAGTTAAACTTTAGACCACTCCTATATTACCATCACTCCTATAATATTTGAAAACACAGAAACCTACTATGATTAACAGATTAATTTCCACGATCTTCAATGCTTTCTTTCCTGAAGCTCCTTTGGTGAACTCTCTGTTGTGTGACATGTCCTAATATATTAATCTATTTTCAACAATTTTACTACAGTTTTGTGTTATTAATAAAAACAAACTATTTTCCAAAGAAACTATGCCAAAAGGCAGTAAAAGTACACAAATTCTCTGCCTTTCTGTTCAGCAATTTTTAATCCTAATATATGTGGCATAGCGAAAAGAGTCATAATGTCAAATTAATCAAAATTCTAACCTTCCCACAGCAGAGACAGAGAGTGTGAAGCACTATGTGCTATACAGCAGTAATAAAACCAAACAAATAAGAAAATAAAATGTCCTGATAATTTGACCAAATTAGCTTTTTGCTTAGCCTTTCTCCAAGTCATTAAGATTTCCAGGAATTTGGTCAAATGACTGAAAATGTAATCAAAATGATGGTAAACAGACCATCTATTTTACAAACATCTCTTTGGGCGATCAGTCAAACTCCAGCATAATGCATTCTGCTTCAAAAATCTCAGCTAGATTGCTTGTGGCATTTATATGCCCATCAGCCACAGAACTGGTCTGAGCAGCAGTTAGGGAACCATTTTCCTGGAGCCTGGTAAAAGGCTGCTTATCTACTTGTTATAATTAGTGAGAGCTTCAGTCTGGGAAGATTGCTACTGCAAATTTAGCAAAAGTAAGTAAATCCACTCTATCATAGCAACACGATACTAACCAATTTTGCTGTTTCTTTTTTTTCTAAATGTGTGTTTCTTTCACTGACAGTACTGAGGCAAACACATACTAGGAGACCAGATCTATAGAAGATCAGTAGTGCACATTTTAAAGTGGAATTTGCCGTGATGAGCAAATCCACATGAACTCTCACACTTCTAAAGTCCTTAGAGGTCTCTTTGGGATTACTCCTGGCACCAGAGCATATCAGAGGCAGACACAGTTATAATTCGTTTGAAAGGTACAATGCACAGTGGTGTGGGTCTTCCCACCACACCTCCCATTCAAACACCCATGAGAAGGCTGATTTTGATGTGTGTATTGCTACCTTAGCTGACAGTCTAAAGGCCCACCAAGCACCTGCAGCCATGCCCTGGGCCTGCAGGAGAGCATGTCTTCCTTTTTTCCCACCACGCAGCTTCTCAGGACTCTGTCCAGCTTTCCAGCCTTCACTGCCAACATATTTAATCCTGTAATTCAGTCATCAAAATCACAGTTGGAGTCGAAGAGTCCACATGCAGATTTTGTTCTTGTGTGTATGTGAATTTTGTCAGGCCTTAGTGACAAGTTATCAGCAAGAAGACCACATCCTTGGTGCCTTGCTTAAGGAGAGGTGGGTTGGGTTTTTTTGTTGTTATTGCTTTCTTGGATTTTTTTTTCCTAGCTCCTTAGTATTCCTGGGAACAGAAATGTGTTGTGAATGAACCCACTACCCTCTTCTTCTGCAGTTTTCCATAAACAAAACCTCAACCAAACATTACACTCTACCGTAAATGCTGCTCCCTGTGGAATTGATCATTCTTGGGCAAGATGAGAAATATTAGGGAAAAAATGCTTGTTTGTAAACTTCCTGATTAATCTTTTGACCTGTCCATGTGTTCCCATTACAACGTCCTCTAACAGTCACAGTTTTGCCATATTGTCTACAACCTAAGCAGCACAGTGCACCCTCAACCCTGACTCTCTTCAGGAGAAGGTGGCACCCTTAAGTGACAATTCTGTGCTTCACAGATCAAGACTTCATAACCTCTTTGCAAGTAACTCACAATTAATCTTTTCTTTCTTGGGCAGAGTGACTTAAGCCTGTTATGAGAGCTATGGATTTAGGAATACAATGAGCACCTTCATGTGGAAATTTGGCTGTGTGGACTGAAATCTGCTTTCATCAGTGTAACTGGTTAGAACCTTCAAAAGGTCTCTCCTGTTTATGAAACCTACAGCATTAAAAAAAAAAATTTAGAAACATTAGACAAAGTTACCATTTTCTTATTCAGAGTTCATAGTTTGCCTTTAAGCCTATAGAAAGTGGCACTGAAAAAGTAAGTAAAAAATTATGATGTACTATTGAGTATGGCTTAAGCCCCAGTTCTGCAGTCTTTAAAATGTGATTAATTTTACACATACGCACATTCTTGTCGGTGTTTCTTCACCTAAGTAAAATCAAGAATATGTTTGTGATCTTAAGTTTCAACACTTGACTATTTACAGGACCAAATATGAGCCTGATACTGTCGTTTACCTTGCCAGCTTCCCCCTTAGTCTAGGACTCTCTTTTTGTCCTCTGTGGAATTTGGAACAGACCTTTTCTGATGCTGGACTAGAGCCTTTGTTTGTTTATGGAATGACAGATACCTAGACAACAAGAATAGTGGAAATGTCATCAAGAAATTGCACGTCTATTTTCAATTAAAATAAACTAAACTTGCTACCCCTTTTGGGTCAGATTCAATGGATTCCCTCTACATTTATGAAAAGGAAATAGAAAGTTGCATTTATCCATCTCTCTATCTCCTTTCTTCACATTATTTTCTTTTAAACATTTTTTTTTTTTGCCCATATGGTTACTTTACCAGTAGGAAATTTCAAGAATGGCAGAGGAAGAGGTGGGCGCGCAGCTCTCTCTGCTCCATACAGCAGCAAGCAAAACCAAGCAGTGAGGCAGGAAACAGCCAGCTGCATTTTGCAGCCAGGACTCCCACTCCCCAGCCTGAGTCATTGCAGGGCTCCCTTGTGTGCCGTGCTTCTGCCCCGCAGCTCGGCCGGGACAGACGGCTCCATCTGCTCAGTCCTGCTCCGGGAGCAGAGGAGCAGCCCTGGTGCTGGCCCTCCACCAGCCAGTGCACACTACAGCCATGGAACAGACCCAGACCTGCCCTCTCTGAGTACATTTTCATCGTTTCAAAATAAAAACATGCCACAGCCAACAATAGTATTGCCTCCTCGACATCCATACACAGTTCAAGAACATTAAAACTATTCCAGCCTCCTCATCTGTTCCCTTCTGGGAGCGGAAATAAATGAGGTTTACATTAGATTATGTCTGACTAGATACATTGCCAAATGTTTGGAGACTACAAGAGCCTAGGAAAGCTCAAGTACATTTTGATACCCCTTGAGGAAGTGGGGCTTTCTCAAGGTCTCTGCTGACTCTTTTCTTTTACCTCACACTTACCTTAAATACAACATATGCGGAGGGAACTCTGCACCTCCCACTAGGCACTCAATATGGGAACTGGTGATGACCATAGACAGTCAGCACCTAAAACACACATAAGTTTTCAGAACAAAATCAATACTTTATGACCTGAAGCAATTCTGTAAGCCAGGACAGACTTTGGAAAATTAGAATAATAAGATGCCTGTGAGTTGCTTCAATAAATAAGAAAGCTGCATTTGTGCAACTGTCTCTAAGACTTTGGGTTTTGCATCTAGACACCATTTTCTGACATCTGGGAAGGAAATGCGAATTTTATGCTTGCCACAATCAGATCTAAGATTTAATAGCAATACTTGATTTGAATCCAATTTATTTGGGATTTTAGTTAACTATTATTTTTCAAAAACCACAACTGAATGTCAGACAGCAGCACTACAAGATGTATGGAAATGTATACAGATTATGGTGAGAAGGAAAGCAGTTTTCCTTTGAGACCTTGCGTGCAGGGGGAAAAAGTTACTCTGTAAATTTGCAAAAGGAAAAATGAGACAGGAGAATGGTATCTTTTGGCTAATTGCAGCATGCATCTGGAAAATTGAAAAGAACTAAAAGATGTTCAGCATCTTGAAAAAACAAAGAAATATGTTTCCCAGGTTACTAGCCTATAAAACAAAAAGCAGGCACAAAAATTAACTCAGACACTGCTCCATGATTGTCTGCAATGGGTTGAAAGTGCCACATGGAAGTTCAAAGTGA
The DNA here is from genome assembly GCA_013397915.1 of Daphoenositta chrysoptera. NCBI lineage: Eukaryota > Metazoa > Chordata > Aves > Passeriformes > Daphoenositta > Daphoenositta chrysoptera. The sequence continues at coordinate 186,480 of VZRO01003937.1, read as the reverse complement.
TAAAGAATGTAAAATACAAGGGAGAAGGGAAAACTAGACGAGAAAGGAGAAAAGTTCTGTTTCAAAAGACTTTCCAGTAACTCCTCCACACAGACACTTCCCTCACCTAGGCTATGAGTTGCTTTCAGATGATACAGCCACAGTCTCTCTTCCATCTCAGTTGTCACTGATCTGAGGCTTTTTGCCCATTGTTAGATGGCACATGCCATGTGTCAGACAATGTTTTTTTTTTTTTTTTCGATTCAATTAAAACAAACTTGAGTCCACCCAAGAGGCATCCTGCCCCAGCTGCACTTCTGCTCTGTTTTACACTGTTCCAGGCATACTGGAGACAATAAAAGAACTTGGGATGGAGAGACACACTATTTTTTAATTAAAACCATTTGTATCATGTAAAATTCTCAGGACAGAAGCAAAAGGGGTTTATGAATATCAGCTGAAATCAGCTTCACAGAGCAAGTGCCAATATTTACATTTCTATTGCTTAACATTGTTTGGGTTGGAAATTATAGCAGTTTTCTGATTAACTACCTGCAGGCATGCACCAGTTTGACCTTTTGCATGCTAAATTGCATGCACTAAATTAAATTTTCCTTTCTCTCTCTTACTGAGATAAACAGGGCCAGTTACATGACTCAGGCTGCCCTTTTCCTCCTGCCATTCCATATGCAAAGTCAATCCTAGCCAGTTAATCCTCTAATTTAAGAGCAAACTTCTGTATTTTTTAAAGTGATTAGAAGGATTTTGTTTCTTTTAAGTAGTTGTGGGTCAATAATTTGTCTTCAGAAAGAAGAGATAGTAGCATCAAAATAGCATAAGTTTCCTAATAACAGGTTTGTGCAAGTACTTCAGAGGTAAGTGAATGAGCAATATTCATTTTCAACTCTTTATAAAATTTGAGGAAATAATATCATCAGCTACAATGGCTGCTTACCATACTTCTCCAGAGAAAGTGGAGCCAAAAAAAAAAAAATAATAGGAGAGGAGAAAATACCACATTTAGCAGGTGATCAATTGTCCTATTGTACAGGTAATAGGTTAGAAACTATTAGGTCAACTCTTGCTATTCACATTTTCAAATACTCATAAATAATTGGAGAAATATTTAGATCACATCATTATTCAGACATTCTCATTATATTCTGCATTGAAATTATGCAGATCAGGGACAACTTTCCTGAAATCAGATCAAATTATTCTGAGACCAACCACACATACTTAGTAGTACTCATTCCACAGAGAATCATAAGGAAATACAATCAATTATCTGACTACATTGCTGTATTTACACAAATGAAAAATACAGTGAAAGTAACAGGCCAGGCTGTTTAAGAAAACAAAAATCTGTCCTTTTTGTCAGTGGGAACTAGGAAAGATTTGTGCTCTACTTTATTCTCTGGTGGAATAAGAAAATTTAGTTGCTACACTAAAACTGAGAAAGGGACTCAATGCTTTATATGTTTGATTACATCATTTCAGAGAGGAAACACTTTCTGTGCAAAGGCAATTTCAGACCCTGACTTCTTTGAATATGTAGAATAGGCAGCAGTCATAATTTCCCAATAGAGCACATCATGTCTGAGTTTGTGCAATGAAAGCTTATAAAACATATTCTGTGCCATAACCAGGCTCACAGAAAACACAGACCTCTTTTCAGTCCAGCCATGGACAACTCAACAGCAAAACCTACACTGTTGTCAGCTCTAGAGGTGACTGGCTAAGTCTCAGTTGACTGCAGTGATGTATCATCAGTTCTGTAGTCAGAACGAAAGTTTAGAAGAAAAACACTCCAACAGAGACTCCATTGCTCAAATCAATCAGCTCAGGGTCATTCAAAACTTTTAGTAGAATGGATTCTTCTGGAGAAATGCTTGGCAAACACCATTCACTATCACTCTGAGGAACTCTTGTCACAAACGCTTCTCTCCTCCCTTTTATAATAACAAATAAAAAACCAATATGCTTGCAGCTTAGCACAACTGTTTACCCAGAGAATTGTTGATTGGAAAGCATTTATGTTTGCTGATGTTTTGATGAAGGTTTTGTTTGGTTGTTTTTATTTTAATTTCTAGTTAAATACTTTCTCTTTTTTTTCTAAAGGATTGAGGTGGTCTAACTTTACTCTAGACTTCACCTACCTTTTCCACACAGGTTCTCTCAGTCAGAAACAGAACAAGAGCCAGCATGATGTGACTAAATATTTCTCCTTCAGTTACAAATCACAGTTTAGAAATTTCAGCTCTACTTACCTGATATAAACAAAAGCAGATGGCAAATCCTGTATTTACCCTGACTGCATTAGGATTTATAGGACATAACTATTTGCTTATACCAGTCACTGTTAAATTTTACTGGCTCTTTTTATTAGTATGTATCTGTGGGGCAAAAAGCATTCTAAACTGATCAAAAGAAACCAATTATCATGCGAGAGGATGTTTTTAACTGCAAGACTAATTGCCATTTGTTACATGGACACTCTGCCATTTATTCAAGAACATAATGGCATATATGATCAATTCCTTGTCGAGCCAAGATGTATAGGCATAAATCTTCATGATCCCTGAAGTACCACCTATACAGAGGTACTGTTTTTCTCTGTATAGTTTTGCAAAGACATCCCTAATGTAACTGCTGTGAGAAAATAAACTATTTTTCCTAATTTGGCAAATCTGAGAACAAAGCCAAATAAAAGTGTCATATTCTCACTAAAAACTGCAAAAGCTCAGATGTCTTGGCTATGATTCATACCTGCTCTTCCTAGGAAATGGTTTGGCCCAAGAGTTTACTGCTCTGTTACAAGAGCCAAGCTGGGTCCTGTAGCGACTGTGAAGTCAGAGATAAATGATTCTTCTCCCTGTTTAGCAGAAGTTATTCTCAAAAGACAAAATAAAGTGATGGCTTAATTCCTGTTTAGTTGCCCCACTACGGTACATGTTCATAAATATTCCTTTTCATTAACCAGCGTACCTTTAGAAACATGTTTCATTTATTGTATACAAACACACATGAATTTTTTATCAGCCATGGGTGCCCATAGATACCACAATGAACAAAGAGCAACAAAACCAAAACCCAGACACTGTGCACTATATTGAAAAACAGGCAAGGGATATTTCTAGAAGATATCAATACTGAAAATATAAAAGAAGTTGCACTTCTCAAGGTCATATCCCATGAGCTTGAGTTCAAAGATTTCATGAAACACACCCTGCTGGGCCTTGTAAACATTAGGTGAAGGGACCGGAAGGCAAAGAGACTAACCACGCCCCAATGGAAATAATTCTGAAAGGCAAATAATTCAGGCAAACTGATGGTAATCAGCATAGCTGTGAGAAAGAGATAAGATTAACTTGGGAAATTCTGGTAGATACCCATCATAATTTGTTTAGGCCACAGCTCAGTGTTCTTAATATAGTTTCACATCATTCTCCTCTCTATTATACCAAGAGACAATGAAATCTGTGCCTTCTAACACATCATTTACAATTTTGCAAGAGTCATTACTAGATCAATATACCAGAATCAGACTGAGCAAAGCTGTTTGACTTGTCTTTGACTTGTTTTCACATATATCTGAAGGTATGTATATGTGTGCACTAAGTAAAGCCATAGAGAATTTTATAATCCATATTATTGTATAAATTGTGTATGTACATATAGTGCATTAAACTTGAATTCTGTTGTCAAAGGTTTTGTAATATCCTAATTTCAGTTTGCAAATATTAAAGGAGTACTTGCTTCTATAAAAAAAGTAACAGAAAATTAAGGAAGTAACTAAATAAAAAACAATGTAAAAATATTTTCCTTTATATTCTGATTGTTTTACTCCTGTAATATGTTACAGCTCTGTGGTACATACATTTCTGCCTGTAGGGTATATCTAAACCATTTCTAGATCTCAAAAAAGTCCTGTCAGGGGCCTGGGGCACAGGGTTAGCCCAGGAACCACCCAGGAGCAGCCTTTGAGTGGGTAAGAGAAACACACAAATCTTAACACTGAGGCAGGATGCACACGTTTTTTCATTCCAGACCTCTCTCCACCCACTGCTCTTCACATATGCTTGCACTTCTGACCTGAGCCTCCAGCAGTGTGTGTGGAATTTGTACTGTATGCCACAATGTGACTGTTACTGTGTTCCCCAACAAGGCTATTGCCTAGCACACCTCTTTTGTCTTTTTTTGTCTCTTTTTCCCTCTTTTTTTTTTTTTTTTTGAGATATTGCATCCTTTTGCAATGGAAATAAATTAATACAGTTCTTGGGTTCTGTTTCACTTAGGCTTTGTTAATTAGCTGCAGGCGGGGAAAGCATCATTTCACATCACTTTCATGGACCCCAAGTTGAAAGTCAAAAGAGCTTTAGCTTCTTGAGTAATATCTTGATTACCTGATAGCTCTAGCAGCTGAGAGATTTGCTTCCACAGCTGGCTCCTTATAGTCTAACACAAGGGAACTGAAACTGAATAAGCAGAGGATGATATCTTGGGCCTGTGGAACTGAATGACAAAAGACTCATTGCTCCAAAGAGCCAGAAATTTTAGTTCAGGTTTCCAGGACAGCATAGAAGATGTGAACAGTTCCTCCACCACCAAGTAGTTTTCCCCTTTCACTTTTCCCAGTTTTCTTCAACTGAAATTGTTTAGAATTGGAAGGGGCAGAGGTATTTCCCTCTGTGGCAGTAAGATTTATACATTAAAATATTACATCAAAAGCATCCACATAATACTTCCAATATTTCTAAGCACTGGCATACACAATTCTGTCCTGGAATTGAGCATTAAAAGGTATGATCACCTAACATTTCCTGCAGGAAATATGTGCCTATAGGGAATATGTACTTTTTTGAGACAGGTAACTTTTCTCTTGAGCCGAGGTGAGCAGAACTGGTTCAAGGGATTAGCAGCATAGGTCAATTAACTTCTGCTGTCCCCACGATAAGAGGGGCTCACAGGGCTATTTGCCTGTTCTCAGATCTCCAAGATGAATGCCCACTTTTAGCCTGTGCCTAAAGATGGCCTGATATGCAAGTAAAGCAACAAACTGGAAGAGAACATACATACATTTCCTTCTACCTTCTTACTTTTAATAAGCTCTTGCCTATACTTTTCCTCAGCTGGCCTATGAGAAAAATGGGGATAATTCTTCCCACCTCCTAGGAATATTAAGAGCGTGACCCCAAACAAGGTCATAATCTCTGTGTGCTAAACTCTACACCAGCACTTCACATTAAATATTTTTCAGTTTTAAGTAGCAATGTAAAGGGTGACACAGAAGAGCAGTAAGGTCAGTTTCTCTACACAAAGAACTAGAACAGAAACTTGTGACGTAACCTGCATAGGAACATAAAGGAAGAGTCAGAAATTTAACCTAGATCTCCAGAAAATATTTCTTTTACCATGGAGCATATTGCTGTGGGGAAATAACTTTTATCTTTATTGCAGACTCTTCGCATAAGACTGAAGAAGAGAAAAACTCACATTTTTTCTGAAAAAGAAGGACAGAGCACATAATGCTCTCTTTCAAGAGCTGTAAGCTGCCAAGTGAAGAGCAAAAATGCAGAATTATCATGTGAATCAATGCTACCACTGTGCTAAAAAAATTAATCCCATGCCATTTAATTTTTTTTTTAACACACAGATTTTTTACCTCTTACAGATGGATCTTGTCAATTAGGGACTGAGTTAGTAACCTCCAAACTAGTAAAATTCAAATTGCGGAGCCAGGTATATGAGGTGGTGGTAGGAGTTAATAAGCCAGAGGACAAGCTATACTGCCAAGTGTAACCTTTGACAGGAGGGTCAGAAGTCACAGGGCAAATCTAGAAACAGACCAGCTCTTTAAATCTTCCTGCTGGATTACAGGAGTGAACTCTACCTGCTGTGTTTGGTTTTGACTGGAAACAAAAGTCTTCAGTTTTGATTAAACTGCAATGACTGCTTCAACTCTGCCATAGAGAGATATTAGGCTGTGATAAGAAACCTCTCATTTATGCTACAAGGTTGGCCATGTCAAAGGAGAATTAACAGAAGAAAGAAGAAACAGATGCTATTTTTCACCAGTTATAAAACTGGGGCTTTCATACACATTCTTAAATTAGTCCTTAAAAGCCAGCATCCTTCACTTTCTATAAACATTTAATGAAAGCTTGGCAAGAGAGTAACTTTAATCTCAAATACCTGGTTGTGTATAAACACTTCTACACCATGTTTTCAAGTCTACAATTAAACCCTAACAACCTGAAATTAAATTTTAGAATTAATCACAAAGTTCCAGAATAACATTATTGCTGCTATAATACTTGCATCTCCAAAAGGGTAGCAGAGATAGCCTCACCTGACTCACAAAGCTAGCCAGAGCACTGTAAATTACCAATATTTTTCATGAAAATGACTGCAAATTAACTCAGAACAAGAATATTCACTCATGTAGCTGACAGCTAATTTTGAAATAATGAATGCATTTAAGACTAACACAGTTTTTAATTGCAAACTTAAGAAGGGAAAACAAGCAACGTGCTGAATAAATTGTTCATTCTGAATGATTCATACAAATCTAATAACTATCTGTCTCTACAAATATTGTAATAAGGCATAATCAGTCAGTATAAAACACCTGAAAAAAAAGAGCCACAAAAAAATGAAGCTGTATTGCTGCTGTTTCAGTACCAAAGGACAGACTTCATAACTCTCTGACAATCCCTTCTAATTTGAGATGCTCCTGCAAAAGCAGAATTTAAACTGTGTTTTGCTGCCATTCATCATGTCTGAGACCCACAAGCTCCATTGTAGTCCGACCCTAAAGGCAAAATGAGATGCTTATTCTCTCCTCCTCTCATTTTTACCCCTCTTCTCTTTGGAAACCCAGAACCAGAGGCGTGGGGGGAAGTCTCTGACTCAAACTGCTGTGTGAGCAAAACCTACAGGCTCCACGTCGCTGCTATATATGGGCTGGGGGGAAAGATGATGGGCCTGTCTCAAAAGAGCCGCCAACCATCACGTCTGAGAGCTCCTCTCAGGCGTCCTCAGCCTAAACATTTTATGGGTTGGGGGTCGCAGGTCACCAACTGTCAAAACAGAGCACAAGTCACACTGCGCACCCGCGAGGAAACTGAGCAGACGGCGGAGCCAGAGTTCAGGGGCCGCGCTGCTCAACGCGCACCACAAATGGCAAAGCTGCCCTTAAAAAGTAACAGGCTTTTCCCCCCTAAATCTTTGTGATTTTTACAAGTTGAGCTCAAAGTTAAGTGGGCGTGAGTTTTAAAAGATCAATGCACATGTGGAATTAGACTATTCTAAACGTCTTTTTTTTTTTTTAATGGAGGAAAACAACCACCAAACTTTGAACTGCCAAATTTAACCAGCAGCAAACTCCAAAGCACCAGGTGGTTTCATAAACCCAAAGGTTCATAAATCTTTTCTTTAAAGTTTCCAATTTCAAAAAAGAGCTTGTTCTCTTTGTGGTTATTTTTCAATTTTTCTCCCTCCCTCCCCCTTCTTTCCTGCCTTTGGGCGGATGACCTGCCAACCCCTGACAGCCTTTTAAGCTTGCCGTGCTGGCTCCTGCTGACGCTGCCGGAGACAGGCTGCCCACTCATGGGGCAGCGAGCTGTGGGCATGACTTCACCCGCCGGGAGGAATCGTTGGGAAAGGGGCTGCACAGGGGAGCCACGCTTTCTATTTTTAAACACTGCCTGTCGCATAGCTCAGGAGTGCGAAGAGTTCAAGCGTTCAGTGAATCTGTTCTTGCCACTGCTCGGGCCTCTAAAGCAGTAATAGTTACAGTAATCGAGGCAGTGTAGCCATCAGTCTCCTCAACCTACAGCCCATGGGCTACATACAGTCCATGGGAGCAATTCGTCTGTCCTGTGGGGCAATTTGGGAGACTGCCAGGTGCAGGCAGGGGGATCAGGGTTGGATGAATCACCAGTGGCATATGTTTAACGTGGACCAAGGTGTCTTCATGAAAGATGGCAGCTGGGAATAAGCATCTGCTACAAGCAGAGTAAATCACTTGCCCTGTACCCTTGCTTCTGCTGTATGAGAATTGCCACGGAGAAAGGCAGCTGTCAGGAATAGCATGAGGTCTTCTCGTGGCCAGAACCAGCTGGTGGCTGTTATGCTTGTGGGAATATAAAGGGGTTTTACCTATGCATGTATACGGTGAAGCATGTGAGTAGTACAGTCCCAGGAGGCACCAAATTTTCTGTAGTTTCTGTGATGTGAGAAGAATAGAGCTGCCATTAGCAGTCCTTCTCCAATGTTAAAAGAAGTCAGCAAAAAGGCCGGGTACTGCTCTTTTAGGTACTGCTCTGTAATCAAGAGACACACAGACACAGGGTCCTCTAATCTTCTTAAACTGACAGAAGACAAAGCAGCAAGAGTGGAAGAAGTGGTCATAGATTTCTGGCTTCTTTTTCGTATCCTAATTACACCTCTAAAACCAGCCCACTTTAACACATGCCTCAAATTACGCAATCACAAAATCACTCGGGTTGGAAGGGCCTCAGAGGTCACCTAGTCAATCCCCCGACAGCGGCCTGCTCCCTCTGCTCCACACATTCTCCCGCAGAAAGGCAGCGTGGAGAGAGAGCTGCAGAAACAGCTGCGGAACCATTAACTTGCTTGCTTTACCTAAGTCAGACAGATGGGAATCTTTAGCCCATTACCACCTCTCTTCTTTAGAAGCGGCACCCAACACGTGGCTCGGTAGAGACAGATCACACAGAACTGCTCAGCTGTGTCGCAGGCCTGGGTGAGGGTAGGATGTTAAATCTCCAGCCACTTGATGGGTAAGACTCTTGTCCGATCAGATTCAGTACACAAAATCACATTGCAGCTCCTTAGATGTGACTTTAGTTAATGATAAATTTCCTATGAAGCCCTCAGGTAAATATCGCCCACTTTTACTGCTGAAGCTAATGAGGCAAAAATGTTGTGGAATGTGATAAGGCCATACAGGAATATCAGTGTCAGAGCTGAGATTACACAGCACATATTTGGTCTAACTACACTAGCCCCTTCTGGGGTTCAGATTATTCACTCCTGTGGCCTGGACTATGCTAGCTGATGAGGTATGGCACTGCCCCACAAACATGAAGCTGGTTGAAGCAGGGGTTTAGATATCAGCAACTCACCCAAGCCTTTCTGTCAATCCTTCAGCTGGGAAGTACTCTTCCCTCTGGCATAAATGTTCCTTACTTTTTGTTGCAGCTTTCTTTCATCCAGTTTCATCCCATGTCTTTACTCTCCTCACATATACAAATATACACATGCTTTGCCAGAAAATCAAAGAAAACTACCACTTTTTTTTTTTTAAAAGAGAAACAAGAAGAGCTTTCATGTTTCTCATGTTTTATGCTGTTGTAACTGTATTTGATATGGTCCCATGAGCAGACCTTCCAATAATAATGACTAAATCTACTTCTCTTTTATTTTGTAGGCTATTTAGGAGATATTTGGAGCTGTAACCACAGTTATCCAGACAGCTCTCACCACATACATGTGGTATTATTTACTCCACCTCCTGATTCATTAAATGTATTTCCAGCTCCCAAGAAGTTTATTATTATTCCTCTGTGGCATCTTCATATTGATTATAATTTCAAAATTCTTTGCTGAAGATCAATGAATATCCACTAAATTAGGTGACAGTTGATGGGTATAAAATTGAAACACTGCAACTATTTTATGTCTACAGCCATCAAAGTAATTAGGTGATTCCATCTCTCCTCACTTACCCTCTAGAGCTAGCTCTGGTTCTGTGTTGAACTGTAGGCAAAGAAACAGAGGAGCAGACAACTGGTAGACAAGCTAGACAGCAATGGCAAACTCAGCATCTAAAATCTTCCAGCATACTGGCTAGCGTGACAAAGAAATTATTATTTTCTGCCATAGCTCCTCCAAAACCTGGGTCCAATCTTCCCTTAACTCAGGAGTGTTACAGTATTGCTCTCTTGATCCTCTGTCTCTGAGAATCATAGATCTTGTCAAGAAATAGTTCTCAGACTAAACAAAAGAGGTGATTTGGGGCTCATAAGCATAAAACAACACTACCACAAACAAGTTGAAATGACAGACTCCTTAGTGATACAATTCATGCTCCAGATTTCATAGCGAGACCTGAACATCATGTTTCTCTGGATTCAGTATTACCCACCCACAGTTAAAAACAATTGGCAGATACAATTTTTTGTTGCTCTTTATCTGAATGGTCAAATTCCAAAATGAATGCCAGATCTGGATTTGGCAGTAGGGATCCATGGCTGTGTTAGTAACTTAAATACCTCTAGCCCAGATGGCCCTTAAGCCTATCTGAAAAATATTCCTGAGCTCCAATTGTAGCAAGCCAGTTTTCAAGCTACAGAGTCCTCTGGGAAGAACATCACACCAATATTTTGCATCAACTATTATTTTTAAGATTATGAAAATATCTAATCCCTATATTTTCACCCATAAATAGACTCCAGTCATTTATATATAAATAGATACGTATATAAGGCATCCTTTATCATTCCACCATATGCTGTGATAAAAGATCTGAACAGGATCTCAGACCTGACAGAATGCAGGTTGGATCTTGGTGGGACTAGGCTTGGATATGGGACTCATTGTTTCCAGAATTATCCAGCAACCTGGAGAGTTGACACCCTGAGGGAATGGTGCGTGCCTCTTCTTTATTACAAAGCCTGTTCCAAAAATTATCAGAGTAGCTGGTAGCAAACAACTTCAAGGGAATGTGACATGTAATTCTTGTTCTGCCAAGAAAATATATACATTATTAATAATAAAGATCTACTTGGCTGATAACATTTTTGATAGTTATTAGCAATGAGATAGATAGCTATTCTCAGTTTTGCTAAATCCCAACGTGGATTTTGCCAAGATTAAAACAACAGAATAACGCAACAGCCTACTTCCAATAACTAAAATTCTGAACAAAAATCACAAATTAAAACGAGTTAAGAAGGCTTTGCCAGAAAAAAAAGTAACTTTCAGGTTCTTGAACAGTGGATCAAAGTGGCAGTTAAATGATTTCCCTATTACCTGCCATGCTTATGCAAACAATATTCATTAGCAACAAGATTATAAATGAGGTAAAAAAAAAACCAAAAAAAAAAACTTGTCTCCTTATAATTCTATCTTTTCTTTGCCAAACCCTATCAGTGTTCAAAACAGTAGATTTCAGTGCTATTCAAAATAAGGATCTGAAATTTAGTTCTTCCCTAAATCTACAGGGGTACATTTTAGAAGAGGAGCTGTACCAAACTTTGTGCCACAGATTGCACTAATTCAGCATCATATCAAGGCTATCCCAGGGAAGACCACGGCATTTCTCTAACTCTGGCCATAGGATCATATATGTTAGGTGTATGACCTACTGAGAAAAACAGTCCAAACTCACTTGACAAAGTGCTAAGATTAGCTGGTCTTCCATTAACACAAAGTACAGTGCAAAAGGAGGCCGAGAGCAGACAGATCACTCACTCCATTGTTTGCATAGAACTTTACTCTGTCAAAAGCATTACAAATCATCATGGACTGTGGCCTTCTAATTTTTCCTGCAACTTTAACTGAGTCTGACACCCGTTACATGCAGTAGGCCTATGAATTGGGTTTGCATGCACACATGCTTGTATGGGATGTTTCTGGTGTGCATATGACTAGATGCATCTGTGAAACAAATTTCTGGACAGATCCAGGCCATTTGTCCAGAACAAAATGAGGTATGTGTGCACGTTGTATGATGCAAGTATGTGCATCATTGCATCTGGATACATGAAGACAGGTGGCAGACTAATGGATTTTGGGAGGTCAAACAACCTTTTGTTTTTCATGTGGTGTCACAGCAGGGCATGAATAGAACACATGTAACAGTTGAGAAAGGAAAATCAAAGCCAGTACAAATTAAATAGGGCTACATGATGTGTGGATGATTCTGCAGGAATTAAAATAGAGATGCAGAACAGAGCATAAGTTTATGTGCAGTTTATGCACGACCTATGCTTTTGTATACTGCCAAGTCACACTCCATTAGGGTTATAGAAATAGTCATAGTTCCAAAGGTATTAGAAGAGACAATGTTAAAACTCTTCCTGCAGAAATACCAACATGTCCTCTACTGATTTTATTCCAAACCTCTAGAACTTGTCCCAAAATTCAGATTTAGATTTATCACAAAACAGAAACACTAGGAACATCCTCCCACAGAAAACAGAACAAAGAGAAACACCAGCAGTATATTTTTCTGAAGGGTTTTATGCTAACTATATACTTTTTCTTCCACTGTCATTTAGAGGCATGTGTGTGTAACGCAGTCCTGGACAATGTGATAGCAATTGTGTCTGCTTTTATTCAGAGCCTAACAGGCCTTTCTGAACTGATGTTCTTAGGAAAAAAACCTTCAGACTAATCATATTCCTTCACAAAATCTCCAGTGGAGAGCACTGAACACTGACACAGGCCTTTTGATAAGTTAGGTCTATATCTTACTGATTGGTCCTTTTACTCATCACTTTAAAAAAACTTCCGGGTTTCATTTCAGAAGGCAAAAAGCAATTTTAAATTCTCTCCAGATGTCAAGGATTTCTGTTGTCTTTTTTTCTCCTCACAGATTCATGTTCTGAATAGAAGAAAATAGAGAAAAAAAAACCAAAAAACCAAAAGGAAGATAAGGAGAAATTTGTTTTAAGCCTTTAAAAGATATGAGGGATCTAAATTAAAAACCTTTGTGAAGTGAAAGGTGGCTGGAGGGGATGTACAAGAATAGTCAGTTACTGCTGGCATGTTTACAGGCTTTGAAGGTTCTTCACATCCAGCCCAGTGAGAATGGTTAACAGCAGCTCTACCTCACACTAAGATTTTATGGGATTAATGAGGTCTTTATTAAACCAAATACCTGCAGGTTCTGTTACTGCCAGAGTAGTTACAAATCCTTCATACTTGTTCATACAAGGCAGAGAGGAAAATCGGAGCACTGTAAAAATGATTGGCCACTTTGCCTTTCTATTCTTCTGATAATCTCTATTTCTAATAATAAAAAGTTTTTATTTCTACTGACACTGTTTAAAATGAAAAGGGATTGGGGTTTTTTCTTTGTTTTTATTCTCTTCGGGTTTCTTTTTAATTTTTGGTTGTTTTTTTTTTACCAGCTCCAGATTCCTGACTCATGTAGGAAAGAAGATTTTGTGGAAGATAAACTGACTACAACAGGAAGAATCACCAAGTTACGTTAATTGATTTACCTAAAGATGGTTTTTTATTCAGAAGAAGTCTGGTGTAAACTGAAAAAACCTTCTGCTGTGTTTCCATCCCCATTTAATTATTTGGAGTCGTCAGCTCACAGCCATGTGCAAGTAATGGATCCAGCTACAGGATATGTCTACGCACGAGCTCAAGAGTCATAATGGCAAAATGTGAGGAAATCTCATATCACACTGTTTTAATTTTGCAACCCAACATGAAATACTGTTTTTCTCCACTGTCATAAAGATGAGAAATAAATCTTCAAAAACTGAGATATTCTGTTCTTCAATCATCATTAATTGTAACGGGGCTCTCTTTCTCCTACACATAACTGAAATATTTTTTTTATTATAAGATTTAGAGTAGATTAGAAATCTTTAGTACTATGATTGCATCCCTCACATCAAATGTGAATGTAAAAATGCATTATTTTGATACAAGTCTCGCCTCCACTTTCTTAAGACTGATTTAAAAGCTCACAAGTTTAAGGAGTTTGGCATGTTGTTGGGGCTTTTTTAAAGAAAAGAATATAATAATTTGAATAAAAATTCAGTCCTTTAATTAAAATTACTTTTAGTCTATATATTTTTTAAAATTAATTAACTGTTTAGCATATTCATTTTTATGAAGGATAAAAACAAGTTAATTTTATTCCCTATGAAAATTTTATCTTTTCTGCTGTCTAGAAGTTGGGATGGTATTGATGTGTTTCACAGGTATAAAGCCAAAAACTCTTGAAATATGCTCCACAGGGAATATTAGCCCCAAGCTTTGAAACCACAGCCAAATCAGAAAATCTATAAGGAGAAAGTGATGCAAAGATTGTGCTGTGCTCCACTCCCACCTATTGGGTTGTGGTGTTTTTTGATTTTTTTTCACAAGGAAGACTGTAACAATATCAAAGCCTTTGTCCCTTGGGAAAAGCTGTGTTTGAAGAGTAGCTCAAATAATTATTTTATAATGTCACTTCAAAAAACAAAGTAAAATACATAGACAAAACAGGCAACAATTCCTTTACCTCTTCCTGTTTATGCAAAAATCCATGGCTAATGAAACAAGTTGCACAGTTTGTTTGACGTTCCTGGTCCTGCTCAGCCACGAAGCTGCACCGTGTCAGCCACTTACAATGACCAGGCACTTCCGAAAATGTCAGTGTCATGACATTTCCATGGTGACTTCGGCCTCAGCTTTGCAAATCCCACAAGATCAGGTTACAGACTGAGGACTTAGAAAATGAGTAAGAAAGCTCTAAAGGAGAAAAGCTGTGATTACATGCAAATATATTCATTAGAGAAGAGATTGAACAGAAATGCACCTTCAATAATTTTTTAATGAATTTTTAAACACAAAAATGTGCTGCAGGTGTGCAATTTAATGTATTTGACCTTTTAAGGACTGGTTAGAAATGTTTGCTACTAAAAAGTTTTCTTGACTATATTTTTTCTATTTCTGTTTAAAAATGTTTCCATTAAAAAATTCAGTTGTTTTCATTTTTCTTGACAATAATTTATTTCTTTTTTGCTTATATTAATTTATGTCCAATATAGCTACCAGCTACAAGTTTTAGTTATAAGCAAATCCTGCCAGATACCCTGGAATAGGTGACAACCTCTGCACAGAACATATCATGGCTTGTGCCTGCTATATATATCTATATGTATTTCCATGCATTTTTTACCTCGCAGCAGAATTTCTTTTAATAGCACAGAATATATAGTCACTGAATAACTACTTTCCCACTTTTGCCTGAAAGAAACCACTTTTAAGAAGTAGGTGAATGTATTTTACTAAAATAATTTCACATGTCTTTCAACAAAATCTATACCAATATTAATATCTAGCCTGGGTTCAATAAATATGACAAGCTTAAGTAAAATATTTTAAAAATGGGGTAGAATAGAAAAAATATTCTAGTGACATACTAAATAAGATTTGAGGTTCCAAATTTCCTGTGAGACAGGAGATGCCCACTCATCCCTTTGGGGTTTGTTGGGGTTTTGTATGTTTGGGTATTTTTTATGTATTAGGTTTAGAGACAGTTACAGACAAATGAAGAAAAGAAAATGTGATAGGTTTTGAAATCACTCAGAGAAAGTTCTGACATTAAATACTTCCTTAAAGACAATTAAGCAAAAGTCCCATTGTTTCAATATTACTTCCATTCCACTATGAAACAGAGGATTTTGAACAATAATATGCATTTCTCCCTCTGATAAATGCACAGCTAAAAGTAAGATCCTCCCAAAGAAGCAAGATCAGCATAGATCTCTGCCTGTTATTTTGCTTTCAGTAAGACCACAACCCCTGAAAAAATTCTTCTCGCCTTTAACTCTGCATTCAGTCCTGACATATAAATCAGAAATTATTGGACCAATGAGCATTTCACATGCATTTCACATCAGGAGGAAAAATGCATCTTCACAAAATGCACTTCTAAGGGACAGGACAAAACCACTATTTGCCATTTTGTGTTACTATCCATTACTAAAATCAAATACTGCATGCTAAAACAGAAGCATGCTTACCACAATCTGTGGAAATACCTTCCTATTCAAATGTGCTTAAAATCTCTGTGCACACTTCAGTGCTCTTTTCAATGTATTTGCAATTGAAAAAAAAAATCCTCTTACTTTTACAGACTCTAGTTCCACAAAGCACTTAAGGAAATATTTTTCCAGTGATGCATTTATCCATAGAATTAAAAATATGCAAATATTTAAACCAAATTCTATTTCTCTTATTCCCCACTTACTGGCAGGAAAATTTCAGCTTTCTGATGGTAATTTTACTGTTTATTGCTTTTTATTAGAAGTGTGCTACACAAATATAATACTTAAACCAATACCAATAATTACCCAGCCCACCAGTAAATTCCACTGTGGCATGCCTACCCTAAGCAAAATCTTGCAACTCATTCTACTTTATCCTGAAGAATGATTAGCTGAAATCTGGATCTTATGGAAAATAGCCTGATTGTAGCATATTGTAGCTATGTTTGTAGCTGAACATTGTCAAGGGAAACAAATCATACATAAAAGCTAATGTGTGGGAAAACAAGCAAAAAACCATAGAAACTATTCAAATCACTAGGTCTTCAGTCTTTGGAGTTATGATGCTCAGTGTGCCTCAGAATCAAGCATACTTTTTCTTGAGGCTAAGAGCTAAAACAGTGATGTTTTTATAGCAGTATCTGAAAGTGTGCAATTACTTGCATACTTCTTCATTTGGACTTGGTTGTATCTCACAGCTTTGGAAATTAGGCCAGCTATGGCTCAGCATGTTGTTCCACCATCCCAGAAGCAGAACAAGACTCAAACTGGGTAGACAGAAGAAGCTGTCACAACTACTCAAAATCTCAACTCTACAGCAATGGTTCCAGTAATCCATTTTAAAGATTTTTTGGAGGTTGGAGATTCCCCTTTGTCTTCACTTTCAAAATCACTACCTCTGAAAGAGGAAAATGGGATTTAAGGTACTGGATAAATAATATTACAACCACAAGACATTAAACTCTGAACCAGCACGAGCTCAGTCTGCCACTTCACATTGACACAAAAAGTTTTGTAGTGCATCTCTGTCCTAGCAGATGTCAGATCCTTATCATCCGACCTCCAAGGCTCAGATAAACCTGGTATCAAGTATCAGGCCGGGATAAGTACTGTAACGTGGTCTCTCGATAATTCAGCTGAAGTGCCGTAATGCAGTTATGTGTGATCCAGATCAAATTAATACTGCCAAGTTATTTGATAATACACAGACACAGCATTAGGGAGCACTGAGCCACAGGCTTCAAACAACTTCAAGTATCAGGAACAATATAGACTAGCCAGCTTTTACTCCATTCTATGCAAAGTCCCTGGGTTTTTGCAATCATTAGCTGGAATTCTACTTGGGATTCACACTTAATATTTCATGGTGTACTTAGATGTATGTCATCATAGTGGCAATGTTGATAAATTATTTTTAAAACATGTTCTGCCTTTCATTTTTATTTCTACTTCTGAAATTTTATGAAACCACACTGGTGTGTGAATTAAAAGTAAACTGAAAATCTCCCAAAGATTTCCACCTTTTTTTTTTCCCCATATGGAATTATTTTCCTTTATGTTCTTATCTATTTTTTACCAGCCTGAATGCAGAGAGCACCCTAAGAAGGGACTTAATCCCCATTTTGCTGGTTTTGCTGAGACAAACATTTGGAAAGAATGTTTTTAAAATTCTCCTGTTCCCTACATGAAGAAGACGGGAGAAGAAAGAGCCTTTGTTTAACAGAATCCCAGAAAATCACCTAAATTTTGCACAAAAGTTTCATGGACATTATAGGGAGTAATCATATTAGACAAAATATTTTTCATTTAAAACTATCTAGATTGAGAAAAAATATTCCGTTTATGTTCTTCTTCCAAATTTATTTTTCACAAGTCTGGATGGGGCTTTGAGCAACCTGGGCTAATGAAAGGTGTCTCTCTTCACGGCAGGGGGGTTGGAACAAGGTGAACTTTAACGTCCTTTCCAACCCAAACCATTGTATGGCTTTATGATTTTATGAAAATTTAAAGTGCTCTGGGGATTTGGTTTTGATCCAGATAAAACAGTTTTGCAACTTTCCAAAGCCAACCACTAAGTAAAGTTGACAGGATAACTGAGCAAATAATCTATAAAAGAAAGACAAGACCCCTAGGTCCTTCTCCACAGAGCTGCTTTCCAAAATAACCACTGGTCTCCCCTGCTCTATCCAGGTAGTTGGTTCATCATAGAAGGCGATCGAGTTGGCCAAGCATGATTTACCTTTAGTGTACCCATGCTGACTACTCCTGATCACCTTCTTGTCCTCCATGTGGACAAAGATGGCCCCTGGAATGAGGCACTCCATCACCTTTCCAGGGATTGAAGTGAGGCTGACTGTCTGATAGTTCCCCAGGTCCTCTTATTTGCTCTTTTTGGAAACCAGAGCGACATTTGCTTTTTTCCAGTCCTCAGGCACTTCTCCTGAGTGCCACCAACTTTCAAACATGATTGTGATCAGGCTTGCTATGGTGCCCATCAATTCTCTCAGCACTTGTGGATAAATCCTATCAGGACCATGTGGACATCAAGTTTGCCTGGTTGTTCTCTAACCCAGTTATCCTTGACCAAGGGAAAATCTTCCAACACTCCTCTACGCTGCTCTCCCAGGTCAGAGATTCCTGAAGGTTGGTCTTGTCCCTGTGCAAAGGCAGCATTCAGCAATAGCTGCCTTCTCTGCATCCTCTGTTGCCAGGGTATCCCTTCCATGTGGTAACAGGCCCACTTTATCCTTAGTTTTCCTTTCGTTATTCATGTATCTGAAACAGCGCTTCTTGTTCTTCTTGACATCCTTTGCCAGATTTAATTCCAGAGAGGCCTTGGCCTTCCTTGTATTTCTCATTGCAAGTGCAAAATAAGAACACAAGAACATATAAACTTTTTTTTTTTTTTAATTGTGTATCCAAAGAGTCAATCATTTAGATCACATACAGGAATATTTTTCTGAACATTCAGCTTCACATGATCTGCACTTGGGGATCATCTTTTAAAAACATAACAAAAATTTGGCATTTCAAACTTCTGCATCAACTGATGTTCTGTAATTAAAGACAGACACTTACAAGTAAGTAAAAGTCAAAATCAAGTGATCTTACCATTCTTCAATTAAACTATTTAAGTATTCTGCAAGGAGCTAGTCTATTAGAAAAGATTTTTCATTCTTCTGCATTAGCCATCAATCAGACACAAGACTTTGCATATCTGAAAAACTTTAAATAAAGTAAAATGGAATAGGAATATTCGATCTTCCAGTACTGATCAATAGTTCTTAATCAAGATGCCACAGTCCAATTCATGGTTTTCAACCTGAAATGAGATGGAAAGATATGGTTATTGTAAAATGAGCACTAAATATTTTTATCTGTAATATTAATATATCACATGTAATGCCTATGAAGCAAGAATAATGAGCTAAAATCTATATAATAAAGTTTGCGTATAGTAAGTCCTGCTTTTGGTATATTTTTTACACTGGGTGGTAAAAACTACTCATTTTATTTCCAGGAAAGATCTTGAAGAGAAAAGGATAGAAGGATGTGAAAATTTTTATATGTATGCTGCTAATCGCAGCTCTGCTTCGTAGTTCCTCAGGGTGTTCCAGAGGCTTTTCCCTCTGTACTGATAACTCTCCAGGTATTTACAGTGCTGTCTTGAGCTATTGTTAAAATTAGGTGCCTGTTAGGGGCTAGGATGAACTTCCTTTCTATGGTTCAGAGAATAATCAGAGACAATGGGATGCCAAGTTTCATACTACTTCTTCCAAATACTTCTATAAAGCCAGGTCCCTTCCAAAAGGCAGAAGGAAGCATTTTCAGCTACTTTCAAGTTTTTATTCAACTTTTAAATTGAACCAAATTCCTAATCTATGAAAGAAAAATAATATTTTAATATATTTATTTCTGGTTCTTATAACTTTTCCTCTCTTTTCTTTCTCTCACCTTTGTTTTTCTTTTTTGGTACTAGTAAGAAATTATGCTCTTCTCTTAAACTGCAGGTCCAGGAATCAGGAATTTTATTTTATTTTTTCCCCCAAGTCTTCCTGTGCAGACACAAATATACTTAACCTCTATGTCAGTTCTCACACCCGGTAAAAGAACTTCACCTTTATACTTATCTACTTTACAGAGAGTGTCTTTTCTCCTGCCTATGATTCTTGATTGCTGGCAATTTTAATCCATTCATGCTTGTAGACCATTTGAGGATGAAAGGTGCAAGAGAAAATTAAAGTATATTATTTTGTGGTAGAATGTTTTAATTAAAACGTCATGCAATGGTTTCAAATTAAACCACTCTCCTGTGATCGACGTTTAAGGTGCTTGTCTACATTTACACAGCAAGAGACAGGTTCTCCTCCAAGCTAAGTCATATGAGGATATTGACTTCAGCTGATGTCGTCAGGCCTCAGAGAGGCCTCCCTCTCCAAAAATGGAAAAGAAGTCTTGGGAACCTTACCTGCTGCCTTCGTTATCTAGTCCCTAAGATTAATTAACTGTGTGCCTTATTTGGCACCACTACCAAATCCTCAAAATGCCAAGAAAAGGAAACTAGTAAATGAAAGAGCAACAGGTGGGTTGAGGTGGGTTCATTCAGCTAATTCACAGGACTTTTCTAATGTAAGATACCAGGATTTTTCAGTCTCACATGTAATATTATTGAGGCAGGTTTTCAAATGAAGCTGAATTTAATCAAGCTTATAAACCACTAACTGCAGTTTAGAAGACAACTGCTTTTTCTACCATCCATGCTAGAGTTTTTGCTGTGGTCCCATTCTAATATTACTGCCTTGATCAAATTGCCACTTTTCCCGCTGCAGACAACAACTGCTTCATTTACTCAGCAGAACCTAATTTTCCAATAAAGGTGCAGCCTCTAAGCAGAATGAACTGTTCTAGGAAACATCCTAGAACTTAGCAAAGGTAGAGCACCTGTTACCAGTTCTGATTTACTGCTGAAGCATCTTGTTCCCCAAGGAATGCCTTCCCTAAATGCTTTACCTTACTTCTCCCTAGTTCATCATTACTTCAAGAATCCTGAAATAATGAAGGATCCTGGGTTGTATGTATACCCATTCCACGGGTATGGAACAAGTTGTCTAAAGGCAAGAAAATTCATTAACACTGTATACCTTATTCATTATGACCATCTAATTTGGAAAGTTTCTTCATGGGTAAATGGACCTGAGAAATAGATGAAAGGTTAAATATTTGCTAACATATTCATGCAGATGAGCCTCGCACAAGGAGAAAACAGGGCCAACCTGCTGAGGCTGGTTTGTAGGTTACCACAGACGCATCAGATTCGAGAGCAAACCTCACTGCTGACGACAGCAGGTGTTTTGCATGTGGTGGAAATGCCCATCTTTTACGCAGAGGGTTTTTGAGTATAGAAAATAATTTCATGGTTTTGTAGAGGTTGGGTTTGTTTCTTTTTAAATAATGTTAACTTATTCATTAGACATTTCAGATTAAGCAGTAAACATATAACTTCTACCTCTTCAATTCTTCTAAATTATTACTTTTTTGATATAAAAACTCAGCCTATTTCTCTAAACATCTCTCAGACTGAGATTTGTGCAGTGTAATATATTTTTTAAATGACTGGGAATGTCATATCTATAATTTTACAGATACTGACCTGTCTTTCCAGGAGCCTCCATTCACTGTACTCTGAATAAATTTCTGTACAATTTATGCCATTTCTCTAAATGGGGACATTGTAAACCACTGTTTGCCTCCCACAGATAGCCAGAATTTTAATGTAAGCAAGCTTAGATGGCTGAAGAAACAAGGAAGGATGAGAAGACTGTTGTGGGGAGTGGGAACAGCAGGCTAGAAACATTGAGAATACCTGCCTCAGAATTGGAGATTTCTAGGATCAATGGCATTTTCACCTCATTCAGGGCAAAATTTTGGCACTGTCTTCATTCAATCGTACTTGGGATCCCACAGCTCAACTTATTACTGAAATTGCCTCTCACAGTTAAAACAAAAAAAAAAAAAGAACCAAAAAATACTGAATATGAATGTGGAAGAAAGGCAATTTGATGTTTGTAATTATCGAGGCAAACTCCACAACCTGCTGAATGTATGCAAAATGGACCCTGGATGGTGTATATAAAAGTGGTATGTGCAGAGAATAACAGCAAGATTTGAGGTTTCTTTCTGGTAAAGCAAGTCATCTCACAGGATCCCTACCATGAGCACCAAGGGGGCTCCGCTGAAAGGTAAGATTTTTGACTTTTGCCTGCTGATAATTTTTATACTTTCCATTTTGATTGAATTAGGAGGCAGCTGAAATGTAACAGGTCTAGAAACTGAGGTCTTCCAGCCACCCAGTTTTCCAGAAAGGGTGAAAACTGAAGAAGGGAGCTTGATTCCTTTTGTCTTCTAAGAGTACTTTTGCATTGGGCAGTGTCACAGAAAATTGGCTTTCACACCTGCATATGAAAATTTGGATCTGGACTGGTTTGCTAAACCACTCTGAAGGTTATGACTGGAAGTCATTATCCACAAGTCTAGAGGTGATGTAGTAATTTTGAAATTAACATTTTCCTAATGGTCGTCAACTTTCCAAGCCAACAAGTCTTAGGTTCTCTTATTCATGGAGTTATTCCTCAGAGTACTTTCCTAGCTGCAGAGTGCAGCATGTACCTTGCTCATGGGGGAGGAGGAAGGCTTACTTCAATATTGTGTAAATGCACTTTTTTTGAATGTAGAGCTAGAAAGAAACATCACATGATATCATTAGGGATAGTTTTGCTGATTTATGAAATACACTTAATTTAGCATTTTAAATAAGTCTAGTGAACCAATATAGGTAACAGGTCAAGTTACAGAAGTAAAAGTCTCAGACCAAGCACATTCATTTACCAAATATTCTCTTTTAATTATTTTCCATTGTTTTTCTCTGTATATTTTATTTCACTGAATAAAAAACTTAACTCTATTAAGCTAATATGAAAAGTTTTAAACAAATGAGGCTTTTGGCTTTAGATAATGAGAAGTTCTTTATATCAGTTTCAGAAGCTCAGGAGAAAAGACAAAAACTATCACTGATTTCTTAGAAGTAGGAAATTTAGGTTTAAACTCTAAAGAGCAAAGAAGCACAGCTGCTGGAAATCTTTTGAAGGAACTCCCAGGACAATCAGAACCTTAAGAGTGACCTACAAACCCTCCCACAAAAATTAAAATTAATTTTAACTCCAAATGTTTGCAAAGAAGAAAAGGACCTCTAGGAAGAGAAGTAAAAAAAAAAAAAAAGAAAGACCAATCTATTTTCGAAACTTGTATATCTGTACAAAATCTGTACAAAAGAAGTTTGATTTGTTTTTTTCTTCTGTTTATCGCTATGTTATAAAGTCAGACACATAGTAAGAGACTTCAGAATACACTGTACATGCAGCACAGGTTACCTTGTCTCCTCAAACTCTGGAACTACCATACCATCGGGATGACAGAGGGGAGGAAGGCTAAAAGAATTACAGAATTGCAGTGTGTCTGTCCTCCACTGCTGTTCAGCAGCCAGCACAGAGGGTATTCTGAGCCGTGACAGCACAACCCAAACCACCCAGCACCTGGCTCTGACAGCCACTTCGAAATGCACCTGCAAGTCAATGTGAGCCCATTTTGCTGTGTTTTAAACTGGAACAGGTTTGTTGCTGGTGGTCCTTCTGGTTTCCCACATGCTTCTGACAAAGGAAGGAGTGACCTCTTTGCCAATCTGCCCCAGTGGATCTGTCAGTTGCCAACTTTCCCTTGAGGAACTTTTTGACCGAGCAGTTAAACTTTCACACTACATCCACTTCCTCTCTTCAGAAATGTTCAATGAATTTGTAAGTACTCTTTTCCTGAGAGCAAGAAAATATAAAATTGCTATTTAATACTTTTTAATCACAAACATATGTTAACATACAATAAGTGAACAAATACGACTGCTGCACAGACAGTGATAGTCCCAATGGTGACCAAATCTGTATATGGTCCTGAACGTTGCTAAGATCCCCAGCACTTCTATTAAAAGATACAATTTTCCCATCATTCTTTATCTGTGGGACATTTGTTTTTGCTGGGTGCCAGTCCCACTCTAGAGACAGACTAGAAACTTTTGACCTTTACAGCATAAAAGCAGTGATAAAAGCTATGGAACAACAGCTAGCTAGCACAGTGTTTGAGCAGAAGCTCTTACCTTTCTGTCTCAGTAATGCCTGTCCGTGCTGATCCACAGGATGAACGCTACGCCCAGGGCCGGGGTTTCATTGCAAAAGCTGTCAACAGCTGCCACACTGCATCTTTAACCACTCCTGAAGATAAGGAGCAGGCTCAGCAGATTCATGTAAGTCCCATTTCTAGTGTCATTCAGTGTAAGACAGAGCAGGAGAAGGCAGGGAAGGAGGGCTACGGAACAGTGAGGCAGCAGTCAGAGGGAGAGGGAGATCAGCTCAATCAGAATAAAAAAGCCAGGAAGAGGAAAGCACCAAAAAGCCAAAGTTGATTTAACATTTGCTGATACTAAGTTACAAACTATACAGTATATATAAGTACCAGTTACTTTCATCATCCCTTTCTTTTCCTGTATGGTACATTTAATCACTGCATCTTTTTCCAATTAAAATATTACCTGATGGAGCAATGCCAGGTACCATGCTTGTGCAGTGCTGAGAACACTACAACCTTTAAACATTATCTTAAAACATCCTATAAACAATTAATATATTTACAAATATAAAAACACATCACTGTATGTAGACAGAGGTAAACAGTTTTCCACTAACTCAAAACACTGCCATTACTAAAAAAGTATTGAATAGATATTCTTGCTGTTACCCGTAGGCAAAAGAGTCACATCATCATCCAAATACAAAGACTCTGTTGTGAAAATCTGCAAAATATCTGTAAAGAGAAACACACTACATACATATATAATTTATAATAATTAAAACCTTCAGTGGAGATGAAGATAATCTTATTCAGCCTATGCTCACAGATATGATTTGAAAATTCTCAGGAAAAAAAAATACTCACAGGTATATAAATGGGGCTGTTCCAGAGCAAAATCTCTATCAGTTCCATGGTGGTGGTAGTATCTTTGCAATCCCATAGTATCGCCAGCTTTTCAGTGTGTCATTCAAAAATTCTATTGGGAGCAATAGAATTCACAGCCCTGGGTTGTGCATCTAGCAAAGAAGAAAAGGTTTAATACTGCCGCTACCTTAAACCATAAGCTTTATGAATTCCTACTGCCCACAAGAAAAGACAGTTTTTAAACCCAGAGAGTTACTGCTGGAAGCACTACTGTTCAAAGGGGAGTACAGATGAGTTATGTAGAGGCAATAAAAGCTATTTAGTGGTTTACCATAATGTGCACCTTCCAGTCAGTACTAAACATAAAAAAACAATAATAAAAATAATCATTGGATTTTAAAATCTTCATCAAAAATCAGACGAGGAGTTCTGGGTTTGCTTTCACTGAGACATAGTCATGCTTGCTAGTTTTTAATGTTGAGAGTATTCAATTAGATTTTCCACCACGATACAGCTTGTGCAGATATTGTAGAACATGATGACACCAATGACAAACTTCAAAAATGCAATTGCATATCTAAGACAGGACTATAGGGCACATACAGGGATAAGTCCTGGAATAAGTTCCTAAATCACAGTGTCTGAGGACACTGCTCTAAACACCTTCTAATGTTACCAGAATTTATATTTCTTCTTTTAAATGTGTTTCCTTACTATGGGTGAGCAGCATGAAGACCTATTGAATTTAATATTGGGAGTTCTGCGCTCCTGGAATGATCCCCTGATCCATCTGGCCTCTGAAGTACAAAGAATCAAAGAAGCTCCAGAAACCATTCTCTCGAAGGCTGTGGAGATTGAAGAACAAAACAAGCGGCTTCAAGAAGGAATGGAGAAAATAGTTGGGCGGGTAAGTATTAGGTCCTTAACATCCTTGCAGCCTATTGCTTTAAGGAAGACACACACAGCTCTCCCTATGTGAAATATGAAAGGAAACAGTAGACGTGAAGATAAAAAATGGAGACAAAATAGTTGAGTCTGAGAACTTTTCAGCTTTCTTCTTTCAGCTTTCTTTTCTTCTGCTATCTTGAAATTTCTAAAGAGACAATATGATATGATTGTCACAGAATAATCCATCATACTCCCAGTCATGCTTTGGGGGAAGGTGTAATCATCAGGACGGGCTATGGTCATTCTATATTTGAGTATTTTCCATTTGCAATCCTGATTGTTTAACAATGCATCTCCATTTTTTCCATATGCACACACACACACACACATATATATATATATATGTTTTAGCATATTTATATATATCTGTATACCGATAGGTATTATGCATAGTTTTTGGAAACAGATACTGTGTTTAAAACAGCTCTGGGAGTCTGGGCTATTGCAAACATGTGGCATACAGCAAAGTAACCCTGATATCTTTCATTTCTCTTTTCATACCACACTGACTCCTCTGGGCTCTGTGTCTGACTTGGTTTCCCCTATACTTGTAAGGCTGTTGTCTCACAAAATCCATACTTGAATAGCTCTTGTTACCAGGAATTGATTGAAAGCTTTCCTGAATAAAACCAGCTCTGGCTTGTTTATTTTTAAAGGGGCCTCTGTTAGTTGCTGAATTTATCATTCTGTCAGTGAGTTAGATGTTGACAAGAGGTTCTGACTTCACTGCTCCAAGCAGCTGAACAATGTGAAGAGTGCCACCATCACTGTATCCACCACTTTCCACTAGATCACTCATGGTCTCCCTTTCAATTACGTCTCTTCACTCAGAAACCTTATACCATCCAGGCTACAAATACATTTATCAGTGTAATCTAATACATCTCTATCACACATTTGTGTGTAAAAAGGGCGCAGGTGAGGATCCAAGATAAGAGTAAGAAGTCAGTTGCTGCTCCAGTTGCCCTGTCACCACCTTCTCATTCACGTTATTTACAGAAAGAGATAAGACTGGATCATTCATTAGTGTCAAACCACATTTTTGAGTCATAGAGGGTCTATTTTTTTTTTGCCTTTTGCTTAAACGGAATGATAGCAGCTCCACAGATAGTCTCCTATGTGTCTTTACAAAGTGCAACTAGTGTGAAATAAGGATGGTGCACAAGCACCAATAGGCACAGACTTCCTTCCTGCTATTGAAAGGTAGATTTATGTGATATGAGAAAATTAATGATTGTCTTCAAACAAGAGGACCTAAACCAATCTTCACCTCAGATACTAACTCACTACATGAGTTCCTACACATAGCTTTCTAACATTAGAGTTCATTGTATCACTCAGCATTTTTTTAAATGGAATCTGAAGCTCAGTACTTCTGAATATGTGTTATTGAGAGGTTTGTCTGATAAGGGCTGAGACAAATCTGTTTGTTTCACACAAACAACTTCTAAGAACAAGTGTTAACAAAGTTTTGAAGGTGGAGGGAGCCAAAGAAAGATGTTGCTGATGAGTCCATGCACAAAGGAAGGTTTGATTTCTCTGCAAAGTCAGGTTTCCCTGAATATTGGTTAACACACTAGTTCTCCTAAAACACTACTGAGACAGTTATGCTTTTTACATGTTTTAGGGAAATAAACTGAAAAATCTTAGAAATTCAGTCAAAATCTGAATGAAGATGTAGAACACTGTAGGGAATAGTGTGAGCACAACAGAAAGCACGTTAGAAGCCATACACTAGTAACCAGCATTCTTCAGGACAGTATTTTAAATGCTGTCTTCTACATCCAGGCAGGTTCACTATCATTTACTACTAGTACCGCTTTGTGTATTTAGGTTCATTCTGGGGAGGTTGGAAATGACATTTACACTCCGTGGGACGGACTTCCATCCCTGCAGCTTGCTGATGAGGACTCCAGACTCTTTGCCTTTTACAACCTGCTGCACTGCCTCCGCCGAGATTCCCACAAAATTGACAATTATCTCAAGGTTCTGAAGTGCCGCCTAATCCATGACAACAATTGTTGAGTACTGACGGGCCTAATCACGTACCGAAATCATTAATCGTGTGTTCTTGATGCTTTGCCACTTTATGAAAAGTCACACTGTGCAGTATCTGTATCATCAGTAACTTTCAGGCGTGTTTGTATGAATTCTGGCTGCAACTATTAGCACCACAGGTGTTGGTGCTTTAAAGTATTAACAACTTCTTATATGACAAGAATACACTTTTCTGTCTAATCTCCTCCCCTAGTAGTATTTCAGTGATAAACAGGTCATGCAGATACAAATAAAATTGATCTTAAATCCAAAAGCACATAACACTGGGTGGTATCAGTGAATAAAAAATAGATGGTATGGTTTATGCCTTTAACAGTAGCTTCTCTTTTGGGATCTCATTCTCCAGTTACTGATAACAGGATATCTTACTTGCATAGGTCTTTGCACCCTCTCCAAAAGGAGAGGAAACAAATAGGAGGGACATAAAAGAGCAGATTAATCACCTATTGCACTAAACTACCCTAAAGCAAAAGTATGGTCTGAAAACCAATCTGCTTAGATCAATTATTTTACTCTGTGCAGAAAACTGTCAGAGTAGGGGAGAGAAAGGTTAAGAAATCCATCCTGGCTAAGATAGCCATTGATTCCCCATGCAGTTCATGGAGAGAGAAGACACATCCAGAATTTTAAGGACAGAGATATAGATATACCTATGCCACTACTGACTATTTAGAGAAGAGGCATTTCCAAGGGAAGGTTCATTGTATTTGAGGTAACTATCTGAGGGCAAATGTGAACCAACTGGTTTCACATTCCTCCCAAGCAGTGTGGTGGTTGCAGTTACGTGGAGAACTTTGAAGTCATAAAAAGGCACCAGCTGAGCTGAGGTGTCTTTTGTCCTAAACCCAAAGTGTCTCCATTTACTGTGGGTTGAGTCACAAAGTTTTAGGGCACTCATTTCAAAACACTATGGTCACACACTGAAAATTTGGAAAGACCAAAAAACAGCTGACTACTTTTGAAAGAATCTGGCTTACAGTCACACAGCAAGTAAGAAGTCAAATTGGAACGAAAGTCGTTGACCAGACCTATATATTGCCTTTGTAAGCAATAAATAAACTCAGCTTTGGCTTCATCACACAGTTTTAGCAAACAGGAGCCTAATTTTCAATCAGCTCCTAATGGAGCTGGCTTCCCACTAGACAAGCATGCTGCACTTCTCCAGGTCAGAGCCAGCTCAGAGGAGGAGGGAAACACCAGAGAAGATGGGTTTGAGGGCTTAAGCCTTTCATTCCCATAACAGAATAAGCACAGCCATAATAGGTATTTACGTAAGACTTTAGATAATACCAACTGCCAGAAAGGTCTCATTTTAGCCATCTCTATAAGAATGCAATGATACTTGCATTTCTAATTGTGTATATATGTAATGGCCTTTTAATCTCTTCATGTTTTCAATTATTGATTGCCTCAGGCTTTATCAGGATAAGTATACACTAATCCTAATATTTATCTATAAAAAATCACCTTTACAGTAAGCAAATTCCTTGTAGGACAGTCACAACTGACATATTTCATAAGCTCTGAAACAGCAGAAAACCTGGGGCGTATGCAACAGCAGTTTAACAACACACAGCTGTACAGCACAGTCAAGGAAGAAAATGGGTAAAATCTGCCAGGCAAAATGCAAGTGTCCCGACTAGAATTTAAAATGGTTATAATATTCTACTTTTTGTTATAATGCCAATGGAGAAAAAAAAAAAAAAGGCATTTTAAAGGAAAGGGAAAAAAAGAAAAAGAAAAAATGTCCTTTGTAATTATCATAAGTGCTTAGAATTACAGTGTGAGTTCTTATTGAAAAGAAAACATGAATAATGGGACTAGTCTGTATTGAGCTGGAAAAACGATTATGTCTCACTGAGCAAACTCCTACCTCAGAATCTCTTTAGAATTCAAAAGCAACTTGATTAATAGGGCAGACATTCATAATTTTACACTTACATGACTAGATCTAAAACAATGACTTTCATTAACTGCTTAAAAATTACAGTGCTAAAACAATTGTTTAAAACTTGCATGCACTGGCTTTATTATAGCCTATTTTAGCACAATTATGAGTTTTTTAATTTCATAAGGAAAGATACAAGAGAAGGACAAAAAAGGAATCTAAACAACTGAAAAGCTATCTGTTTTGCAGCTGCTTAGCTAAAGTGGTATTAAAAAGTGATCTGGTTAATATTCTGAGTCATCACAGCTGTCACAGAGACAGAGAGACATAGAAGCCCATGAACACATTCAGAGCTACACCTTCCCTGTGAAGGGCCCTGCCATGGACAAACACTTCCGACTCTGAATGTTCAACCCACAGCGTAGGTCAATTGGAAACTCTATTTCTTAGAGCTGTTAGTAGGAAATATACATACTTATCTTACTGATAGACAGATATTAGGAAGGATGTCTTTACCATGAGGGTGGTGAGGCACTGGCACAGGTTGCCCAGAGATGTTGTGGATGCCGCATCCCTGGCAGTGTTCAAGGCCAGGCTGGGCTCTGAGCAGCCTGATCTAGCAAAAAGTGTCCCTGACCACAAGGGAGTCGGCTCTTTATCTAAAGATGAACTTTAAGGCCCCTTCCAGACCAGGTTAATTTTATGACTCTATAATTCTAACATTTTGTTAATTAGCGCATGTTTCTAAGTCCTGAGCAACTCTTGTCCTTTGTCCAACAGGAAATTACATAGCCAAACTCTTATTTTATATATACTTGAACTTAAAACAAACAGGTTCTTTCTAAGTTAAAGAAGATGATATCAATAAGCATTTTTTCCAAGTTTATTAACTTATGGCTACT
This sequence comes from Daphoenositta chrysoptera, assembly GCA_013397915.1. Taxonomy (NCBI): domain Eukaryota; kingdom Metazoa; phylum Chordata; class Aves; order Passeriformes; genus Daphoenositta; species Daphoenositta chrysoptera. The sequence goes on along the minus strand of VZRO01003937.1, from coordinate 155,860 downwards.
TCACAAAATGGCTAGTTCTCTAATTATTTATTCAATGTCCAAATTTGCCATATTTAAAAATCTCTTCATACTTTTAGTTGTGTTCATTTAAGATTGCATAGTGACAGAAATGGAAAGTAAACGTCTGTTTAGCTGAAATATAGGCTTCTTAGCTGAAATATAGGTTTTGTTCCCTTTTAAAATTATATTCAAGCTTCCATAGATGGCACTAAATTTAAGATAACACTTTGTGACATCAAATCTAAATGGTATGAAGTTTAGGCCAATTCATCACTGAAAGCATTTATCACTGAACACAACAGAGCAGCAGAGATACACAAAATAGAAACCTGACTTGTTATTCAAGACTTGTTTCTAAACTCCAGGATGATAGGTAACCATTGGAGCAAACAGAAATAATTTTGAGGATTATTTTAAAGCCAATAAGAGAAGATTTTATTGACAGTATATGTCATTGGAATCATCTGCTTAACTAATAATGTGATAATCTTTCTATCGTCCTTTTTTTTCCTCTTTTTCATTTAAGATCCTACAAAAAGCCTCCAGTGTTTTAACTATAACTTGGCATTTCATCTGTACAATAGAGTTGACCTTCACAATACTATTTCAAAGACAATCCACAATTCTAATAAAAAGGGATACACGGTGTAGAAACCACACATATCTTCTAAATTTGATTTCTGAACAACATAAATTCTCTGAGGGCTACATTTTAAATGGAGTCAGCTTATTATAAATGAAATGTATACGGGCAACAAATTATGTCAGAAATGTAAATTCAGTAATCATACTTATGTGTATATCCATACACTAAAGAAATCTAGTAGTACAATCATGCATAGGAATAACATCACAGGCATACATTCCCGCTGAAACTACTGGGTTTGCTGATCTGTAAAGCTATTAACATATATGACTATTTCTTTATCAAGCTCTTAATTACTTGTGCCTGCAAATTATTTTGCTAAGTCTTGAAGACTGATATTGAGCCTCAGTGTTCAATTCAACTGAAATTTAAGATTGACTACACACAGGTTTATATTAAGTGCTAAAAAAGCTTTAAAAATGACAGTTTTAAAACGTAATGATACCTTTTTGAAGTTCTTCATGTTCATATCCATCTTAAGGAATGAAGCTAAATTCAACATCAGTCTTGGAAAACAGTAAGAGTGTCAGCCATGGTTTTCCAACTTTTTTTCCCCAAACAACTCAATGACTACCAGATAGCATTTTAACAGTATCTATTATTATTGGGATTTTAAGACTGTATTTAGATATATACCCCCATAACTAAATATTTTTTTTAAATTATGTTTTTTCATAGCGATTTTTCATTTCCTTTCCTCTATTCAACTATGGGGGAGTAAATGAAAACAGAAAAGCAATTGTGCCTTATGTCCTCTGATTTATATATTTTTTTCCATACAGAGAAAGTAGTACAAACTGTCCTTATTTTTGGTGAAAAAAAGTAAGAATTCAGAGACTTCTCCCACTTGACTTTTGGAACATACCAAAAATGCAAGGCCATTTTGAAGGATACAGAGGCCACCTTCCAATCTGCAATTTTAATGTGCATTGAGGAAACTAAAAAGCCATGTTGCTTACATTGTTACTAATTCTATTTTATGCCCTTTTAATCACCCACAAATCCCATGCTAACATTCTTGGGTTTGGGAAGACATGTCTTGGACAGAACCCTTTACTGCAAATTCCTAGATTTTCAATTTTCTCAATATTTTCATTTTTTAAAAAATGATAACATGGACAGTAGAAAAAATTTGTTAAAGAACACTTTTACAACAAATACTTTGCTAAATTTCATCAAGCTGGCTACCAGAAAGTGCTTTGCCAAGCATAAAAATGAACAGTATTTACCGACAATAGTTAATAATAGTAGTCCCTCAAAAACAGAATTTTCTTATCAAACATCACCACACTAATTATGGGAACAGTTTTCCCTTTTTAATAAATGATAGGGTTCATTACACTGAAGAGTTCAGATCACTTATTAATTCACAAGTGACAGTGTGAGTCATCAAAAATGCTAAGAGCACTCATTCTAGCATATCAAAGAAGCTGTAAAGCTCATACCATTTGTACCATATACCACATGTTGCAAAGGAGTTTGCAAATACTGAATAGATAACATGCATGTGCACTCAATTAATAGGAATTGATTCATGCACTAAATGACTAACTCTAAAAATATTCCCATTCACTAATGGAGTATTTTTCTCTATCAAGATGACTACCTCCCTCCAGCTTTCAGTGTCAAATAAGAACACTATATATTTAACAGTATTATCAGAATTACTAGACCCACTCTCATCAACCAAGTCACTGTTACTGTACACTAAGACAGAAGAAAAAAGGAGCCCTTCCCAACAAGGTCCTGCTCTGTTTGTTTATAATTCAAACAAGTAGGAAAGTGTGGTACATAACATTAGCTTGTCTCTGTGCCGTTGTTTTCACTCTTTTGCTAAGGTAGAAATAGCTCCTGAAATATATATAGATATCATTGTGCTTACCTTTACTGACTTCATGTTTGAAAGCATTGTGCATGGTTTGCAGGATTAGGCCAATAATCACACATGACAATAGGCTCTTTCTTTAGCCAGATGATTGAAATAACAATGATCTTCCCCAGGACCCAGTCTTGGGAGATTTCCAGCCTGATTTCACGGATAAAAATAGTTCATATAGCACAAAAAACTTTCCAAGCTTTTGATGATTATCCAAGCCTAACTAAAGCCTCAGAATCTTTTGGATGTTCCAACATCCTGGATCTACAGCACATGTACTATAACTTAATATGACAAAAGGTACTTGAATTGATTGGATTTGCATGGTATCTTCATGAGGCCCATGCAATAGAGACCATGGGTCCTCATGTCAATGCTAATGCAATAAGCAGCTCAGCATCTTTTTAAAGTGTTTTTTGTGTTATTTGCAAGGAATTTGTTCTCTGCGTCCCTATTGCATCAAAGTGAGAAAATATAAAGGATTCTGTTCTTTATCATCTCATACTAGAAAATACTTCATTGTTTAGAAAATACTCTCATGTGCTCTCAAGGGTCATGAGATGGAAGAAAGCACAATGCACAGGCTGAGTTTATTGAGAGATTAGCTTTTGATGTATGGCAATATGAAAAATGTAAAGCAAAAGCATCAGAAATGGTTTTCAGGAAGGTTAGGATACCCATTTATTTTTATTTTCACTTGAGGTTCCATCTAAGTGAAAGTAATGTTGAGATGAGTATAAGACAAAGACACTAATACCAAAACATGTGTTGAAGCTTTTAATACAGTGTTAGATAGTAGCACTGCTTCATAAGATGGTTTTGGTCTGCTAGAAAACCCTCCTTGTGCATGTCATAACCCAGGAAAAAAAAAAGCTATGCTACTGCGGTGAGGGAGAAAAGGTACCTATAATTATTTATACTGTGCACATCACCTTAATATCAAGCCATGCCATAACTGGTATATCCTTTTTATCAAATGGATTAGAAATCCTGTCTTGGTCTAAATTGAGGGTAATATATATTTTATTGTCATGGCATAAACCTAACTAGGGGCAAAGAGCAGAGCAAAGCTGTAGAACGGTAGTGCTACAGTCTTGAACACGTGCTACAGGTTTTACAGAAGTGGTCAAGAAACACCTCCACAGCATGCACTGAATCATAGAATTGCTAAATGGTCTGGGTTGGAAGGGACCTTAAGGATGATCTCGTCAACCCCCCGTACGATGGACTGGGACATTCTCTAGATCAGGTTGCTCAATGCCCCATTCAAACTGACCTTGAACACTTGTGATGATGGAGCATCTACAACTTCTCTGAGCAACATTTCAGCACCTCACCACCCTATTTTTAAAAAATTTCCTCCTTTTATCCAATCTAAATCTACCCTATTTCAGTCTAAAACTGTTGTCCCTTGTCACTAGAGAACAAGACACCCCGTTTATATATTGAAAGGCAACAATATGTTCTCCCTGGAACCTTCTGTTCTTCAGGCTAAAGAGCCCCAACTTTCACAGCCTCTCTTCATAGGAGAGGTGTTTCAGCCATCAGATCATTTTTGTGACCCTTTTTTGGATCTGCTCTGACAGTACTTGTACTGGGCACCCAAAAACTGGACAGAGTCATCCAGGTGGCATCTGGAGCAGAATAGAGTGGACAGAATCACCTCTCTCAACCTGATGGCCAAATTTCCTTTGATGGACAATGTAATTGACTTTCTGGGTTAGAAGTGCACATTGCCAGCTCATATTCAATTTTTTCACCACCAGTATCCCCAAGTCCTTCTATACAGGGCTGTCCTAAATCCATTCTTCCCCCAGGCTGGATTGATGCTGGAGATTGCTGTGACTCAGGAGCAGGACTTTGCACTTGGCTGTGTTGAACCTCCTGAGGTTTGCATAGGCTAACTCCTCAAGCCTATCAAGGTCCCTCTGGATGGCATTCCTTCCCTCCAGCAAATCAAAAGATGAAAAATGGTTTTTCATGCCTCAGAGATGAAAGATAGTTTTGTTTGACTTCTAACCTTAAAATCAACCAGCAATACTTCTATTATATATACTTAATTGCAGCTGGGCAAGCTGCATTTAAATTTACTCTCCAACAAAATAGATTTATACAGTGGAAGGAGGTGGCATTTATGAGGTTATTTTGAAAGCAGAAACTTATTTTATACTAATCCATACACATAATCTGTAAGCTGATCCTTTTCTTTGTTGTTGCTGTTTTTTGTTAAATGCAAAGTATATCACATTTCAACTGTACATATTGAAGGCATAAGGAAAATGTAACACATATGCACCTCTTTCCTAGAGCTAGTTTCAAGCAGGTAGATATTCCCAAAAAGATCACAAAGTTAAGAAAATCTTAAGAAATGGGGTTTTTTTATGTTTACCATCTCGTTTTAAAGCAAAACACGAAATGCAATTTTTTACATTTACATGCAATGAACATGTAGTAGGAAAGTTGACTTTTAGTTAAGTCCTTTCAATTGGTTTCAACTTTTACTTCCTCACGAATACAAAGACATTCTTAATCAAGCCAACCAAATGATGTTTCAGGATTTCTTCCCATGTATAGATTGAAATCCATTCTGGATTTACATTTTTCAGCAAGAAAACGAAAATTTTCATTGAAGTTACAATTTTAGTAGATAAGAAGCATGTCCTTTCACCATACTTTCTCTCATGAGAAAATTTCCATCAAACCACAATTTTAACAGCAGTTCAAGAAATATTTCTTGGCGGGAAAAGAGACGGAGAAAACATTAAGCATGATCATGTGCTACGCAAAAGCTTTTGAGAAATGCAGTGCTGTACAAAGTATATCAATACATAGTTCAAGATGAAAACATAAATAGCAACTGAACAAAAAATGTGATGAACATAAGAGGGTTCATTGTCATAATTTCTGAAAAACAAACCTTTTTCTGGAGTCCAAAAATAGGCGCAATTAAGCTACGTAATACATCCAACAAACATAATGGATACAGTAACACTGTGGGTAAAAAAGAGAGACTGTCCCATACCTTATCCCTTTGATTGCATCTACAAAGCAGAAATATACAAGGATTCCATCAAAGAAAAGTGGATTTTATTTTTCTCTATAGATAAGCTCTTTCTCTGTAGAAATTAGCAGATATTCGCATTTAGTTATATGGGGTTGCAAGTTATTAAGATTTCTCCAGCAAGTCCCTTCAGATGGGTTATTTCTTTCAAGGGAAACTCAATTTCAATCACAAACTGAACACACCATTTCCACCCCACTGGATATTTTTAAAGCGCTTCTCTTTTTATCATCATCAAACCTATGGACTTCGAAATCCTGATGGAATTAAACTCAAACTCTGAAATCCTGCTTTAAGCAGCCATTGCAAGGTACTGACAAATAGAAACAATGAAGGATTAAGCCCATTTTACTACTTCTCCAGGGCCTGAAGAAAAGGCGTTTCTGCAGCTCTTTGCCAGCACTGGGCGTTTTTCACTGAAGTGCACACGGCTCAGCAGTGTCCATCAGGGCACACAGTGTCCAGTCTGTGCCGTGTTCATCGTCCCTACGATACACCACAGCCTCCCGTGGCACCCCGACTTTCAGGACCGTGGCTGCGTGGGCCTAGGCAAGCTGATAACAGGGAGGAGGGCCGAGGCAGAATGCCTGGGGTGAAGGGGAGTCAGTCATTCCCCCTGGCAGCTATGTGTACAGAGATGCTGGCGGCCAAGGCATCCCACTCCCTGCAAGGGTTGTTTAGAAGCTCAGGCCCATGGTTGCTCCCGGGGCATGTGGTGCAGGCTGAGGGGTGTTGGGAGTTGGAGCAGGGGGAAGGATTTTCCATCAGGCTACAGGGATCCATGCACACATATACATTATTGTGAATAAGGGGGGCGGGGAGCAACCCCGGTGTCACACGGCTGTCTAATTCAGAATATTCAGCAGGTTTTTCGTGGGGTTTGGTGTGGCTTTTCTTTTCATGAAACTGACAAAATCTGGCAACAATGCACCATGTAAAAAAGTGACATTTTGACTCTAAGGAAGGAATTATTTGCAATTTGTTTTGAGCAGAAGCTTAGCTCGTGTCAGATGTGAACCTCCAGACAATCATTAGTTTAAACTGCCTGCTATGTGTTTAAAAATTTCAGTCAATTTAGAGCTGATCTGAATTGCAAATGGGATGGTAATAAGCCATTAGGGAATAACATATCTCTCTCTCACACTTGCAACCCTCTGCTTTAAGGGGCCTTGACTGCACTCAAATATGAAAATGCCACTTTAGTCATGTGCATTGACAACAAACATGGAAGTGTAGTGTCCAGCCTTGTAGAGTGGCACTCGGGAGGAGAAGGCCGAGTGGCCACAGGAGTGAAGGAACAGGTGCAGCCCCTACAGTGAACAAGAGGCAGCAGTCAGTGTTCCACAGAACGGAGTGTGGCTTGCTGATGGCACAGTAAAACACAGGCCTGGCGTACAACACTTGGTGTTTGGATTTCTGAGAATCTGAGGCATTTCTCATCCTCCCCGAAGCCATTTCTGTGAATGAGTGTAGGCCTTGCCTGACCCAAGGTTTTCTCTACCTGTATTTCCTCATATTGGCTGCCTAACCTCCAGTGTTCAATGAGAGAAAAGACACATTTTTTTAATTCTTGAGCTTTCAGCTCAAGATAGGGTTCTGCAATACACAAATCCATTGATTATGTAATGTGCACAACTAAAACAGGGTAAATATCACTATATGAAAGCATTAATAATAAATAATGCTTAAGTAATTAAATAAATTCATATACTATCCAAATTATCTTTTCATACTGAAGAACCTTTTAAAATCACCTACTGATGTTTTATGGGTTTTCATAGGTGGAGAGACTTTCTTTCACAGCCCTATAGCCACTCTTGTGTATTTTTCACTTTCTTTTTTTTTACACTGCCTCACAAAATCATATATGAAACCCATCTATTTCATGGTTTCTTGAGTCTGCAGCTGAGGCTGGCTCCATATCCCACCATATCAGCTGATAAGCAACCTACTCTTTACATTCAAGCAGATTCCCATCCAGCAGCAATAATGAAGGAAGAAATGCAGATCTTATCTGCCTCTGTAAAAGTTAAATACTGGTACCTCAGTATTAACCAGACCAGTAGATGTTCCGACATCACTGGATACTCTTGCAACCCAAGAGATTAGGATTTTCATAATGGAATTCTGGGACTCCATTTGCCCCCTGAAGCTACATGTCTAAATACAAGTCCTGGAGATTCTGTTTCTAGAGAACCTCTTTGTTGAGAGGGGACTAACCAGAGTCAGGCACAGCAGACTCTGCAGGGTCTCACCTCCCAGGAGGTCCAGCTGACACAAACACGGCGGCATTAACATTCTTGCCGGGCTGGATTTCTACAGACCATGCCTTCATTCTCAGGAGAGCATTAAAGTGGATATTCCACTGACTCCTTTACAGCACATCCACTCAATCCCCTCTGCTTTTCAGAGATAACACCTTAAAATTGATGGCTGCAGGTGAATGTGGATATTACACCATATCACAGCTTTCCTAGAAGGTTCATGTCAGCTCTCTCCAGCTGGAAATATGCTGGAAAGGGAATTGCTTGCACAGTACCTTTATGGAACTGCCACGCAGTGGAAAGTAAATGGCCGTGGACAAATAGGTCAGTGTCAGACTGCTGAGCCAGAGGCTTTACATAAGCAGGAGGAATCTAAGCAAAGGAAATGCAGCTCAGGTAAAACTGTGGGTGCAGATGAAGAGTACAGAAGCTTGATTAACCAGTGTCCCACACAGGACTGAAAAAAGCCTCTCTGTCTGAGCCTCTCTGACTCAAACTGTACCTGCTAGAACACATCTGAACACAAACATAACATGGCCTAATTCTATTGACAGAGTCTTCCAACACTTGGTGCTTATCTATATTTATACATGTACAGATACACACATGTATAACTTATTGAAAGAAATTCTGTTCCGTGAAAATTATAAACAAAGTGTAAAGAAATTTTAATATTCAAAATTCCATGTTAGAAGACTGGAGAAATACGAAGAAGCTTCTAACTGGGAAAACCTGAGTTTTGGAGTTGAATCACTTTTTCAAGGACAGGCACACCTAAAAATACTTGAGAATGCAAACTTTGAAGACAATTCTGCACCAGCAAAAGACTTCCAAATTCTTTGTTTCCTGGGAACACAGCAGACTATTCATGTCCCTGAAAGCCACATGAAGTAAATTAATCCTTTCCAATTATCTTTGCAAGCTATATTTGGGATAACAATTCCCTACTTTCATATGTACACATGTGGAGCTTCCCCTCATTTTAGTGAGATAAACGACATTTCCAATTTGGATCTTTGAAAAGGTCTGACATTCAGTATTTATTATTACAGCAAAGATTAAGAACAGTCCTACTGAACTCTAATATTTAAAGACTTAATCCTTTCAGAAGTGATATTATGGCACAGGACAATTAATATATTCCCAGAAGTATATCTTTCAAGCAAAAAATTTCCTGTGATAAATACAGAATTAAAGATGGTATGATATGTTAATTCAGATGGAAATGGAGTAGTTAAATGCTTCCAAATCTAAACCCTAGCTCATTGCAATTTTCCCAGCATTTGCAGTGTAATTTAAAAAAAAAACCTATAAAAATCTAGTGTTACTATTATATTGGGTTTAAGTAAGAAAGCACACAGAATAAAATAGTCAGAATCTAGAAAAATATTTGAAGTTTAAAAAAACATAAAATCCTTAGCTTTAGTGACTTCTAGCAGTTCTGTATTTTAATGTCCTTAGATGACATATTCAATATTCATTCCATCAATTAGTCTGGGAAAGAGTGTATATGGCAAAATGCATGCTCTAAACTTGTTTTAGTTTCCTCACACAAATTGTTGCATTGTCATACATGGGTTCTTTTATGTACAAGCTACCCCTTGAACATACACCTGTATAATCTGGTAGTTCAAAGATATATATTGTGTAAGGAAACTGTTGAGATTTAGGTATCTGCCTCATTTACATTTGAAAACTTGAGTTCCTGTGTTGAGGGTTCTTATCCTTACTTGACATGTGACACAGGCCAAAGATCTGCAGTTGTATTTACTGAAAGTAAACCAACAAAAACAGTGAAAGATATGAGCAGCGAGGGAGATGTGATTTCTTGGACTTTTAAATGTGTGTGTGTGATAGTCATATGCTTTTTCTGTCAGATATTTGGCTATGTAAATATTACATTTCACATGACATAGTCCTGAGAACATGTAGTACAAATTAACCTATATCAGTTATGAAAAAATAGTCATGTAAATGGAATCTGAAAGACAAATAATCATCTCTCAGCTGCAACTGAACATAATCTAAGCACAGAGTAATATTTTGGTTTGGTTAAAAGGAGAAAGTTAAAGGAGTCAAAGGCTCAGACCTGGATTCCTTCCTTGTGTGAATGCTCTTGTTGACCTCAGTGGGATGGCAAATGCAACATGGCATAAAGAACCAGCGCCATATTTTAATTCCCAAAGAATGCCAATACAAGTGCATGACATTCGTGTATATAAAAAATACAGGGAGCATTATTGGCAGTGACCTGACTTACTTGAAAATATAAAGCAGGAACATTATATTCTTTGCATCCCAAATTGCCCTGTACCAACTAACTGTGTCACAGGTTTCAGCAGCAGAGACCAGGCCACAGATTGCTAAGCAAAAATTGGTGTAAAACAGAGTAGATGACTCATGGGAAGAAAGCACTTTGCCAGAGCAGGACAGAGTAAAGTGGGGATCAGAATTCTTCCCTCTGAATAGTTAATATTCTGTCTCTGAATGTACTGTACAGATAACCCAAATATTGTGTAGCTCCCCTGAAGGTTCACAGCAAAGTTACAAACAAATCTGATGCATATGGATCCTAGGACTGGATGCATGACTGATATGAGGATCTGAGATTGTCCTCCGTCTTGATACCCACCAGACATTAACATGGGATTCACCTCGTGCCACTCTGTTGGGCTGGTGGCAACAATATTAACTTGTCACAGAAGAGCAGTCTATATAGCTTATATAATATATATATATATATATATATTCTATAAAGGAGTTATAAAACCATAGTGCAAAGATAACAGTTCTCTCACGTAAAAGCAAGCAAAGACAAAAGCAAGTTTAGGTGATATGCAAATCAAGCCTTCAAAAACACAGTCATTTTGGGTCAGTCACTGCAGATTTCTTTCACATTGAAAAACATTTTAGTCAAGAAACTCCAGGTTTGAATTGTGAAAATTCAGTTCTTGACTCTAAATCTGTCTGTACAGTTGCTAGTAGATACTGAAGAGGTTTCTTAAGCAGTAGTTCAAATGGTCAACACACCTCTTCTGGAAATGTATTTGTGTGAAAATACTGATATGCACTCATTTCATTAGAAGGGTTTAACAGCCTTTTCCAGACAGAGGACACCTAGAGAAAAGCACCATGCCCTGAGATTAATTCAAATTCTTCAGAGAGCAGCAGTTCTTACCACAGTAGACCCAGAGGGAAAACTGAGAAAATTTGGAGGCATAGATCTATCTCTTACAGTGTTACTAATTTTGGAGTACCCAACTACAGTCCATCCAAGCTGCTTCATGGTCCTGTTGCTGAATGCATGCTAAACCTGCTGCAGTAGATGGAATCTGCTCCCATAAAGTTGGAGCTGAATGTGGTACAGCCTGCAAGATGTTATCTATAAACACAGACTTACACAAATGGAAGAAATCAAGGCAGCTGCTTCCTATAACCATTTGAATGCAGGAAGGGGGAAATCTGCATAAGGAGGACCTCCTCTATGTGTACCTACAGAATTCAGTCCTGGCCTTCACTTACCTCTTCCAAACATGGGTTTTATTCGAAGAATGAGACATGACAGATTGCATGTGGGTAGGAGACAACATGTGCCTGGAGGCTAGTGACAGAGGGAGGTGAAGGTAACAACCCCACCTGAAGGTGAAGACCATGATGCATAGTGCAGTTCATCTCATGCAGACATGAGCTGAGAAGTCCTGTTTTTGTGAACACAAAAACCCTGGAGAACCTGACCGTCCCCTTAAAAAAAAACCAGCCCTTTCCCTGATGAATCTGCATAAAATGTTCTATCCTCATTGATACAGAATAGAACATATAATAAGAAGTGAACAAAAAGAAATACAAAAGAACTGCTTTTAAAGCTTAGCTGATCATGCTATGATAATGTACAGAAAGGAATGACTAAGATACTGAATCATAATGTTATCTAATGACTTCTCAGAGATAGAATGTGGTGTGAAGCAGTAACTTTTTGCTGGATGTCATTGTGGGCACTGTTTTCCTCTCTGCTTCATTCATTCTCATGCATTGATGTGTGGGTGGGACTTACCGAGGTTTATTTTTTATTATTATTTTTATTTGTATTTATATTTCATTATTCAGCTGACATTTATTTTCATTCTTGTTCATTAATGCACAATATCAAACTGTCTTACCATTTCTGTCTTGTTCAAACCTCCAAACTCTCCGTTGTATACACTTTTTCCCTCAAAGTTATGGCATGATTTAAGAAAGATGGGATTGGACATACAAACAAGAGTTTATGTAAGACCAGGTCTCATGCTTTAAATATATATATGTATGTGAAGGTACAAAGATGTATTTTCTTAAATAATTAACATATTTTCTTAAAAAAATATATAAGGTATGGGGTATTCCACACTGAAACACCAAATTATACATTTGGGTTTTTGCCCTCTGCCAAGCAACAGATAGATCAGTCCTAACATGTTAGCATTTACATTAAAATATTTTTTTTAATATACTTTCATCATGCTGTTTTTTAAAAAAATTTTAATCAAAATGAAACAAAACAATCACTACCAATATACTACAGAGCTACTTTGCTGTTGTTCTTTCTGCTTCATAGTGACTTGGTAAAATTTATCTGTTTCATTCTCAACAAATTTTTATATATGAAAGAGGACTTTTATTCAGAGAATGACAGCTCTCTACCATTCCTTTCTCTCCCTTTCTAAAACTGCAACCAGCAAGAAATAAATGTAATTTCTCCCATAGTTTAAGAGAGAACTGTGCTTTGTTTCTAATAGTGAAAGTTGATGGGAGCTGGGAGTGGTAGGGTTTGGGTTCTTTGCTTGTGGGTTTGGTTTGGGTTTTTAAAAAATATTTTAGCAAAATACAAACGTTTGCAAATGGTGAAAATCCATTTCCCTACATCTTTAGGGTCCTACAGCACAGCACAGTGATTAGAAACCAGCCAGTCTGAAGCTGGGCTGTGTCTGACAAATAGAATATATCTAGGAAATGGGGAAATACTACTCAAAATATCAAGGACTATTTCCAAGACAATAGCTCTGAGAACAAGACATCCACTGTAGAGGCAATCTATTTGTCCATGTAGCTATGTGCCTATATGACTCTAAAAAATACCATTCCCAGGTATTAAGGCTGATCTCATCTTTAATAGCCTCATTAGAAGAGGGTAAGAATACACCCACAGAGCAGTGGTAGGAAGGATGGCACATCTTCACAATTCAAGGAGGCAGAGGGTGCAATCACAAAGCAGTCAGGTGTCTCACTGCAGCCACAGAGGACTGGTGTGAGAAGTACCATAAGGATGGGCTTCCAAGCAAGGCAGTGGGCAAGCAGAAAGCCAACAGTAGACTGGATCCTTCCTGTTGGAAAAGATGGAGAAAGATCACCAGTTCAGTGGTGGCTGTGGATCACATTACCAAATGAAAAGAGGATTGCGGGAACAGATATGTGTTCCATGGTTTAACTTCGAACACAGATGGCCACTCTGCTGGTATATAAGCCTAACATATTCTGTCAGGTGATTTATGCAATGCAGATTACAGAAGCATAACTGTCTGTCTTCTGGTACTAAGTCCATTAACATTAGAATTAGATATGTCATCTCTATCCAGTATGCATTATTTTACTCATCATTACATATTTATTCCTTTATCAGATTTTTGTTAAAATGAGCTTCACTGAAGACAAAAGACTTGAATAATTTGATATGCAATAAATGTGTCCTTGTAGCCTTATTTCCTTAAACAGAGAAAATAATATGGTTAGATTAGCTCAAATGACAATTCACTGTCTTATATTAGGTTCACTAGGTTACAGAGGGAAACATTCATGCACCCTCAAATGAAAGGGTTCAAAAAAGTGACAGAAGGCATAGTTAATTAGTTGACTGGATTGTTCAGTCCTTGCATAAAGGCGTGAGCTCTGCTTTAGTGAAGAAGCAAGCACTGACAGAAGTTAATGCCTCGGAGATTCTGCTTTAAACATTTTAGACTGTTGTCAAAATTATAATTGCATTCATATGAGATTTCATATATTTGGTTTTGCAGGGGGTTGATCTCATTTTACTTTGTAGGATTTTTTTAGCTAGAAAAGAGAATTGAATAAATAGAAAAAACACAAGTGGATGACATGCATCAGGAGCAATTGTGTAGGTGTTGTATAAAACACCTTGCAAAAATGCTACTTGTCTGAGAGGCACTTGTAGTAATAGAGCGGGACAAAAAATGACAAACAGAAAAAGACAGACAGATGGAAGAACAAAGAAGCAGTGACACAGTTGGTCAGTGTGATAGGCAGCACTCTCGGCACATCCCTAGTCTGACAGCTGTCAAAAATTTATTAAACTTCACAGCAAAAAAGAGTTTTAAAGAGGCATCTCTTGCAAAAGAAAAAAAAAATGTGAGGTGAGACAAGCTAAAAATCTTAAATCTGTGAAACGTTTAACTTTATTGCTCTGAAATCCTTTACTTCTAAGGGAATAAAAATAAAGTTATTTGGTTTTCTGTTGTCTGTATTCCTAGATCCATACTTCCACACAAAACACTTTTTATTCATCGATAGACTTATTGTCTTAATGCAATTGAAGAAATACTTATTTTCACTTCAAATTCCCTAACCCTCCAGAAAATTGACATGCCATCCCTAGAAGAAGAGAGCTCCTTTTGCTCTGAACACATGTTTGCCATCTCCAGGCACGCCAGACATTTGCAGGGTGTCAGCTGTGAAGGAAACATGAATATGTTCACATGATCAACAGCTGCACTGTGAAAATGCCTATGGGGATGGGGAAATATTCTAGACCCCTACCCATCATCAGTTCTACATACTGCAAAGTGATTAAAAGAAAAAGCCTCAGAGTTACCAGGAAACCAGGAATTTTTGAGGGCAGAAAAAAGACAGAAACTGATTTTCTATGACATTCAGAATGGATGAAATTCATCCTCCTTCAGGACTCTTGTACAAGAGGTGTTCCTAACAGAAACCTTGTTTCAAAATAATTTTGAGCAGCAAAAATCAAACTTAGACATTCCAACAGCGGAATTATGAATCATAACATTGTCTGAAAACCTATCAACATTTCCTTGAGCCATATGCAAAATCATATACAGTTTATCTAAAGCTTGTGAACACTTTGAGAGCTATTCCTTCATTTGCTTGTACTGTCACTACATGCTGTTGTAAAAAGTCCCTCTCGAGTTTTCCTGTAGGTCCATTTTAGGTACTGGGAAGCTGCTATAAGGTGTCCCTGAAGCCTTCTCCAGGCTGAAGATCCCCAGCTTTCTCAGCCGGTCTTCTAGGAGAGGTGTTCCAGACCTCTGATTATACTTGTGGCTCTCCTCTGGACTCACTCCAACAGGTTTTTTGGGGGCCAAAAAGATGAACACAACACTCCGGGTAGGGTTGACAAGAGCAGAGTGTTGTGGGAGGATCACCTCCCTTGATCTGCTGGCCACACTGCTTTTGGTGCAGCCCAGGAAAGGCTTGGCTTTCTGAGCTGGAAGCTCAGGTCATCTTGAGCTTCTCATCAACCAACACCCCTAAGTCCTCCTCAGAGATGCTCTCAATCCGTTCTGCACCCAGCCTGTACTTGTACTTGGGATTGCCCTGACCCAAGGACCTTGTAAATACTTTGAGAGCTATTTCTTGGCCTTGTTGAACTTCATGAGGTTTGCAAAGACCCACCTCTTAAAAGCTTGCCAAGGTCCCTCTGGATGGCATCCCTTCCCCGCAGAATGCCAGCAGCTTGCTGTCATCAGCACACTTGCAGAGGGAGCACTCAATCCCACCATCCATGCTGCCGACGAAGATGTTACACAGGAGCACAAATACTTTGGGAAGTCTGCTATTGATCTAAATCAGTAATGGGATTCCCTACAGAATAATGCAAAAACTGGGGGAAGGAGACAGGAAATAAATTAACAGAAGCATTCATATTGCAAGCTACTCTTGTCTTACTAGAATCCAGCATCTTAGATTTATGTTTGCTTCCTCTTACTGGTCTGCCTCATTTCTATTGTTCTGTTTCTGCCATTACCCAGCAGGCTCTTGAAAAGGGTGCAATTTGCACTTGCTTTTACAAAATATTTCATTAGTGACAGCTCTATTATTCCAAGTAATCCAGGTTGAAGTTCTGCAAATGACTTCTAAGTCAAAAAAACCAAATCTTTATACAGCCTTTTGTTAGCATAGATACATTTGGTGTTAGAGAGTGTCACTCCCCTCTGCACACCCATGCTACGCAAGAACAGAATCTGTAGCTGCTACTCCAAGAATCTACAAGAGGAAAATTGGCTCACCACATTTAATGATACTTCTCACTTACAAAAGAGTGGCAGCTTGGCGTGCTGCAAGTCACTGTGCTAGAAGCACATGGGTGGTGGAGTCATTTTCCATGTCTCACAGGTAAGACGCTGCCATCATGAGCTCGAGACAGTCAAACATACATACTAATACCACTAATTCCCATGTTCAAAACTTCCCCTGACATTTAAGGGGTCCCTGTCTGAAGGCTAATTTCAGCAGTTTTCCTGCAAGGTTGCCCTCCTGCATATTCTTTATATATCAGTTGTCTAATGTGCAGTTTACCAAGTTTTCTTCCAGCTCCAGGTCCTCTACCTGGACCCAAAGCCAGTCCTGTACACTGAGCTTCAACAACTACAATAAAACCATCCTCAGTTCAGTCACTCTGCAATATTAACTTGTCAGCCCTTCAGATAATGTCCATGAGTGGTCATCCTGAAATGCATGCATACTTTAATGTCTGTGCAAACATACAATAATTAATGTTTAGAAAAATTAATACTAGATTTGTTTATTTAAAAGTATTCCAGTAAAACAAGTGTTCATGGTTTTGCTTTTGGTCTCTCCTGGTAAGATGTTCCATGATCAACAGAACACATCAAAAATAAGAATTTTCCAGGCTGCAGTCCTTGAGTTTGTTGATGATAGATCCTTTATTTCCTCTCTATTTTTGAGACACTGACCTGCACGTATCCATCTCAGCATATGTTAAAGGCAAAAAAATCACTCAAGTTCCACTTGGTTTTATCTAAGCTGCAGAAACCACTTCCCATTCCAGAATTAAACATTAGACTTGAAAAAGTGATCTACATAAGAAAAGCATCTCAGACTATCACAAAAAGAGCTTCCATTTCAGTCTACCTTGAGAAAGATTGGAAATCATTACTAATATATTTATCTTAGACTGATGTAAACAACAAACAAATGTCAGAGAATGCATCCTGCTTCTCACTTACGTGACCCCAGAACTGTTCTTTTTGTTGTCTCTAGAGTCACGTTTATCTATGACCTCAACTTTACATGCAAGGTAGATATTAAAAAGAAGATATTTCCTTCTGCCATAAAAAATTCCATCCTAAACTGGACACTGGCAACACAGGGCAGGCAAGTTTGGGCATTGAGGGGAAAAGGAAATCTTTACACAGGAACTGAAGCATTGGTCTGCTCTAAACAAATGTCTGGTCCATTGTCATGTTTCTGAAAATGGCAAATGGGAGATGATCAGGAAAAGGCCATTAGCTCTCTTATTCTCAGGTCCTCTGCAGATAAGAGGTGTTGAACATTCTGGAGTGCATAGTGAATGCAGCCATCACGCTGAACATTACTGTGGGCCTGTTCTGTACAAACCTGGATATTCTTACTTTAAAATCTTAAACGTTGGTTTTCCAAAATTGCCAGCTGCAGTGAATTACACAACTTGTTGTGTGTCAACTATTTCTTTTTGGGTTTTTTAGAGCCTTCCTTGGCTGGAAAAATAAGAAAAAATATCTGCTAAAAAGGGCGTGAATTTGTGTTGGTAAAAATTAAAGAGTCTGAAGAAAAAAAAAAAAGAAGGAACTGTCTATGTCTACCTGATAGCAATCAGGAATGGGGAATGAGGTGCAAAAGCAGCAAAAATTATTCCAGAGGACAGTCAGAAAGGAATTTGGCTCAAAGTCACAAATAGCACAAATTCCTCTTTAGGTTTCTACTAATATGAGTGAAATCTTTGCTAAAACCAGCAACTTACCTTTACTGAGATATGTGTAAGAGCATATTCCATTCATTTGTCTGAAAAGAAATGAGATCACCTCATTTCTCTTAAATCTAGTAACATTGGAAAATCTTGGTTTTATCTACAGAAGTTAAGGTGCCTGTAGACTTCCGAAATAATTGCTTAGGTGCATTTCTGCCAACAGGCACTTTTTCTAGGACATCAGCAGCTTTATCATGAAGTCAGTCCACCTCACAAACTTTGATCAGAGGAATTTTCACCTATTTTCCCAAAGAAAAAGAAATTTGACCAAAGAAACTTCCTTTAATTTCAAATCAAAATACTTAATTGAAGCAAAACTCTACTCAAAACTGTTCACAGAACTTACTTGCTTTTAGAAAAGGGCATTACTGTGTACAAGAGGGAACATGATACGAAGTAGAAAAAGGGTTTGGGGTGGATGGGCATTGTTGCTGAGCAAACAGTGATGCTCTGTCAGCCTAATCATTATTAATTGTTCTATGTATGGTGATGGGTAAAGAGAAATGCATTTACATAGGTCTGGAGAGAATACTGAATGTAAAATTTTATACTGGAAGTACAGAGTGATAAGTCCAGAAATAAAATTTAATACCTCTTATATGTCAAGGCAGATTAATTTCAAGTAGAAAAAAAAGTGCACAGTTTTATGGGATCTGCTAGAAACACCAGTTTTACCCCCTTATATTTCCTCCCCTCTCTGATTTTTTCCAACAAACTCTCCATAAAAAGGAAAGATGAATGATGGAGTGCACTTGGAATTCGACCTTAAAATCAAATAATTAACCCTGACATCTTCAACACTTAAAAATTATTCTTTTTTTTTTTTTTTAACTGGTGTTTTAGTTATTTTCATTGTTACAATGCAGTAGCTTTTAATCAGATTTACATAATTAAATGCTCTCTTTCTGACACAGGCTGCATATCTATCACAGCCTTATTTAAGCCACATAATATGAGTTAAATCAAAGTAATCAGGAGTGGTTTCCACATACCTAGGAACCAATTTTCAAAATTCCCTCTGCTGTTTGTATTGTGTAACTGGGAAAATTATTATTCTGAGCATTCATTTAAATCCTTTTTCTTGGCCATAAATATTTTCCATGGTTCTCTCCTTCATATTTCCTTCTGGATCCCTCGCTTGTCCTTGTGAATGTTATGCACACAAGTGGCATTTTGTTCTTTCTCCCTTGCAGTACATTTTTGCTCTGGATTATATTATTATATTTATATTATGTTATAATTATATTATATTTATGGCCTCACTGACACCCAAATGGATGCAGTTCTTCAACTCCTACATGTCACATCAAATCTGAATTATTTTTTGATCAATGAAGTGTTGATTTGTCTTACCTGAGTTGATGAGCATTTGTGGCCATTCAATACCTCACAAAACAGAGAGGAAATCTAACAGCCAGATTTGTTCCAGTCTAAACTCCTAAACCAACTTCTAGGAAATGCAGAGACAGATCAAGATGCATACACATACGTGCATGTCCACACATATATGAGCCTTTTCAGCAAGATTATTAATTGCAAGAATCTGTGTTACTTCTAAGTGAAACGTTTCGGTTCTGGATCTCAGGAAATCTAATTTCTCTTTGTATTTAAACCCTCTCTTTTTCTAAGCACAAATAATTGAGGACATTCTTTTTAACTTATAAAATTTTGTTATGTAATATCATATGACTAACTGGCCCTGGTGGTTCTGGAAAAAAAGCTTACACAATTCTGCCTAATCATTATGTATGTCTTGATGGACATCTTTTGGAATGTATGGGGAAGGGGTAGTAGTCCATGCAAATACAGGATTGAAGGATCATTAACAGGTATTCATGAAGTACTGCAAATAGTAATCAAAGAGGATGAGAATTATTATCTGTATTCGATTGGGATATATAAGAAAGTGAGATCTTCCATTAACTCACTTTAGGTTAAAACCAAAAAATAAAACCTTTTTTTGTCCTTTATCTGAGATGAAAATAGACATACTTCTGCAAATAAAAGCTCTCTACAGACATGAAGGAAATATTTAAGAACCTCAAGAGGAAGTAGTGGTAGTTTTTTATGTCTTTTTTTTTAAATAATCCTGGCTTTACTTTTCTGATACTCTCAAGCCTTACTGAAACTTTGCTATGATAAAAAGGAGGGCTGTTGAAGCAGGACATGTGTTTCTGGCATGTTTGGAGGTGATATCTGTATCTGCATTTGGAGTCACTGCTCTCATTGTACCAGTGTTTATTGCTCAACTTACAGGGTGTTCCAACAAAGAAAAGAGTGGATGGAGGTAGGTGCTTCAGTTAGGACAACAAAAGGTGGCTTTTATAAAGCAGCATGTATGCTATAATCCTCTGAGGAGAATTAGGCATTAAAACAAAAATACCCTCCAGCCCTACAGATACAGCAATGAAAACAAACCACTTTTCCTTCACTCAAATATTTAAAATATTAAAACTTTGTAAGTTCTTCAAATGGAATCCAATTATGCTCACAACCAGAGGCTAATTTCCCCAACTCTCTGAGCCACTGATGCGCAGCAACCGTCTGAGCGGTTTTGCACTCTAAAATCTAGGGCAGCTGACAGTCAACAGATCTACTTGGCTGAGAGGATTTGCTGTTAATTTTGTCCAGCTTCTGTTTTCCAGTGCCAGTCAATGTTTTCCAAGTAAACTCATCCACAAATTCATGTAAAGACTCAACTTAAAGCCCTTAGGCACTGATGGATCTATTTTTAGTCCATTAGATGCAGTCCTCACTCAGTCAAAAGGTAGGCATTTTTTACACAATATAGTAATTATTTATAAAATCTTAAATTACTGCAACTATTCAAGCACCTTAATATGCTGAGATGCTACCTCTGAAAGTATTTACCCTATATGATCAAAACCTGAGAGCAGCAGATAGAAAAAGGATATAAAAAATCTGACCTTTACAAAACAATGCCACACAGAAACTCTGTTTATCATTGTCTCAGTGACAATCTAGGGCAAAAAGTCAATACACATTCCTTGGAAGGCCAGATGAAGGGTGAAGAGGGAAAAGCAAGAAAGAAAGGATGAAAGAAAGAAATGAAAGTAATTTAATCCCTGCGCTATCAAAGTTTTTCTGGTACATGTGTAACTTTAGGAAGCTGAATATCTCACTGAGGGACAACATGTCAGTCAGTGTTTGCTGGCTACACCTGAAGTCATCAGGCAATCTTCACACTCCTACTAGTATTGTGTTGGCCACAAATGCCTTGTGCACACTTTGTCGAAATAAGCTTGAGATCAAGTTAGTATTGTAAGCAGTAATCAGCAGGTGAGCAAAAGTGTATGATGCCAGTACACAAGGAATGGACTAAAATGCCATCCTTCTGCCAAAACACAGACCAGGCAGTGTGTCTGTCGTGTTCTAGCTGATTTTTTATATATATAAATAAATGCCAATTGCTGCTGGGAATAGTCTCATTTAAGCTAAGCAATTGCGAAATCCATAACTTCACTATCTCATCCCTACCACCTACATTATGCCCTATTTACTCAAAACTTGAAAAGCCACTGATAATATTTAAACTGTCTCTCACAAGCCATATGTCAATACAGCACAGCAGCTCTGACTATTAGGGATCTGCTTGCTATTGTATAATCTCTCTGTATTTGGTCTCACTTGAGCAAAACTGAAGCACTCAGATGACTGCGCAGTGACTATCGAGATAACGCCCACCACGGCAAGGATCTAGGTCACTGGTATTACAGCTGAGTCACGTCGCCAGCAATAAAAACACTGATGCTCTTTGGGGGAAAAAAAGCAGCTGTGGCTTCTCCTCTAAATAAGTTTTAAGGCCTGCAGGCAGGAAAGGATGATATAAACATGTTGCACTTCTCCATGAAACATCTATCGGGCAATGCATAGTGTTTGTTGTGAAAGTCATATGGTCCTTTGTCTGGAGAAAACTAGTACATTGACAGGAGCAACACAATAACTTCAGGATAGATTCTCCGAGTAAATAATAAGGCATGTCAATTAAGTTCTTACATACATGCTAGACTTTAAATAAAAATACCTTAGTTTCATTGGTTTGGAAGTTTCCTTCATTCTTTCTAAGATGGGTACTCATTCATTTATAGCAAATTATTTTGTTACTAAGTCATTTAATATGTTTAAATATTTTTATCTCTCTTTCTTAAAATCTTCTCATTCAAATAGCCTCAGCTTGACACCACACTGAAATAGATTTCTGCTATGGTTTAGAAAGTGGACAGAACACACTCAGCTGGTCAAGAACTAATTTAAAGAGGTGTCCAGTATACAGTTCTACACAGAACACAAAATTCGCACCCTCCTAGGCATGACAGCCCAAAGCCTAGATTTCCAGAATGAGATCTAATATTCCACATTTTTTCCTAAGCAAAATAAATGTCTTTTTTTTACCCCTCATTAAGAGGGCATGCGTAATATTTCCCCAAGTTCTAAGGGGACCCCTGTCAAATTTGGATTATTTTTCTTGGGTTTTCTTGCTTATACTAGGAGAAAAGCATATCCTCCTTCTATGATAAAAACACACTGCTAAGATTATAAACACAGACAAGGGAAACAGCATACTTGTCATGGATAATACAACCAAATATCATTCAGAAATAGTACAATTATCCCATGGTGCATACATCAAAATACATCAAAGTTCTAGTATCTCCTGTGTCCAGGAAGTTTATTTAAAACAGCTTGCAACTAAAATTTTAGATGGAAGAGAGGTTTGAACTGCCTTTTGAAGCCTAGAGAAGGACACCATTCTGAATTACAGTGTGTCTTAATGTTATGTTAGATATTTTATAATATTTTCAGGTGTCAGATTTCAAATTGATCTTTTAAGAATACCTAAGTAAGTCGCATCTAGTTTTAAGAGAACCAGGTGTAAGCAGCTTCACAGTTACGACCAATAGATACTTAAACTTCTAAGTTACCTGATTTTTTTTTTTAATACATGTATTAAACACATCAAAAAGAAGTAGGAAACTGAAATCCAGGCTTTTATCTTCTTACCACCCCTGTCACTGCACACACTGATGGATTGAAATAAGGATGAAAAGACTTTGCAGGGTCACACATATAAGATTATATTTGTGAAGAGAAGCTGAAGAAACTTTCTGATCGTCAACAGAACCACTCAGAAATTTATGAAGACTTTTTGTTATGTCTCCCTATGGGTATGTAATGCATTACTGAATACCTGCACAAACTTCTTCCAAGTAAGTGGACAATATTAGGAGAATTTCTTCAGTAGCATCTTTATCCACAATACACCTTTTTTTTTTTTTTTAAAGAACAAAATAAAATATTTTCATTGTATTTTAAAAAATCCAAAACTCACTCAGTACTGACTGCCTCTCACACATACTCCTGCAACAGTATAATTACAAGAGTAAGAAACTGACAATTTTTTCTTATGTCACAAGAGTTTCATTCTTCAATTATTACATGAAAATGCAGGGGTTTATTTTCATCTTCATTTCCACATATATTTCACCTTTGCCAAAGCAGCTTGAGTATGTATTCTGAGTGGTCCTAAATTTGTCCTGGACAGAAAACAAAATTTGAGCAGGCCAGTCATTGCAAAGCAGTGGACATCAGTGAGTCAAATGAAGTTCTGGCACATCCTGGCTAGCTAAGGTTCAGCAGGGACGTCTTTGCCCAGCAGGTTGCAGGAATGGAGGCAGCATGCATGAGAGAGAACACACAGAAGACTGCTAGGGTGGGTTGTTCAGGAATACCTGCAGAGGCAGCTCCAAGGACTGACAAATAAGAGTGTCAAATGTACACCTGCAAGTATTTGTCTTGAGCTGGAGACCTGAACCTGAACAATTAATGTGCTGTGTGTGTACATGCATTTATCTGAAAAACCCATTACACCCCCTCAATCCCTCTTTAATCTGCAGCACGACAGAAGTTTTCAGCATAGCACTCCATGAAATGATGGGTAATGAAGAGCAATGCTTCAGATAGTCGGGGGAAAACCCTTGGAACTCCAAAAACTTGTTCAGATAGACAAGTCACACTAATGCAGAAAAATTTACAGCAGATACAAGCAACAGAGAAATTTGCTGGAATAACTTAATTCCCTTAACCCAGATGCTTCAAGTCCCTCTTTCACATTCAGTGACCTGCCCCAGTGACGAGCTGGATCTCCAGTCAATGTTAGTCAGCAGAATGTCAGTGAAGTTCATGGCTATGTGTCACCCTGATGACCCGACACGGTACAGCCACAGAAACTCAGCCAAATGACTGCTTTCTAGGCAATTTTATCTGAATCATCCTTCTGAACTCTGCCTACAGGATTTTTCTTTAACCTAAAGTCCTGAAACATTAAAGAACAGAATGCATCAACTTAATTGGAAACAGTTTTGCTGCAACACATCCTGCGTCTGTTCAAGGACTTAGAGAGAGGAAAAGACCACGCTTTGAAGCACTGTGACAACTTAAGATAAATTTCAGCATTACTTTTCTAACAGAATATAATTGAAAACATACTTCAGCACAGACTCTAATCTAACTCTGGTTAGAGATGTGCTCAACCCACAAGTTTCAATCTCAACATTCCCAAGTCTTGAAGAAATCCTGACTCAGACCCAAATTGTCTTCTCTTTCTATAACAGTATTTAATACTGCTGAACTGAGCTCATCATTTACTAAAAATCAAAATGGCTGCTTCTACCACCATTTGTGTGCTTCTTTTCATCACACTAATGCTTAAAGTTACCATTTCTTTCAATTCCCCTCAAAGATTTGGGTGAAATACCTGTATATTATAGAAGGCAATCCCTTTCCCCTGTGCTTCTGTGTCTAAAGAGACAAAACTGGCAGGCAGTAAGATAAGGAAAGCATTGTTATCTCCATTTTCAGCTGGGAAACCAGGCCTTAAAATGACTAAGAGTCAGAATCCCAGGGGAGGTCAAGGATCAGATTCTCAAATGCTCAATAACCAGCATCAGAGCCAGGCTTTCATCGGAAAAAGAGAAGAAGGAAAAAAGATAAAAGGGGGATGGGGGAATAGAAT
Source organism: Daphoenositta chrysoptera (assembly GCA_013397915.1). NCBI lineage: Eukaryota > Metazoa > Chordata > Aves > Passeriformes > Daphoenositta > Daphoenositta chrysoptera. Next base: position 130,947 of record VZRO01003937.1, on the reverse strand, counting down.
AGAAACAAGAAGAAAAAAGTGTCCAAAACCTACAGTTCCTACATTTATTGCACATTGTCAAAAGATCTTTTTGCAGCATCTTGAAGATCTGTCCACTTGGGTAGCAATTTGAGTGCTGCAATGGGAAGGTATCTCTCTAGGAAATCTCTCTCTCCAGTTTGGGAGCTACTCCCATTTTGAAGTGTGGCAGTACGTGAGTCGCCCAAGGCCATGCAGGAAGTCTCTTGCAGAGCCAGAAGTTTGAATCACCAACTCCTGTGCCCTAACCACAAGTCTATCCTTCCCCTCACTAACAACACAGTGTATTTCTTTGTTAAGTTGCTTTCTAGTTAGATATAATATAATGGGCCTTTTTCTTTATTCATCCACAATGACATGACATTATGAGATTGGCACTTGTCATTCACAGGGAATGCTCTTTTTCTGCTTGCCCCCCAAAACACAAACACACTTAGCAGATTGCCGTCTGCAGATGATGCTAGAATCTCTTGTATTTTAAAGCCCTTGTTCATGCAGCACTCACATAAGTAAATGGCCCTTTATTAATAGTTTTCAGGATATGAGAGGCTGACAAATTGCAGATCCCAGCTACAAAGAATTATTCCCCTTTACCACGTAACCTCCAAGAAGGGAAAAAACCTTTCTGGTCAAGAAGATCAAGATAACAGCACCTTGTTCATATAATATCCCTTAGCAGCTGCTCCTGGAACCATGGGAATCCTAAATACTTCAATAAGAGGTCAGTCACCACTGGCTACCACTTTACATGTGAGCAGCCTTAAGTATCTGTGCAAGATGTGTGGAGTAGAACAGCCCCAAGTGGAAAACCCAAGTGCAACTTCATGGTGTTTTTGCTACTTTTCCCACATTATTTAGAGGGATACATGTAATTACTCGCCAATTCAAGCTCTGGAGACTACAGGGGGATGTCACTGTGCAAACCAAGAAAATGATGGATATTCACTATATTTGTGCAGACGGATACATGCGAGAAATGCCTGATGTACAGAACTCCATTCATCTCTGAGTTACTATTTTTGCATTTGTCTCCTTCAGGATTTTTTTTTTTTAATTCAGTTTCTTCAAACCCTGCCCTCTTCTACATGACCTTTTTGATCAATAGTCCTTTGTTGTGCTGTGAGGCCTCAGCAGCAAAGGACAGAATGAATACAGCTAATTCTTATCTAATGTTTACCTTCAAACTCTTTGGGTCTTGGCACAGGTTTGACATATTTGTTTTACTTAGTTTTTATAACTCTAAATGATGAATATTGCTCGAGAATGTGGTCTTCTCTAGAGATCCTAGAGTTCTCAGCTGACCTTTCCCTCTGCTCCTGCAGTTGCCCCTGTCTCTAGCCCACTTGCACCTTTCTGCTTCACCACCTCAGAAATTAGTGGATTACCTCAGCCCCTCTGATACATCTTTTGGCAAGTCAATGAAAGTCAGGTTGCCAACTATTCTTATGTGGAAAACAGGCCTCTCCCTGTCTTTTTAAAGTTTTGTGGTAAGAGGACTCAAAAAGTCTCTTTGTCAGTTTCTACAGTTGCCTGCCATTTTAAAATCCAACTTCAACTGGTTTTAGTAATTACACTGTCTTCTTGCAGGAGTTTCACTGACAAAAATTTGTGGCTGATTTTCAAATGGCAAATCAATGTGACACTTTCTATTCTTTTTTACCATAAAGAAAGCATGCTATCCTATATGTGAAGATCTATTATTGTTTCAGGCACTGTAGTGTAACAGTACATCCCTGGCAGCTCCTAGAACAAAACCATTAGACATATGGGACTCCCTCCCTTTCCCAGCAGCTTTATCCCAACAAGTACTGCATTTAAGCAAACAGCCTAAAGCACGACTCATACCCAGTGAGGGACAACTATTTGAAAACTTCAGGGCTGTATAACTGACCACAGAAAGGGCAAAAGGATCAAAAATGAGCCTAATGTTACAATAGCAGATGCGAAACAAATTAATACTCCCAAAGAGGGAAAGCCAGGTCTGTCAGACTGGCCAAGCCTCTGCAGGATGTTTGGCTACTGCAGCAGCAGGGAGACAGCCTGGGACCAGGCATGAATACTCTGGCCCTGGGAGTTAGACATATGTGCACTTTAGAAGGTTTTTGGTTGTGGGAAATCCTTGGGCTAAGCATTTCTGTTACCAACCAAGTCTGTCGTTTTGCAAACAGTAATTTACTGTTTTCTCTGAAGTAAGTTTCCATTCGATTTGAAGGTCCTCCTGGTGTACTTCAGAGATGCAAAGTTAAGATGAAAAAAATTATTTTGTGTTGCTTTGGTTTTGTTAGACTTTTGTTTGGTTTGGTTTTTAATTAGCATGCACACATATCATACAAAGCTAAGAGCTAGTCTTTTAAGTTACCTCTAACTGTACTGTGAAATTGTTTGGGATTTAAAAAAAAGAATTAAAAATTGAACTCAGTCTTGCCCTTTTCCCCCTCCCTAACAGCAGCTGCTGAAAAGCTGCAAATTACCAACTCTTGAAATGCTACATAAAATGCTATAAAATAAATCAAAACATTATATCCAAGTAGATATAACCAAGTGAAACTTTCATATTCACAATGTGCAGTAACATATTAGTGAGTGACTGACCTATTGCTTATGAAAAGAAAAAAATACAAGAAAAAGTCTTTTCACAGTTCAATAGAAAGTTACAATATTTGAGAAATGAATAAGAAGTCATGTAATGGCTTTGCAGCTTTTGAACTTTCACATGTTTCAGATTTTTCTAATGCTTGTGCGGATTAAAGAGATTCACATCTCAATGGCTGGGGCACCTCACATTTTTTCTGGATCAGGTTTAATGATTTCCACACTGTAGAAACTTCACTTTGTATGAACACACCCTGAATTTAAGGAATTTTTCATACTTAGGTGCATGTTTTCCAGTATATTTCTTTTAATGTTAACCCTGTCAAAAGGCACAGTGGCTCCATCATAAGAGTGAGCAACTCCTTCAATTTCACACATCAATAACTGGGGCTTTTCAGGGCGCTTTTCTTTCCAGACCCCAAAAATAAATTAAGGAGTGGGGGGAGTGGGACGTAAGAAACAATAAAACAGAAGACATTCATTTTTTTTTGCTTCCGTGTATTATCTCAATGTGGACCCCAAAATAAAAGGGAGAACTATTTATTTCAGTAATGTGCAAAGTTCATGGTTTTAAAGCTGCAACTACACCCTTTTCATCTCTTTAAAAGACATTTCAAAGCAGGATTGTGAGACCCAAAGAGAGAGAAGAATCTCTGATGTCCATCCAGCTCACAGAGAAAAAAACCTTGCATTTTCTACCCTTTGACGTAGGATTAAGGAGTGACAAAAAGACATTTCATCCTTTCTAAGAACATGCATATGTGCAGGCTTACACTAAATTATAAACTAGTGGCTACCAGGAGGGCATGGGTACCATCTAGAATCCAGCAATAATCACAGACCTATAAAAATCAGCACAGATGTTAAGTCCTCAATGCCAAGATGAACCAAATGTTTAAAAATATTTGCACACAATAGGTGTGACAATCTAAGATGTAAAGTCTGAGGGGCCTGTGCAGAACTGAATACAGTGGATGAACAGAGGGGTGTTTTTTCCTGGTTGTAGACCCATGGAGTAAGAAAATTTCAGAGCTTTAACTGAATTTATTGGTCTCCATCATTATACAGCACAGGAATACAGCCAAAACTTCTGACTGCCTTGCATTTCTTCTAACGTTCTCTGCAACAGAAATCTCCAATTCATCCAGGAATCTTCAACTACACAGCATTGCTGTTCCAAAATCCTGGCCGCCTTCTCAATTTTTTTTGACGCTTCAAGCTCCTATTATAGTCCATCCCAGACATCCAGGATCACCTAAAGCTAACAAGAAGCCAAGGTTTATGGGGGAGAGCTGATTTAAACAAAGGGCATTGCCTCTCTTTACAATTGCCATGTAGCCAAAAACAGCATCAGTTGGGCTGAGCAAAGAAAGGAACCAAATGCTGGCAGTACTTGAAACTTTGGAGACTCCCCTTAAAGCAGGAGTGCCCCAGTACACCCAGCTCTCCAATTGTTCCACCAGGGCCAGGGTTTCACTCTGCCTTACAGCTCTGATTTCAGATGATCTACTGTTTAAAAACACACAACCAAGCTGATCTGCACAGCATTAGCGCCCTGTCCTGCTTCTTAGAAACTCATCATAACATGAATACCTGGTTTGTGAAATCAAACATCACCTGTTCCTTTGGGCTCCTTGGCCTGCCATTCACTTGCTTCTAAAGGAAAGGGGATTACTCTCATAAAACAAGGGAAAGAAAACATTTCAGAGGGCAGTTCTTAATCTTCATGTCTCATGTCCAGCTAAATTCATATCAAATGTGAAAAGATAACACAAATATAGGCACCAGAGGAGGTTATTTCCTTCACAATCACAAAAATCACAAAAATCTTGGTGAGTATGATGCCATGGAACCAAAGTCAAATTTGAAGGCAAGTGTGTGATTCCCTTGCTTTTAACATAAAACACCTGATGGAAAGAAGATCCACTGGCTGTGACACAGCAAATAGGGCACCGAAGTGCGCTGGAACTCCTGCTTCTTTATAAAACTGATATATTCACAAAACTCACAAATGTGCATAATCTTACCCAACATTGCAGGGGGAAGAAAGAAAGTCTGGAACTTGTGATCTCATCTGCAGTTGTAAACAATTGTAGGTTTTAGTTTTAAAGGAGTAATATGAAGAGCTGCTGGAGATGACACACCAGCAAACTTAGTTCAGCTAAAACAGTGTAAACGTGTGTTAAGGCAGGAATTGCAGCTGAGATCTATAATACACTGCCATCTGTAGAGGTCATGAGCAGGACATTTACATCAAGATTCACCGGCCATTTGTTTCAGTCATAAGCAAACCAAGTCTGCAGCACCATGCACCACCTCCTCCATTCTGCATGTTTTCTGCAGATAAAATACTGCACAACATCTATCTCCAATCTCCTCTACTAACTGCCATTATTTCAAATGTCTCCAGCTTTGAAATATCAAAAACATTTTGACCTCAAAAGAGCCCAATTACTGTGTCTGTATGTAACAAAGAAAAACATGGCAAACCCAGATGTAACTGTGGTACACCTACCTCCAAATGAATAACTTCTTTGAATAATGGTGTGAGTGCTGTTTATGCAACACCAAAGTGTCAAAAAAAAAAAAAAAAAGATAAATGAATTCACTGTTAACCTTAATGATGATAACAGCACAAGTGGCTAGAGAGCTAGAAAGCATTTCTTGCTTGAAATTGTTGCGTTCTGCCTCCCTCGACATTTCTAAGAGCCCTAGCTTTGTAGGTCAAGACACCAGCCATCTCATTACCCGAGTTTCTGCAGCCTGTTAACAGACCGGGTTCTCCTTGGCATATTTGTTTTTTCACTGCCTGTTCCCTTTCATTAAAAACTAAAGACGTTTTATGATGAAAGCAGAAGTATTCGGAAAAACATAATTATAGAGATTCACTGCAACCCAACCTTACCAGCTCAGCAGTGAAGTGATATTTCCCCACATTTTCTCCTACTCAAGAGCAAATTTATAGTAGCTCAACAAAAAAAAAAAAAAAAAAAAAAAAAAAAAAAAAANAAAAAAAAAAAAAAGTAAGCTTTCAAAGCATTTTCAGAGGAACAGAGGGGGGAAAAAAAAAGTAGAAATAGAAACACCACACTTTGGAGGAAGAATATAGAAAAAAAGACATGTTCAGGGGAAAATACCAGAGATGAAAGCGTGGCCCAACTGAATTCCAGGATAAAACAGCCATTGGTTTCAACAGGGTCACGATCTCTGTCAAGATCTGAGTCTGGATTCACTTTTGAAGTAGGTGTGGCCTAAGAGCAGGAGGGAAGAATTAGCAATAATATAAAGTATCTTTCTCTGCCTTAAACAGCCCATCATACTTTTCATTTTACATGGCTACAAAAGGCACAAGTGGTCATGAAACACAGCTATCTATGTGCAATCCATTTTCCACCACTCTATCCTTTTTGTTACCCTTCTATCACACATTATCATGATTTTTTTTTTGTCGTTGCTAGTGTTGAATGGGATGGCAGCACTAACACAATGGTTGGTGCTACACACCAGAACTGCCTACATTTCATGTCAAGCCACTTTTCACCATAGACAAAGCAGCATCATCTGTCTAGAGGCACAGGTTTTGGTGCTACGCTGAGACAACTGTGATTACATGTATATGCTTCAGTGCTGTGCTTGTGCAAGTTGTATCTTGTATACACACCCACACACTACATGTATGCAGCAATTCTGAGTGCACAGGCACACACATGCATGGATGAAGGAAAAGCAGGAATGTGGAGCCTCAATAATGCTGCTCCTGGCTGTTACAGGAGCATTTGTTACAGAATTTGTTTCCATGTTAATGGATCACAGAAAAACAATCTTGTAAGGATTATTTTAATTTGTTAAACATTTGTATTCCCTACTGCATTGCAATAAAAGGAATGTGCTAACTGCCTGTCTTTTAAGAAATATGAGAAAATTCCTTGTACTTTTGGTTTGAAATTGGAACTGAAACACATTTGGTACAGAAGAACTGATCTGTATGGCCCTGCAGGAGGTGAAGGCTGTGAGTCAGCTCACTCCTCGTGGCATGGGAATCTAGATGGGTTGTTCTATATCCTGTATCCTCTGATCATTTTCAGAAAAACAGAAAGTTGCCATAAAATCACAAAATGCTCAGCAAATCCATGACTGGCCAAGACTTTGAAGTCAGAAATACGCCAAGCAGTACAGCCACCTCACAGCTGCAAATGGAGGCACGATTCTGGCTATTTTGATGGGAAAAAAAAAATAAAAATTATTGCCTGCATGTGCTCCCAGTAAATCAGCATTCACTTAGCTACCCTAGAGCATGAAACTCAGCACAATAGATCTTTCATAGCTCACAGGAGAGGTCATGGTACAAGAATGTTGAACAATACAACGCAATCTTTTGTAGGTAAGGAACTTCAAGGTAGGAGGTGTAAGTTGTAGCAGAAATAGAAACCTCAGAGGAGATCATCAGAAAGTGATTAACATGTTTTTTTTTCAAAAGAATGTGCACAATTGACAATATTTTCAACGCAGACATGTATTTCAAACTTCTCTGGCATCCTGTTTCTTATGCATTATACACACACACAGAGCTCAGATTTTTGGTTTGTTTCATTAACTCCATATTTCTGCTGCTCATAATTACCCAAAGTATTATGATCACATCATTCACACATTCATTTGTTTGGAATAATTTTCATTGAAGAGACTCTCAGCCGGGTAACTTTATGTTGAATACAATTTCTGGTGCACTACATTTTTTATAGTTAATATGTCACTTGATGGTTTGTTAAACTGTCTGATTTGATGTTTGTTATAAACAGTCACTCTGTTGAAATCCCAGATAAACAGCAAGGACACAACTCTTTTCCACAGAGTATATGCTTTATCTTGTTTGTTGTTTTTCATTGAACTCCCTCTTTTTTAGCACGAATATGCCAAAATAAGATAACACTCAATATTTTTTTTTCTAGAAAATGGGGTTCTGCATTAATATAGTACTGCACACTGATTTGCTGAAGCCCAACTCAGCCAATATCCCAGGTGAACTGGATGAAACTACAACTGGCTACAACCAACAAGGGTGAGAACCTCAAGAGACAATTGCAGATAAAGGCTGTCTTGTTGCCTAGCATCCTGCAGGGAAGTGGAGCAGGAGATCTGATTTTGATCAAGAGAATATTGCTGAGGGAAGTGGGAGACAAAAACTTTCTGGAGTAACCTCCAAGGACAGTCAAGGGAAACACAATTACTGGGCATCAAGAAGTGCCCCTCTCCACTTTCACTTCTCTAAAAATCTGCCACTCCATGAGACTGTCAGAAGGAGCAGAGAAGGAAGTGGTGCGAGTTTCAGTAATGAATCAATGCCAGGAAAAAGACACAGGAAATTCAACTCTGTAGGAACTGAATGGGCTGCCTCAGCCACAAAATGCATTTAAATTCATGTCTCCATTTTCAGTTTCTTTTTATTTATACCTTCCCAATAAATTCCAGGGGCCAAGGCAGGACAGCTCTGGTTCCAGGGAAGCAGCTGGCTGTCCAGAGAGATGTACAGGCAGCTCACAGGCAGCTCCTCTAAAAGGTACCTCAGATGTGCAAGCTGTTCACACCCCTCTAGAAGGTATCTCATTCATCCGAATATTTCAAATTAAACTGTTTCAGAAAAAAATGAGTTCACTACTTTTCAGCACTGAGTCACATTTTTTATTTTGCAATTCCAAAGACATGTGGGTCCTTCTCTCCCATCCCCAACTGTCTCATATTTTGAAAATTTCCACTTCTTTGAGTGTGATGTCATGAGACGTTGACATGAAAATTTAACTTAAAATTATAAGCACTAAATTGGAATGTCTTTGCATGGTAAAAGACCACACAGAGGGAAATAGCGGTTTAAACAAAGATCTTCTATAATTAGTGATAATAACAAAGGAAATATTCATAATTACATCAAAGGATTCTTCACTGAGTATTGTTTTTATTTGCTTCCTAAGGGAGCACAGAGTTCTCTGAAAAGATAACACTGTTTTAGGCAGATGTGGATAAATAAAAGAAGGCCATCTAGAGAATCCAACTTCAAACCAGAGCCTGAAAAATACTCCGAAATCCAGAAGAGTTCTCTAATTGATCTGATTACATGTCAGGCATCAGCACTCTGCTAGGTATGCAGTGCTGATAAGCCTGCAGTATGTAAACACCTTTTCAGATGAACATGACACACAACACTGCAGCTACCCTGGGCATCTGTCTCCACATACATGAGGCATAGCCTGGGGATTAATTTCATCCACTAGCATAAACAGGACTAATTTTTTGAAGTACAGCTAGCTAAAAATAGCTAAGAGTAATGTTATGCAATAAATAAAATAAATCCTGGTATATGTTTCCCCTTTCCAGACGAAGGAACCTGACATGGCTTCAAATAGAAAGAGGCAGCAGCCTGACCAGAACACAAAATATATCCATTTCATTCCCTTCCAGAGAGGCAGCATTTTAATCTTCCATACATTAAAGATGCATGCCCACTATCATATCATTTCAATGGCCTAAATATTAAATTATGACCAAAAATTCACAACACTTCTGCCCTCCCCTGGAAAAAAAAAATATAGGTCAAAAATAAATGGAAACAAACTGTTTTCTGCTACATTTTATGCATTTGACAGAGAGGAAAAAAAATGAGGGAGATAAATCTGCATAATACTGAACCGAATCTCTTTAATTCCAGTCAGCTTTTATCATTCAATCACTGAGTCTGTATGTGGAAAAATTCATGCTAATTCCCCCTAGCAACAGCCGCAGCCTATCCGGGGGAGCCCCGCACCAGGCAGCTGCCAGCCAGCAAGAATAACTCTAAGTAGGTCAGCCCTGCATTTCTAAAAATGCCACGGTCTAGTAACCCCACTGTCCCGTCTGTCTGCCCTACCCCATAATAACCTCGATCGCTTGGTGACACAATGACATACTACCCTGTTAGAGCGCAATCAAATCCCGCTGCATTATTCTGCTGCGAGCATCGCTGCTGGATGAAGGACCCGTCGAGGGGCAGCATTAATCAGGCAGCCATTCATGTCCACTAGCACTTCACTCTGGAGATGGGGCCTGCATTAATGACCAGCTGTTTGAACTAACACAAACAAAATAATGCCTTCCACCCTGTTGGCTGTGCAGAATACACTGTTCTAATCAGGCAGGTTATGCTCATTGACTAAACCTAAGATGTAAATTAAACAGCCCCAGACAATGCCAGCTTTTGTAACCTTCTATTAATTAAAGTAAGTATATTTAAATTATACTACACACAATTCAAAGAGCTATTGGTTTAATATACAGAGTCACCTCCTCCTACAAATTTGTGTTCACAGTCAAAAAAAA
>VZRO01003937.1:43391-120949 GCA_013397915.1 Daphoenositta chrysoptera | reverse complement strand
CCAAAACCAAACCAAAAACCACCCACCCCCACTGTTTGCATAATACAATCTACCTATCCTGGTAAATTAAAGAGTGACTACAACAGAGCTGAAGTGCAAGTGACTTCTGCTGGGAGCAGGGAACCACACCAGACCTCCAGTAACTGGTCTTTGGGAACACTGACAGACATGCGCGCTGGATGTGGTGGAGGGGCATTGATAAAAGCCCTATAAACATCTCCCAGCCATGACACAGGGAAAGGCCAGTTGCAGCAGATTAAACACCCCCTGCAATCTCACTGCTTAAGCTCTGCCGAGTAGCCTCCACAGACCTAAAAATAATTGCAGAGGTCAGAAAGCCCCTTGGCGGGATCTGGGCATGTGTCTTTAAGAGCACGTCCATCCCTCCTGCTTCCCACAGCCCTGGGGACTTCTGCATGGCTGCAAGATGCTGCAGGAAGCCCTGTCCCTCCCCCCTTGCTCTTAACCAGAGAAGCCTTAATATAAACCACACCAGAGCCCAGCCGGTCTCCTCTGGGGTGGTATTTCAGTATCAAATCTGTAATGCCAGAACAGAATTTCAGCAGGCTTGCTTTGCGTTTAAGTGCACCCTTCCTTTTAAACACCTTTGTGCAGCTCGCCGGTCTCTTCCTTCAGATCATGCCTCCATGTCATGCAGCTGCCTGTACAGGACAGAGCTAGGAAAGACATTTTCAAGGATAGACTGTTCATCTGCATTTTTTCCTGAAGGATTTGCACTTTTGGTGAATGCGTGCTATAATTCAGTCTTCACTGCTGCAGAATTCAGCAACCCTTGTGCATGTAATCCATCCACATCTGACTTAGGAACACAGCAGATTCATTAATCCATTTTGCTCTTTCTTGTTTGAGCCAGGCTTGTTAACCAGGTTATGAGAGTCTTCCTTTGCTTTGTGGCACACATCACATAGCTATTCTTGGAGAGATACAGTCACTGACGTAACCGTGGGCTCCTAATTACAAGCTGCTGACATTTTGCTCGTCTCTGTAGCTTTGAAGCTGTGAGTTCAGAGTCTCTCCTCCTCCCTCCTTGCTTGCTTTAAACTGCCCGAGTTAGAAGCATACAACAGATTCAGAAAGGTATAGGAGTGGCATAAACTCCTTTGCAGAGCCTGCTGTATTGCCAAAGTTATTTTTCTTTAAGCAAACAGAAAACTACAGTTTGGGAGTAATAAGACTCCTCAGCCCCCAGCACAAGAATGTTATCCAACAGCTGGCTAAATACAATTCAACACACAGGGCTGCCTTTGTAGGCTGGGGAACAAATAGTGGAAGGACCAGACAGGCGTCTTGCAGGGTAGCTCACCATGACTATTGGGAAATCCCCTCATACACATTTTAGGATGACATTATGGTCTATGGCATTGTATAAAAGGGAAAAAAGGAAAGGAAAAAAACCCCTTCTTTCTTGGTAGGCAGCTGCTAGAATCCATGCCAAGCCCTGCTAGCTGAGTGCAGCGCTTGTTTCCCCTATTTCTGCATTGTTCAGATATGGCCAAGCTGAGCTGCCTACCAAATGAAATACGCCTGTACTGTGACAAGTCTATCTGCTCTAAAACCACCCCAAGCAGGTTCTGCAATATAAAATACACCCAGGTACATTTCACAGAAATCCATTGCCAAATGCAAGCATTGCCTTTTCTCAATATATGAAGAATCCTTTGCAATTAGAGGTTGATTTTGAAAATCTTAAAAAAAAAAAAAAAAGGGAAAACGAAAAAGATGCAAGTATAACGCTGAATATAAATGCTCAGTTGAGGATTTAGTCATCTGATGACTGTGGTAGCCAGCTGGTCTATAAGTCATCTGGGATGCATTTATTTTGATTAGATTGATCACATTTCTATTTACAGTATAGAATTTTTCACCATACTGAATACAGCTGTGTTTATAGAGATTTTAAGATGGAGAAAACGAAACCCCACGGTTTCTCTCAGCACAGTGCAGAAGACTCAGTGCTTCAAGGTGTTAAGCGGAAAGGATCTGCTTTCACATTTCTTAAAAGAATACTGCCTACCATCTGTTTTCACAAAGTGCCACCTCAGTCAGGAAATGGGTGTAAAGCTAGAGCTGAAAATACAAGCTGCAATCAAGTCTGACCCAGCAATCTGACAAACGTCCTCTGTAAATTGGTCAGAAATGTCTTTTTTTCATTTCTCTACATGTTCACACACACACAAAAGCACGTACATACACAGATATACACACAGAGTGCGAGGCTGCTGTTTTCCCTGGGGATATTCCTGCAGCCACCTAACTCATCAGTTCACTCCCTGACAGCACCAGGAGTGCTCAAGCTACGATTTACAGTCCCCCCGTCCATACATCGCTTTGTTAATCAAGCCATCCTCTCTGCAGTGAGAATCCACAGAATCAGACAAACGGCACGTAGCGTTTCTTCTTCCTCTGCATTTGCATTCGCTCGCTCTCTCCTTCTCCCTTGGCTTTGCCTTAACAGGCAGATGCAACCGATACCTTATTTATCCATCTCCAGCACAACACTGAGGTGAAACCCGACTGCAGCACTGTGACTTCCCCATGTTAATCCTCTGGAGCAGCAGAGGCTGGATTCTTGTTGCTGATGCCCTTGTCGAGCACTGGATTACTTTACATAATATTTCTTTAAGCTTTCACCCACCCTATCCTAGATTAACACCCTTCCTTTCTCCTCCCTCCCCCCCGCCAGAGAAAACCCCAAAATCATCACATATTGCAACCCTTGGCTTCCAGAACCAATAAAAAAAAATACGCGGCTCCATCGCTCTTCTTCCTTTGCAATGTGCAGACGAGAGAGTTTCGAGTCAGCCAAGCCAGGGTGAAGCGCAGGCAGCAAGACTGCAGCAGCCCCAGCAGCAGCAGAAAGAGCAGCAGCCGCCCAGGTAAATGGGGGGAAGAGCAGGCTCTGTCGAAAGCGGTGCAGCATCGTAGCTGTGAGGAAAGACAGTCTCGCTTCTTCCAAGCGGTGCAGCTTTATGCCTGCAGGAACGGAGAAAAGGGAAGACCCAGAATTAAAAATAAAAGCCAAAACAGTTAAGAAGAAACAATAACTATAACAAATTGTCGTAACTTTATTTTTCTGGGCTTTCGGGGTTTTCCGGGAGGCTGTCTCTTTTCCTTTCCCTCCCCAAAGTATCCTGTGTTGCTGGATGCTACTGTCCAAGAGTGCGGAGTCACAAAGGCTCACTCTCCAAAGCGCAGTGAGACCAGCATCACATGAGAAACCACATGACGCACCCAAATCGGATGCTGATGTGGTCCACTGTTTCACTCCGTGGGGGGGGGAAATATCTTGACCGAAACATGCCCCTCTCTAGTGGTTAGAATGAATNAAAAAAAAAAAAAAGAAGCAGCCCAAAATATAAATATCTCCATATCTATCCATCTTCAATGCCAATGCTTCAGGAGGCAGGAGAATGCTGTTCCACAGACACTAGCTGGATGGCAGCAATATTACTTCCAGGCTACGTTATTCTAAACTGATTGCACTTAAGTGGATTCCTAAAAAGCATGCTCCATGTCTCCCTAACATGAACAGACTCAGAAAACCATCTCCATTATCATTCCCTGCAATCTGTATCCAAAACTGCGTGCTGAATAATTTATTTGAGACTAATAAGCTGTTTGCCAAGACCACTCCTTTTCCCACTCAGCCCCACACTCAATGAGCAACTACAGCAAGAAACACAGAGGCATTCACCGTTTCCTTAACCGGTAATTTTAGTAAATGCACTGTCCACAAAATAATCAGGAAAAAATGAGCAGAAGAGTTTTTTCCTCATGTATGGACACAACAGGTCTCTCTCTGGTTTGCGGATGGTGGCAACCTTTTCCTCACACTGCCGACTCCAAAGCTTTCAGTTCAAGCCAAGAAGCAAACATTCTTGCCTGCCAATTCCTGCAGAGGTGTTGTGCCACCCTGTTTAACGCAGAAACATCTGGACACCTCTGGCAGCCCCCGAATGAGAGCGTGCAGCTCTGCAGTGCTGGTTACTGTCAGGGCACCAAGCAGTTAACATCCTTGGCTGCTTTACCATCTTGCCTATAGGAGCATGGAACCGAGTGACTGGTTTGCTCGAGAAACAAAAGCAAAAAAGCTGACCTTGATGATCGATGGAATTGCTGCTCACAAAGTTATCATCCAACAAACAGTTAGCGGTTTGTAGCTTGTTTTATGCCTAACATTTGTTCAAGTGACAGAGCAGGTGGCACAGTGTCTTCCATCCCCTTTGTTTGCAAAAGCTGGGCACCACCTCGCAACGCTGCGCTCCCTGGCTCTTTACACTGAAACTGTACACGGTGTCGGGGAAATGTAGGAAGAGAGCTGCCGTGAACCCACACAGCTGCTTTGCACAGGATCCCATTGCAATCTCGGAAGTTACATAATGGAGATCAAGCACAGGATTCCCCCAGAAGAGTCATGCTTAGCCCTTACACAGGGAAGCGCAATCGGAGCAAAACCCGAGTGCTCTTTTGTGCTGATTTCAACCTTCCCAACTGTTCACGCAGTAGCAGATTGCAAAAATTTGCACAAGGCAGTTGGAGCTTGCTCTCATTGGCTCCTCTCAGAAAGAGGTTTTGCAATGGGCTGCACCTAGGAGTTGCCTAAATTCCACGTAAAATCCAGTAGTAGCATTCAGCCTCAGCATGCTGCTAGTGTTCAGGAGAGGCTCAGGACTGCATGTACAGAAATCACAAGATTACCACAGCCATCCAAGCACATTTTCACCTGTGGGGTTAACAATTTCAGCACTGGCAAGTCTTTGATGGAAAACAGTAGAGGTATACCCAAACTCTGACTGTAGCTAATCAATATAATATTGTACTTTCAGATGCAATGTCAGCTAATATGGAGAATCCAGGTTATGGGATGACTTTCTCAGTCCAAAATATAAATATTATTGAGACCTTAACTGACTGCAGCAAAATATGTATCTTTGGGGCTTTGGATTACAAGATGAGAGGACCTGTCCTGGTGACCAGTCCCATTGTTTTTAACCTACAATAATTATAACAGCACGGCTTTGAATGGCTTCTAGTCTGTTCTCATTAGTTTCTAAGACAGAGCTGCAGCAGTTCGTGACTCTGTGAGTTGATGATCTTTCCCATTTGATACCAGTAGCTCATTTATCTGTTCTGACTTACAATCAGAGATATGTTGGAAGGGTCATCTGGAGGTAACTTAGTGAAACCCCTGGATATCATCAACACTACATCAGGTCAGATGCAACTTCACCCTGAAAACTTTCAGAGATGAAGATTCCATAACCTCTTCCAGTGCTGACCTCCTTCCCAGGGAAAAGAAATGTGCGGGAAATAAATGTTCATTCTGTATTTCTTACATAAGCAGCCTTCTGCACTGCACTGCACTGCTGAATTGCATACATTTTCCTAGATCTGCCACTGAAAACACAGGGAGGGTGCCAAGGAGTGAAGAGACTTTTCATACGAATTTAACCAAGTTCAGCTCAAATCAGTAGCACCTCCAAATTGTTACCACATGATTATCATTTAATCTTCAGATGTTTCCATTTCAACTATTAATCAAACCACTAAAATGCTAGTGAACACCCTAATAACAATTCCAGTGTTCCACCACGTGTTATCCGTGAGAAACAGGAGAAAACCCAAAGATCACTTGCATCTTAAACCTTAACTACACTCAGAAGTCAGAATTAGGGTTGAATCAACATGGTACCTGAAGGACGTTGGTTTATTCAGAATAAAAAAGACATATTTTCCAATCAGACCTGGAAAAAGGGGCCCTTAAGTATCTATAAATACATATCCACAATCTTGTGAAAAACCTCCTATGCAAGTACACAATGTATGTACCTTTAAGGAAGATCCAGGGATACACAGCCATGTTAGGTATCAGTGAAGAGGGACAAAGTGGAAGAGGTAAGAATTGCAAAGAGAAAGAGCAGTCATAATTCCCTCAGAAATGTAAAAAGGTTTAGATGAAGAAAGGCTTTATGTGAGAGACAGCCTTATGCGCATAGTGCTTGCAAATATAATTCTTATACTTCAGATAAACTCCCCACTAACTTCTTTGTTAACGGCATGGGTAACTACCTTTCTTTCCTCTTCAAACCTCTAACGTAGGTACTTTACTCTGTTAGATGTTGTTAGCTCTCAAAGTAATTCACTAGAAGACTCTAAATTGACCTATCTAATATGGCTTTCTCAGTTTAGCTCCAGCTCATATTTTCTCCCCCTTCAGAAAATAGAGAACTCTGAAGTTGTCCAAACAGAACAGCTGAGGGTACAGGTAAGAATTTCTGGTTGAGATCATTACTGCTTGTGTTCACATGAAAGCTTTTAGGCTGAAACACATGGAAAGAACTGGGATTGTTTTGGATGCTGCCTTGACAAATCATCAATAAAATTTTTCCCAAGACCTATTTGGTGCCAGGAGTTGAAGACCTGTTCTCAAACATTTGATCACAAATCCTGCTTCATATTAGTGCAGCTTTGTGCTGCCTCAGGGATACACTAGCTGTCTCGGATTTGATGTAACTGTCCACAGGGGACAGGCTTCAGAGCAAAGATTCAGAAGCTGGGTAGACTCAAGATGAACATGAAGAATTCGAGCAATATACAGAGAGCCCAAAATAATCTTAATTCCTGAGGGCTTAAAGGCTTCTGAATTTTGTGGAGAAATTTTCAGATGCTTTTGAACCAAGTACTTCTTTTTATGGCTAATTTTCTGCTTGGTACAGTACTCCAATGCAATATGGATCCCTGCAAGTGTGATGTATTGACCATTACTGAAAACAAAACTTCTTATGTGAAAAAGGAAACCTTTAGGGTGTCAGCTTTTCATTTTGGCAAGAGTTCCACTTTGGGTCTTACTCCCTAAAGTCAAAGGAAGCAGAACTTCACCTTGGTTAAGCATAGTACAGCCACTGAAGAGCCTGGGCAGAAAAAACAGAATCAACCATAAACTTAAGTTTTTCCTTACTACAGCCAAAAGCTGCCACCCCTGTGTAGCACTAAACAGTGCCATCCAGGATGTAGGAACTGAAAAATAACAGAAATTTGGAGGAATGCTATGGTTTCAGTCAGAGCAGAATGCCACTAATACACTTGTGAATATCAGTAAAATGTGGAGTTGCTAATTTGATTGGAACATATAATTGCAAGGAATGGTCCAGTTGAATACTTGAAGGTTCTTAGCAAGAATCAGGCTTTGGGATTCAATTTTCAATGACCTTTCCCTCTGTAATCTGCAGATGGAGAAAGCATTATCATTAGGCTTGAGGTTTCAACCCAAAAGCCAGGCAAAACTTGACGTTTCACTGAACTTGAAACCTCAA
This sequence comes from Daphoenositta chrysoptera, assembly GCA_013397915.1. Lineage (NCBI taxonomy): Eukaryota > Metazoa > Chordata > Aves > Passeriformes > Daphoenositta > Daphoenositta chrysoptera. The sequence continues at coordinate 113,615 of VZRO01003937.1, read as the reverse complement.
AGTGAACCTCAAGCGTGCAAACCTTATGGACTCAAATCAAAACAAACACATGTCAGCGAGCAAAAACCACAGAGCTGCACATGGGTCTAAGCACTGAGCCATACTGGCTACTGGCCAGGGCATGAAGAGCCCTACACGTCACACAAAATACCAGCAGAATTTTAGTGACCACAGGGTATGGCCAGGTACACACTGCCATAGTTTGGAGACACTTAGGTCAATGTAATCTGAGAGCTCAAGTCCCAAAAAACCTTCTCTATGTTGTACCTCTTCAGTAAGGTAAGACATCTTCTGAGGGGTTTTGTGTGACCACAGCTAAACTCCTTTGCTACTTGATGGGCTTCTTCAAAGCCATCTACTGGCATCTCCTTGCTAAGCTGTAGGGTGCCTGGAATGGAGATCTAACTACCTCCTCATAAAAAAGACACATTTTAGTTTTACAAAGAGTTAAAAAATAGACACGATTCCACCTTTTTAGTAGAATTTTCAGTAAAATACACCAGAATCTGCCTAGACCTAAGTGAATGCATGTAAAAAAAATAGGGAAATGGTGTTTCTGTATTTTCAGCACACAGATGTTGATGACAAGAAACTGGTAAAGCACCACAGTTCTGCACTTTTCTCTTGCAGTCATCTGAAACCAGAACAATTTATTTGAATCCACTGATTATTCAATACTACTCTTGGAAATATTTCCCACATTTATTTGATTTTCTATGGATGTGTGATGGACAGTTTATTGCAACTACCCTCTCAAAGTTTCAGGTATTTCAGCACTGGCCACACATGCTTGTATTTGTCAGCTCTTTAATGATATTTGAGAACCTGTTTCCAATGTGAGTACAAATGCTATCTTTAAAATTTGAGTCATGTTTGCTCTGTATTCACCCATGTTTGATTGTTGTACGCTAGGAAATGCCTACATAATTTAAAGGACTGAGTCTACATAACTTAAGCCTTGTCCTGTTGGAACTCTGCAAACTGTGTGAGAAAGAAGACTTCAACAGCAGTCCTGGATGGGGGCAGTAATAGGGCAATTAACTGATTAGAATGTGATGCATTGATATAAATGCAACCAAATGATAAACAACACTGAAAAATACACCATTTTCTCTACATTTGTGAAAGTTTCCTAAGGTTAATATTTCCATTATTCTTCTAACTTACTAAAAACTGTTTCCAACAGGTAAGTTAGCCCTGGGGCCAAACTCTTCTCACAGTTCTAAAGCAACTGGCATAATGTATATGCCAGTGTAAAACAGGTTGGGACATAAGTTAATGTAGAGGACTATAATTATTGCAATGATGTAAAAATAAAATAACATTTGAAAAAAGTATTTGGAAGCGTATGTTGAAATGTACAACTTGTAGTAAAATACAAATGCTTCACTAACTCACTTATTGAATTGAATTTCTAGTGATCTTATAATTCCCTTTTATTTTCTTGAAAGTGTAAAATAACACTACTATGACATAATTCTGGAATATTTAATTGCTACAAAACACATCACTTAAGCTACATCACCAAAAACATGACCACTAAACTGTGTCATAAATCTTCCATTAGATTTGCATTCATGCTGCATCAAGACCTTGATTTTGACTCCAAAACTCAAATGTTGCTTTGTTTAGTAAACCAGCACTTCAAGAAGAGAATCTAATCTGAACACAAAAGTTCCTCATGTAAATACCCTAATTTCCTTAAAAAGTCTCATAGTCATTAGCATTGGGTTAATGAACATAGAACAGTAGTAAAAGTGATGCAAATTTCAGGAAAGGAGGAAGTTGTGCAGTCTTTCAGATGTTCACTGTGAGGGTGGTGAGGCACTGGCACAGGTTGCCCAGAGAAGCTGTGGATGCCCCATCCCTGAAGGTGTTCAAGGCCAGGTTGGATGGGGATCTGAGCGGCCCAGTCTAGTGGGAGGTGTCCCTGCCCATGGCACAGAGGGTTGGAACTAGATGATCTTCAAGATCCTTTCCAACCCAACTCAGTCAATGATTCTGAGATTCATACAAGCCAGCCTACAAACCCTAATGTGTTTTACCTGCCTGTGAGAAAGCTGTGTGATGAAGAGGTTACGTGGAGATCAGAGTTGCACATGCAACACCTACAAGTCCACGACCTGCTCAGTCAATTAATATCATACCTATATAAAAAATTTATAACCAATTTTGGAGGAAAGGGAAGGGTGTGGGGTAATTTTAAATTTTATGCTCCTCAAGGAAAAACACACAGAATACATTACAACCAACTCCTTAGTGAAACTGCTGACAAGGCAGTTAATATTTGGTCTTGGGCAAAAGACTGGTTTCCTTTCCTTGGCTGCCCAGTTTTAGATGGGTATTTTACATCAAACAAGTTACAAGTTCAAAGTGGAAGAGCTATGTTTTTTCACCTGTGAGTGGTTTCAACTTAGACTTCAGCATTACTGTCAGGAAGTCAGTTTTTCCATGCTTGTTACTGTAAACAAAGATTGTATGGCACATCTCCAAAAGTGATAGAAGGTCAAGGACCAAACTGCAAGTGCAACAGACTGCTTCCAGAAACCAAAAGTATAACACTGAAGTGTGAATAACCACACATTCAAACCCTGTTTGATGCTTTTGTCACTCAGATGTTTGGGCAGTGCAATGAATACATGCAAATATAACCTCACATACTGTTTTATAATTTTTGTATATATATATATCTGTTTTTATATATACTTATACATACAAGACACACCTATAAATAAATGTAAGTGAAATGTGTGTATCTGGCTGAAATGATGAGTAAAGATTAGGGAGAAGAGCCAGGAGCATAATTTAATATTAACATTGCCTTCCACTCACTTTTTAACCGTTACTTTTGACTCTGTCAAACCTCATTCCCATCTCTACTTGGTTTTATTTTACCTCATTCTATAAATGTAGAGTAAAATAACACTAGACATTTCTAAGAAGAGTCCTTCTCCCCAAACCATAACATTTCTATTGATATTTTCCTTGTAAAACATTACCACTTCCAAGAATTTCTGGCAGAATTTATAACTTTATAACCATTTATTTTGTTCATCAGGTTGTTACTTTTTGCTTCTCCTCAGGTTTGAAATCAAATTTGCTAATGTTATAATTTCTTTTTTTTACACCCGAATTTCTAAATACTATTTTAGTGGACACAATTCACCCCCTTCTGCCCTTGTGTGAGGTTTATAACATTAGCTAATTATACACAAGTTCTACATGTTTATTTTCATCTTCAGGCCCCCAAACTGAGGTTCTGCAGATGAGTATTTACAATCACAATTGAAGCCTGTAGAAATTGTCTTGTTAATACAACATAGTGTCTCTCAATCTGAATACTGTAAGCACGTGGAGAATCTAAACATATGTCCACATTACTGAGGAACAATTTCACTGCTGGTGTTTGTCACTTTTAAGTGTTAGAAGAACCTTATAAAAGTTCTTCTAACTTAACTGTGTTTGCAATATCATAAATGCTGTAATTTAGGTCATTATTTGGGACACAGAAGTAACTTGGGTGCGCATTTCTGTTGACCTATAAACCTTAATCTTTCGATTACCTTAATAAATGTTTGCAGCCCATCTCATCTGCTACTGTACTAACCAAGCAGTATTCATGACAGAACTAGAGCTTCCTGGCAGGGGCATGGAAAAAAAAAAATAAAATCAAAGTAACAGCAGAGCTTAGGAAAGAACGTGACATGCCTGATTATTATCAGAAATGAAGACAAAGTCCAAAGGACAACCTGAAGAAAAGCAAATTTATTCAAAAGCCCTAAAATTAGACCTATTTAAGCTTATGTACTAAGTCTGTGCTTACATTCTACTGTCTTCAGTATGACAGAAGCACATTCTTCCCTGGTCTTTGCTGGGAAAACACCCTTTTCTGAGTCAGGACTACAGATGTTATTCTGACTGAAAAACATAAAAGCCTCAGGTGCTTGTTAATAATTTGTGAACTGCGGACATGTTTAACTGTATACAAATTGTGAAAAACTTTGAGGAGCTCTAAAAATAATTATGGCCAAGAGGATGAATGTTTCCTGGTCTTACATCCAACCCCAAGAAGTCATTTGAAAATGTCTCTGCGCTCAATTGCCATTTAGAAGTTGATTCAGTCCCTCCAACTTTGACAACCATTACTAGATTCAGTTACGGAATATTTGGTTTTGCTCATCATTAGCATCCCATTCTGTGCTTTCAAGCATTTCAAAATATCTCAAAACAAAACCTGTCGACAGCGAAACATAATCTATGAAAACATGACTCTAGACTAGAAAAACTTGCTATTCATCAGATCTGGACCTAACCAACAGGCTGTGCTCCACTATTTAAGTACTGTTAAATATTTACAATGTTAAATATTTAGAGATATAATTAAAGGCATTTTAACCAACCTGACAATTTACTGTTAAGTTTAACAATAAATGAAGTTGACACCCACCCATGCTATCAGCCCATATATGTTTTATGGCTAAGGAAGGCCAATCCACCTCCAATTTAGCAGAGAGGAATTCCTTCTGTAAACACAAATTCTTTTACCTCTGTGGATGCCAAAATAACCTTCACCTGTAAGGTGAAGTTGGACTAATGAGGCCTATGACCACTGCTAATGAACCTTCTCTGAATAAGCCTGAACAAGACTAAGAATGAAATGAAAACAACGTAACAGTACCTTTGCCTTATTCATGACTATTATCAGTGATTATCTAATTGTCACAAATCCTAAATTACATCTTTCTGCCCTCAATCTACAGAGGACCATCTCCATGAAAGCAGGGGTGTTCTTTTTCCCGAAACTATGCCTTGTTAATCCAACTATCTTCACCCCTATACCTAAATTAAAAAGACACCGATTTCTGGTGTTACTCCTCCAACAAAGCATACACAATTAACCTGCTGCCTTTGCCCTCCTCAAATCAACAAAAAACTTGTTCAGACTTAAATGGATTTGTATTTCACATATGGTATCAAAACATCTCGATACATGTAGTGCTACAGCCTTTTTATTTATACTGAGAGCGACTGCAAATCTGCTGATGCACTGTGTGCAAACCTGATTTCTTTTGAGAGAAAAATATTACCTTTTTCCAACTTTTTTGGACATGAAGGGACATTTGCCTGCAACATGAAAATATTTTCCAAACATTAAATTCTTGACAGAGTTACCAGTCAGACAGGAGACAGACTAGTCTCAAAATGAGTAACAATGATACATTCTTTTCTTTTCTAGAATTACATTTTTAAGGCACTTAAAACCCAAAACTAACCCAAACCAAAACAACAAAAAAACCCCACAAACAACAACAAAAAAACCCGTCCTGAAAAGAAAACAAAACCAAACCCCTGCTATTTTTAAATAAATGTGGAGAATGAGAGACACGTTTGCATTTGCTGTGCCTGCAACAGGCCATCCTGCAGATCAGCTCTCAGCTGGACCACGGTCCCCTAACACCAATTCGGTTTGCTAGGATAACCAATTTAAAATGAGTACTTCTATTACAGAGTTTGGCCATAAGCTGCAATCACTGTCAAACTTATATATACAATATAGATGAATATGGATGCAGGTACCACAGATTTTTACCTTTGCTGTTTCAGCAGCCTTTGCTTGACCAGGGACACCTTTTCAGCCCCAAAGAGCTCTACTTCCCTCTCTCAGCTTCCCATGCTAGCAAAATGAAAACAAAGGCTTTCCCCATAAAATGAGTAGCAATACCACATACCCCCTTCCCCAGAGGAGGAGAAGGATGTGATGCTTGGTCCCCACTCAGGTTAAACCATGACACATGCCGGTAAAAAATTAAATGCAAAACCACAATGACTACTGTTTTCTTGCATTATTGCTTCAAACCTAACAAGATTTCTTATTAAAAAGCAATTTTTGTTTCCCTGGATTACGGTCATATTTGAAAAGAAAACCATCCCCAAAACTAAGGAGCACTATCTGCATCATCCATGCTAACGTGAAGTGAAGTAATGCCTCACCTCCAGGTCACTAAGCCTGGTAAGTACAGATCAGATAATAAAGAATTGTAGGTAACAGGGGGTCTGGGGAGCACAGTACTGTGACTCAAATAAACACAGACAGTTGCATATGTTTCTTCTTGTCCACATGCTAAAGATTTTAGCAAAGAATTAATTAGAAATTGCTTTTGAAATGGACAGCCTCATGCAAAACTGCTGCAGGCAGAAGTGAGAGGTTTTCATTTCCCACCCCATAGAAGACTACAGTTCTCACTGAAAAAGTTCTAGCATGCATTAAAGAGAAACAAAGTGACAAATCCTAAGGAAAATTTTCTTTTATAAAAGACATCACAAAAAAAAAAATAACCATCTTAACATCTCTTTGAAAAAAGGTGAAACAAGAAATCATCTAATGCATTTCTATAAATACTTTTTCTCTAATCATTATTTACAGACAATTTTATTCACAGATCACTCAGTTGTTACATCAGAGAGTTAAGGTTGGTGGAGTGTGAATTCACACACATTTCATGTGTTCTGTTTCCTTTTAGATAAAGCTTTCTTCTGAATTTGCTGAGTTTTTAAGCACACTTGAGAAAGTCATTGTTTTAATGTTTGAACTTTTAAATTATTGATTAAATCCAAACAGACACTCAGGATTAAATGCAGTTTAATGCTGTCCACTTTTACAAATGTAGGAGAGGGCATCTGTAAAACACGAGTATAACTCAAGGAATACATGTTTGCACAGCTACAAAAGAAAGAGGCATCCAGTGCAAGATAAGAAGAAGTGATTATGTTAAAGATGAAAACGTTTCAGGAAAACATAAAGGACAAGCATTCTCTGTTGGAAAACAGAGGCAGAAGGACACTTCTGCTCATACTGCAGAGATAAAAACACCACATGGTTTGCACAACACTGTGAAATCCTTCCACAACAGCATACTTTTCCAGTTTGCATATCCATGGTGCACACTATTTCTCAGAAACAGGCGCATCTTAATGATAAACAAAAAAGGTGAAAATGGGTAAGTTTAGTTCTTCTACTAATGCACGGGGGTTTTTTTGAGATTTGGCCAAAGTTCAAGGATATGGAAACATCCCAGCCTGTTTAGTACACAGGGGGCTTGGTGGGAATACAGCCCACTCACCTGCCCACTGTTATTTTACCTTACCTGAACTGGGGATTAATTTGATCCCCTGTGTACAGTGTCTGCAGAAAATACATGCAAGATACAAAGGTCATAAATTGCCATCTGACATTGACTTGTACTCATTTGTATATGTCAACTTTTTAGCATTTGGTAAGCATACCAAATACTTCTTTACACCAGTTTCTACAGTACATTCATTTAAATGTCTCTTTTTCAAAACCAAAAATCAATAGAAACTGTACATGGAAAAGGAGAGAAAAAAAAAGCTTGAATTAATCCTATCTAAGAAAAGATTTTAGAAAGGGATACATGAATTCCTGCTGAATGCACAGCAGTACAACATTCAGCAGTAATTTAAATTTATATTATATTTAATAAAACCACAGTGTGTTCTCTTGTCCTATTAAAACTGCATTCTACCTTACCAGGTCTGAATAATTTGTATAAAACTGATTGCTACAGTTCTTAGTAAGAGCTCTAATTGCATTCCTGGTATAACTTAAAATGATAACCTTATCTTAATTAGTAGCATGCTACCATTAATGCTTCTGAAAGCTGTGGAGGATTAACCTGCATTTTTAAACTGAAGCCTTGGGGTTGCATTTTTTGTGGTGTTTTGTTGTTTTTTTCTTTTCTAACTTCATCTCCAACACAGGAACTACTGCTAATTTATTGTAAACAAAAAAAAGAAGGGACAGGGACAATGGAACGCTGCCCTTTGAGGACTTGGGGGAAAGCTTCCAACTCCAGCATATACTGCAGAGGTAAAAATTCTGATCAATTACAGAAAAAATGGAAAAAAAAAAAAGAAGAAAACAGTCAAAACCATAAACAAACAAAAACCAACACCAAGAAGAACCAACTTAAACACATTACCACCCCAAAACAAAACCAACTCAAAACATTCACATGGGCAATGTGCTGCAGACACCCACCAACAGGGTCTCTGATGACAGAACCAGAAGTAACTCCAAAGCTGCAAGTACAGCTCTCTGCCCATCTCATCAGCCACCCCGATGCTGTCCAGCTGATGTGACTTCTGGAAGCATACACTTCACACCACGGCAAAGGAATACCACTGCTTTGTCAGAGTCAGAAAAATTAATACTAGTTAAATTTGGTGGCAAGTGACTAAAAGCCCATTATGCAAACGCTGCTATCCTGCTCTAGCCTGAGCTTGGGAGAGTACTTTTTTATTTGTTGGCTTTCTTGCTACATTTAAGCATATCCATATTGCTGTTCTGCAGAAAAGTGATACAGCTTTCTAGCTTAATAAACAAATAGTAATCAGGTTTATTTAGAAAGCAACTCATCAAGCAGCAGCTGTATAAGGTATCTCCTCACAGAAAGCAGTACTGGAACTGCACTCTGCAACAGAGTCCAAATGCTTCAAAATTTTGTCATATATTTTACCATTGTTTGTGCTACAGTTCTGCTCAGCACTAATTTTATGAGTCCCATCTTAATCCAGCAAAAATAACAAAACCAAACAAAACAATCCCCATTTCCTACTATTAATTTCCTTGTACTTCTGTGCTGTCGACCATGTACCACAGTATAACTACAGTGAGCTACCAAGCAGTAAAAGCCAGGATTAGGGTTCCAAGAAATTATTTTCTGTAGCCATATCTTTTCCAAATTAACTTCTATTCCCAACTTTTCAGCAGCAAGGAAACATCCAGTTTTTCAGCCTGGTTCACTAGTTATATCCCAGGCCCCATAGGGCAGAGATCACTCTGAAGGCTTCTGTGTGCACCTATCTGTATGAACACAGCATGATGGGATTCTCCATGCTGTGCTGGAGCTCCACGGAGCCAATTATGGATATAGAAGCAATAAGGTGGTGTTTCAGAATCGCTGCTTAGAAATGAACACGTGCAACGTGGCGCACATCCATATGTATGTGGGCATCCTTGAACATATCCCTGCACGGTCCCCTGATACTTCACTTTTCACGTGCATGGAAAATTATTAAACTCCCCCAGAAATGGTGAGACCTCTGTCAGAGCTGTAGCATTTTCCTCACTGAAGCAGTACACATCTGTAAGGTGAAACATGCATTCATTCTTTACTTTAAAGACAATGCCCACAAAGCAAGGATCCGCATTACTATTTTGTTCAGGATAGCCAACATATTTTTTACATAATTTTTTTTACATAATCACTAAGAGTTAGCTTTTGGATATGAGACTGGTTCACATCTCAGCCTTTTCTTTAACTTTTACTGATGATACGGAGTGGAAAGAGAGGAACTGAATGAAAATCATCACTTATCCAAGACTGCCTGCCTACTGCTTCTGCTTATGACAATGCACGAGCAGAACAATCAGCTTTGCCTCTGGTGTGATCCCAGCCAGTCCGTTAGCTAGTCCTTATAAATCCATCCATCACCTCTATGAAAGTCACTGCCTTCCTTTTACCAAAGATAATGTATGTTATTTGGATTATACCACTGCATGCGAAGTCATTAAAGAAAGATAGACCACAATTTATGACCAAGTGTGTGGACAGCAGGGCATTATTTTAACTATAAAATCACAATCTGCAAGGAGAGTGGCCAAACCAGAGGAGCCATTAAAGACTTATAATTAACATCAATCAATATGACACTACTGTTGACATCTTTATTACTTTAAATACACTAATCAAATACTTCTGCATTCAGATAGAAAGATTGATAGGCAGACAGGCAGAGAGAACATCCCTACAGAGAGCAATTTTAAATTATCTATTCAAAAGGTAACAAAAAATAAGCACACCAGCATAATCACATGGAAATGCAGTGCACTGACTGAAACCATTTTCAGCTGGGATACTGGACCTGGGATGGTCAAGCTTGCATATGGGATACATCAAATCTGCCCTGTAAAAACACATATCTGTATGCCTTAGCCATGCAGACAGCTACCAACTCTCCTACACTGAGAGAACAAATATCCCATATACATGCCCTGCTGTAGGCTATTCTGTATTAGAAAAATAAATGGAGCACTGGTCCCCACAGCACTACTCCATTTTTCATCTCTACTTTTTCCCAGACAGGAAGTTAGACTGAAGAATATCATGGTATTATTTGCACACCCACCATTGTGACTGTCAATATTACCTAATTGCATCCACATGCAATTTCCTAGCACACAGACACTAAAATACATTGTTACTGCTGCTGCTCATACAAACATTTCAGTACTGAGGAACAAGAAGGTGTTTCACTTCTCAGGCCCCGTGTTCTTGTACCTTACTGAATACCTTTTTGAGAGCAGCTCCTTTCTCCATAGAACATTGGCTTTAACACTCAAGAAAGGAGAACTGAACGAGTACCAGGAATCAAATAAATGCAAGCTAAATCTCTTCAGAAAACATGTTTTGGAAGGAATCAAATGATGGTGCTCCCAACACCAGGTAAGGTTTTAAAAATCCTCACTTTTTTCTATTTCTAGTTTTCTATTTTCTATTATTCAAGTGGCATGATAATAATACTTTTTAAAGAAAGAATGCAACAACTGCATATTTATTTAGGTCACATTTGTTTGTAAGTATTAGCTTATTGTAATATGGAAGTTCACTTTGGAAAGACATGCATGGTTTTCTGTCCTCTGGAAATTAAGTAAAAATAAGCACTGCTTTTGCTTATTAAAAAAAAAACCCAAAAAAAACCCCAAAACCCCCAAAACAAACAAACAAAAAAAAAACCCGAAACAAACCCCCAACAAAACAAAAGCAGAAACAAAAACAAAAAACAAACTCTCAAAAAAAACCCACACAAACAAACCCCAGGCTACTCTGCGAGTAACACGAGAGGCTTTATTCTGTGCTTATCCTGGTGAGCACTTTTTTGGAGTGGTCAGTGACAGCCTGCAGATCATCTCACACGTGCAATGAGCATGAGGATCAGCAAACCTGTGTGAAAACCACCAGAAAATGGCAGCACCTCCTCCCTAATAGGCTGAGCTGCCTGGAGGGCTGAGCCACACAGCATCCCTGAGCCATCCAGCCTCCTAAGACCTGGAAAGCATCTTCTGTCAGTGATTTCACTCATCTTTCTCAGCTCCATAGCAGGGAACTGAACTCTCACATGCTATGTGAAAGCCTTACAGAGCACTAAGTAATGAGAAAAATGCAGTAATTTGTCTATTGAAAATCCAATTAGTTTAAGCCAATATTTATCAGATCACTCTCCTTAAAACATTTTACTTCAATTTTAAATGAGTTACACTAATTTGGATTGGACCGTCCTTCTCTAATGAAACTGCCAAGCCTTTCAGATGCTTTAATTCATTTCCAAACACAGTGGAGCCCATAAAACAAGCAGAAAGAGGCTGCTAAACGTATGTGGGGTTGCAGTGCATTAAAAGAAACTAATGTATCCAGCGACAAAACATAATGAATGCTTTTACAGGGGACGAACTGAGACTGAGGTCTGAAAGGACACATTGCAAACCGGGCAGCCAGCCATCTGTCTACCAGGATCTCCTTTGCGTCCTGCTGGAAAAGCAGCTTCTGCACCAGAGGTCTGCCCAGCTCCCCACCGTCCACTTGAGACATTCCCGGCTGCCGCCGTTTACTGACCCAGTGGGAACACACATCCCCTAATCCGAGGATTGCGAAAGAGCCTCCGACTACTCGTTTGATTATTACCACCTGGTCACTTGTGGGGAGCAGCCCAAGGGAGCAGGTAGCCGCGGAGAGCCCGCAGGCTGGGGCGGCGGCAGGGCCGGCCGCAGCAGAGGCGGGTCCGCAGCGGGGGCAGGAGCCGTGCGCGGGGGAAACGACAGCAGCCAGGGTGCAGCGCTTCCTGCGCCCCGCTCCGGCCTCGGACACAGCCAAAACAATGCTTCCCTCTGAGCAAACATCCTCTGCGACGCAGGGGAAGGGTACGACTCAGCGGCATTGTTCGCAAACATCCAGCTCACTCAGCATCCCGGTCCGAAAGGGGCTGACTTTGTATTTTCCGCAGATACGTTTACAAAATAAACAATACAAGCACCAGGTACTGCGTGTTCACCAGTGTGCGCAACACTGCACGCCGCTGCATATCCAGGGTCTCCAAACTGATTTTTGTGTGCGTTAGGCTTGTTTTGGGCAATCATCTATGAACAAAAACTCTGTAAATGCTTCTGCTTTGACAGCGGGGCCCAAATAGCCAGGTGGGAAGCACTGGGACTGTGGGAAAAGGGAACTTGTGAAGGTATGGGTGGATTTAGAGCGTAACAGAAAATACCGAAAGGAAAGGTGACTATGTGAAGAGCAGGTAAAGGTGGGAATAAGAAGAGACAGCCAGAGCAGTGTTAGAAAGGAATATCAGGCATCCTGTAATACTTTCATTAATTGCATATTCATTTTCTACTTGTGTTTACATTTGTGTTCCCTGAGCATACACCAGTAGTTTTGCAGATTTAAGTTTGTCATTGCCACAAGGCATATATGCTACATTCTCTTCATCTTTTGTTACCCTACACAGTCAGCCCAGGAACAATCTTTCCCTGCCAAAGATACAGTTTCCAGCAGAATCTGGATGAAATTCCGCACCTTATCCACTCTTCCTTTTCACCTGAGGTCACTGAATGTCCTTTAACCATAAATCCTACATTTTTTACCTGCTCACAGGAGCTTTTAGGGTGCTTGTAAGTACAAGGTGGCAGCATAAGAGGCCTTGCAGAAATGCAAGGTGTTCATGTGATGTGTTTTGTAGCCTGTGTGCTTTCTAGTGTGTTTTGAGCGTTGACCTGAGAAACCAGGAAAACGTAGGGAAAAAATTATTTCTTGCATGACACCCTCTTTCTTCCCCTCTACCGTTCACTTCCACCCTCCATGCCCCTCCACATTGCAATGCACATCACTGCTGTCAGAGCAGCATGAAAATGTATGCAGGTACAACACCGGCCTTTTACAACTGTCTGAGCCAAAGGTATTAATCATCAACTGGGATTTGAAAATCATAACCAGGAGACAGCAGTCGCGACAGCTCTGCAGCATAATGACTAAATATGCAGAGCAACGTGGAAGAGGAGAACACACTCTGTGTCTTTTAGTCTCTGTGCAATTGAGAGGTATGTTAATAAGCATGTTCATTTGAATGGCTTTTATTGTAACAATAATTTTCTTGCTCTGCTGGATTTTTTTATTATATTCCTTAGAGTAATAACATTAATCAAGGCACTGCTACATGGCACTGTCAAAGAAAAAGCATATCCTGAGTGAGCCTGCCTATCATGGAACCACCAGTGAATGCTTCAAGATTTATCGTGGGCCTTGAGATCACATATTCCCCACACAGGCAACGTGCACACACATGCACACACGCACACACACATTTTTTCCATAAATTATGAGATAGCATGGGTACGGTGGAGGAGAATAAATACTTCTTCAACTTAAAGGTTTATGCCAACATTTAATGCAATCAGTTGAATAATAGGACTCTCTATAAGATAATGTTCCTTTGAATAATACATGGGCTAGAAAGACTATATTTAAATGAAAATGCATGAGCTGGGTTTTTAGCCACTTTGGGTGACAGCAGCAAAGGTAAATTTTCGGGAGGGCTTCTTTTGAGGTGGTGTGTGTGCACAGAGCACGTGGTGAGCTTTCACCTCAAACGCAGATACAAAACCTTGCAGAAATGGTATCACCGTCCCTGCATCTGCACCACAAGCACTCTTTGGCAAACAACAGTCCCAGAGTGTCCACACACCCCAACACATAAGCACATGCTTGAAACTTCTGAAGTTCAGATGGAATAAGCACATAAGAAAAGCTGGCTTTTGGAAACACAAACCACAGCTCCCAGCACACAAGCCGTGAAGGCCAGTGCTGTTCTGAGCCCACCACCCCGGGAGGCTGACGGGTGCTCATCCCAGCCACTGCCTGTGCCTCACTGGAGCGAGAGCTGGAGGAGTGACCTGGGAGAGTTCAGCGCCGGGAACTGCTCTGGCAGCCTCGCCCTGTCCTCGCGTTACCCCTCGGGCTTGCCAGCAGTGATGACAGCTCTGCTCCCTTTGAACTGTCTGACGGAGCACGAGGGCTGACTTCAGCTGGCTCCCGCGCAAGGCACAGCGCGCCGCGCCTGCACCACAAAAATCCATGGGAGCTCAGCTATTGACTTCAAGGGCTGCAGCACCAAGTCCCTTGGAGCGACTCCTTGTATAACCTACTTGAGAAACAGCCTGTGGTTTCCTTTAAGAGCCATTAGAGAGCTCTACATAGTTTTATGTCTAGAACTTAAAATGCTGGTATCTAATACAAAGTTTTATGTCTAGAACTTAAAATGCTGGTATCTAATACAAACCCAGAACTTAATCACAGAATACATTTGATATTTGTCCATGGCTAAAACTTGCTCAATTAAACTTTTCCAACAAACATGACAAATATTATGCAGCACAATAACACTCAGCTGAGGACAGCATGTATGCCTCCAAGCAGAGCAAAACATACATCTTAAAAATTAACAGCCTCTTGAGATATGCAAATACCTTAATTCTATGTAGTTGTCCAAATAGTTGTTGCAATGTGAGCTCTTTTATGGGTTATTTCATATTTACAAGGGTCACAGTACTTCTTACTGATTTAAAGGCAGAGTCAACACGTTTTTCTTCTCCTTAATTTCTATTTTGTTCCAGCTCTGCTTACTCTAGTCAGTTGCACTTGGCATTAGGAGCTGTGACAATTGTTTCTCATCTGAACTGCAGTTCACACATTTGCAGTTCTCTTCCCTATATAATACTCTTACAGCTACCTTGGAAAAAAGAAAATGTGGCTTATTGATTGAATGTCACTCGTTCCAACACCATCACTGCTGGATAAAAATAAAAACCCCAAACCCTAGGTGTCTTCATTTTAGCATCTGGAAAACATGTGCCTTAGGAAGTTTAGACATATTCCAGAAACGATAAACAAACACTGCCAAGTTCTTTCACTGGCCTACAATAAAAGCCAGCAAAGAAGAAAAACACTCCCATGCTTTAAATCCCAACTATCCCTTGTAACTCAGGCTTTGAATATTTAATACTAAGCAAAACTGTATCTCTACATCTATACCTTTGCACAATAACAAACCTCAGTAAATTATTGCTAATAAAATATATCCCATTTGTCATATTTATTTATAAAATACCAATTACATGTACAAAAGCCTGAAGCTTAAAACTGAAGCTTCTCATAATGCTTATGAAACTGAGGCCTAAATGTGCTCCAAAGCAATGGAATAGTTTGCCAAACTCTGCTGGCCACTCTGCCCCTCCCTACTCGGAAAAAAGCTTATGTGGGGGAAAAAGGGCCTTAACTCTGCCTAGAGATCTGTTGCAAGGGATTGATAAGCTTTGGGATTTGTTTTTCTTTTTTAAAATGCTATTTTAAACTTCAATTTTTTTTCTTCTTCTATGGGCAGTTTCTTGGGACTGTTCAGTTTGTTGGTTTCTATCTCCTGCCTAAAACAATAAAACTAATTTCTTGAAACTCTTCTTGAGTAACTAGAACAGCCAAGGAGAAAAGCTTTTTCTATCTCACTGTTAAGAACAGAGGTGGTATGCTGTTGTGGCTGGGCTTTCTAAATTCTCATTTTAATAATTTTTGTATTGTTGTGGTCAAGATACAATGCCTGATTAGTGCAGGAAGAACTTAATGTTACATGCTGCTAAATCCATTCAAGCAACAGCATTCTGTAGTGATGGCATAGTTATGTTATATAGTTATGGTTTTTATCTGCTGGCTGCTCCATTTCTGTGTATATAGTGCCATATGAACTATCAAGAGATCTGTAAGTTTTATTACATGCACACTGCCATGATATTTACATTCTGCGTGAAAAGAGGGAGAACAGCAAACGTGGCACTCATTTGTCATGAGTTAGGAGCAGAGGCTCATCTCTGGTTAGGGAAAGGCCCCTGTATGGATCACCTCTTGTAAGGACTATGATAGCCTGGGAACCAACTGCTTCTCTTCATCAGGTCTCTCACAGATATTAGGGACAGAAGCAATACTGGAGATTCTCATGGAGACTGGGTTGGGTTTAAAGCAGAATAAGACACTGCCCTGGTGGAAACAAATATTGGAATAAATCAAACTCGGTATAAACACTACCTGTATGCTGACTGTATTTACTCACCATTCCAGCCACTCCCCATGGCCAAGGGCACCCCTGTAATAGCCTGACCCTAGAGCATGCCAAACAAGCTTTGGCACAGGCCCAGCTCCACAGGTCTACATTTCTTGTCTGACTGAAATTCAACGCCCACTTGTACCAAGAGGATGAAGAGGACCTAAGGAGCAGGGTTAGGTGGCTGCAGTGTTCAGATACACAGCTGAGGGCTCAGTTTACCCAGTCCCAAGTGGTGGTACTAGAATTTCTAAACACTGGCTGCAAAGTGCTGGCAATGCCTGCTGCCAGTGGCTATCCACAGGCATCACACAGCTGAGCCCCGTGGCTCCTTTTGCAGAAGACAGACAACAAGTAATAATTAAGCAAGATAACCACAGGGTTTCAAAAGGGAAGCCCCACCTCATTACACTCCTGGAATGCAGGTATGGTCTTGTTTCACTGTGTCATTTATATGTTGCAATAACTGGCTTGTGACATTTCCATTCCTTTTGGAAGCAGTTGGTCACAAGCCATGTGTTTTGTTTTTCTTTTTTAATGGCAGTAAGTGGCAGCAAGTGGCAGCAAGTAGAAATTTTCATACAATCCACTTCAGAAAAAGAAGTCTGTCTCATTTTGCACCCAGAGACATTCGCTCGAACAATTCAGGAAAGCAAATGTCCTCTTTTCATCACCAACTATAGTTCCTAGACAAGTGAAAAAAAATTGTCAAGAGTGACATTACAAGAAAGAAATTTTTAAAAAGTCAAAATTTCAACCCAAAATCAAGAGCTATAGTCTAGATCTAGCAAAAGTTGTCTTCTACTTTTCTGCCCCTGCTCTTTTGGGGCAAAAAAGAGCTTTCTTTTGCAAACAAAGCAAAAGTTTACTTTGCAAACACAAATATTTGTTGAAAGTGCCTTCTCTCAGTCAGTGGTATGCTTTTCAGTTTTTCATAGGCAGTTTTTACAGCACCATTTATACCCTTGACCTTGGCCTGAAAAAAAAATACAGACCATAGTTATCCAAGTAGGCTATAAACTCTGCTAACCAACTTTACAGCTTTTAAATCCTATTAGGCTCCCTTATACAGTTTAAAGCCCCTCTAAGGCATTTATCTCCATGAATATACTCGTGTAACGCACGGAAGGTATAAGGATTTGTCTGGAGAAGAATTTGGTTCTTCAGTCACCTTGCAAGTTCCCTACATGTCAGGTCAGAAATTTGACATGCAGAGTAAAATCAAAATCCTGGTATTTCAGCAGTAATAAAGGTAGGAATTATACTCACCAATATACTGTTTTCTCAGATCTATTGATTGATAACACATAAATTGATGAACACATCACCGCAATATGATGTGTTCACAGAGATTCCTTACACCTTTCTCATTGGTAGGGAGATTATAAAATAGACATGTCACCTGAATTTACTATGATGAGATCTGCTTTCACATCACATACCTAAAAAACCCTACTCAAGGTCTGTTGTTCCACAAGCATATGCAGTAAGAGTGATTTTTAAATAAAAATCAGGTGGGGGCCCTTTACAAAAAAATCTAAATTCCACTGATTTTACTGGGGATGCATGGGGAGAAGGAAGGTTCCATGAAAGTTTCATGGTGCCTCAGTAAAGAGAGCAAACTGGGCTTAATAAATGCTCTTCATTTTAAGTTGTATTTTTTCTTTTAAAGAGCTAATAACTTCAAAACCAATACAAGAATAACCCAGCCCACCTCTGGGTTCAGCAGTTCCAATGTACATCGACAGAATATTAAGCAAGGAATAACCAGATTTTATGCTGAAACCAAAATTTTGGGCTACCAAGAAAATAATTATCATAGTGGCAAGAGTCACAGCAACAGGTTACTCTATCCCAGTACCAGGGAGTGGGAGCTCTATAGTGAGGAGAACTATAATGTATCCCAAAAGAAAAAAAGCATAATAAGAGATAACGGCAAGAAACTTTGCTAAAGACATCAAAACTGCAAGGAAATAATGACTTTGTAACACAAAATGCAACTAAGAAATTGACAGAAAAGACAAACAACAGTTTCCAGATCCTTTTGGTTGATAAATGAACTTCAGGCAAAAACTGTAGCCTGAATTAAATGCATAAATTATTTATTTAAATTCTCTTGTATAGACAAGTCAGCCTTTTCAGAATGATTTTCCTTAGCTTAAAACACATGTAAAACAAAATGCAGAATTTCTTCCTAATCTGCAGCTTTGATCAAAGATGAAGTAGTGGGGTTGCTGCTGAGGTTGTATGCCTTTAAATCTTTGGTGCTGATGTAAAAGTATGTGCTCGCCAGTCTGATGTTTTTAATAATTGTCAGCACAGTGTCATTGGACTTATATACATCTTGATGAGAAAGTACTAAAACAGGAACTCTGCTTCTGCTTCTTAATCTGTTGTACTCGCATCAGAGCCAGACCCTATATAAACAGGAAACTGGAATGGGCCTGATAATGTATCACCCACAGGACTGGAGATTTAAAGGAGACTGGGCAGACAAACAGAGCTACAGCCACTTTTGCATTTTCACTGATAAAACAGTCATTCCCCAGCAGATCATCATCCTTCACGAAGCCAAGGACTATAAAGTGCTCTGTGATTGCCTAAGGTTAAATGGCTGTACCCAAAACCAAGTCTCAGCAACACTAAACTGTACCCAAGTTTTCAGCTGCATTGAAACATCAAAGGTGAAAATGTCAAAAGAACCTGAAGTCCCATTCCTAAAGTGACTCAATTCCATCAATTTGATTTTGATACCTTTCATTCAACATAACACATTTGGTTTTGAACATTTAATCTCTGGCCTGCTAGATGTCCAAAAAGGTTCCAAAACTGAGTGTCTGTAAACAACTAATTAGTGTGACCAAGAAGTGAGTCTTGTAAGCACTCATCTCTCATTTCTTTTTAATCTGCTAATATGAACAGTTGTAAATTGTTTTTAGAAACAGCAAACACTTTAGTTGTGGCTGAAAAAAGCCTACAGGAAAATACCATGCAAGAAAGAGCACAATGCCCTCAATTTTAAACTATGTTATTTGGCCTAGTGGACTGCCAGCAATGTGCACATGCCACTGCTATTTAAAGTAATCTTCCAGAGCACCGAGGGAATTCACTGGAAGGCACTAATGAAGCTATCAGGGAGGTTTGTTATAACAAGTAGGGCAAAGAGGGGAAAGGAGACTAAGTTCTGCAAACCCCATGCTGGGGACCTTCAGAGGCATGATACAACAGAGAAACGTGTGCTAGAACTCTAATCCTGAGGTCTTCCCTCTGGGTCACAGGATCTTGACTTCTAAGGACACCAACATCCAATTCAAAGTGGAGAGGAAAAAAAAGCAAAACCCAAACCATAAAACATGCCACTTTTCTTCTATAAGATAAAGTTTATGGGGTAAATAAATAATAGTCCATAGCATTGTTAATAGGGGTCTGGATCACCAGCATTAGAATTTCAAAAGATTACAGATACTGTGCTGTTGTGACTGAGATTAACTGCACACCTAACCAGGCAGTAATATCTTTCACCAGCTCACAAAGTTATGTTAGAGTAAAAAACACAAGGCAAAGGAACTTATGGGCACATAAGCATTTCCCAAAATATCAAACAAATCTCTACAGATGTGGTGTGCATGTTATCAAGAAGCGAGATTTTCTTTGCTTTACATCACAATGAGGTTTTCGGTGTCTCTACAACTGCTTCTCCCCATTTCAGCTCATTAATCTGTAGTGTAAAAATAAGTGAGAGTGAGGCAAAGCCTTTAGTTTTAACTGAAAATTGAGAAGAAATACATTGGTTAGCTATTTAATGTACAGTTCCTAGATGCCCACTAATAGTACTGCATTCAGATCAAGATTAAAGTTAAGATTATTTTTCCACTCTACAGTTACTATACTTATAAATTTTATATTTCAAATGATCACAGGATGAGTCAGATTGGAAGGTACCACAGTTGGTCACCTGGTCCAACCTTCTGGCTCAAGCAGGGTCATCCTAGAGTACATGGCACAGGATTGTGTCCAGATGGTTCTTGAATATCTCGAGTGAGGGACACTCCACAGTCTCTCTGGGCAATCTGTTCCAGTGCTCAGTCGCCTGCACAGTAAAGAAGTTCTTCCTCATATTTAGGTGGGACTTCAGGTGCATCAGTTTCTGCCCATTTCTTCTTGCCCTGTTGCTTGACACTGAGAAGAGCCTGACACTCTCCCTTCAAATACTTACACACACAGATGAGGTCCCCTCTCAGTTACCTCTTCTTGAGGCTGAACAGGCCCAGCTCCCTCAGCCTGTCCTCATAAGAGAGGTGCTCCAATCTCTTGATCATCTTTGTTGCCCCCCCACTGGACCTGTTCAAGTTGCTCCAAGTCTCTCTTGTCCTGAGGAGCCCAGAACTGGACACAGCACTCCAGATGTGGCCTCACCAGGGCTGAGTTGAGGGGCAGGATCACCTCCCTCGACCTGCTAGCACTGTTCTTCCTAATGTACCCCAGGACACCATTGGCCTTCTTGGCCACCAGGGCACTGATGGCTCATGGACAGCTTGTTCTCCACCAGAACTCCCAGGTCCTTCTCCTCAGAACTGCTTTCCAGCAGGTCAGCCACTACCCTGTACTGGTGGTCGGGGTTATTCTTCCCCAGGTGCAGGACCCTGCACTTGCCCTTGTTGAATTTCAGAAGGTTCCTCTCTGCCCATCTCTCCAGCCTGTCGAGGTCCCTCTGAAGGGCTGTGCATCTCTCTGGGGTGTCGGCTACTCCTCACAGCTTTGGGTCGTCAGTGAACTTTTTGAGGAGGCATCTGCCCCTTCATCCAAGACACTGATGTATAAGTTACACAATACTGGGCCCAGTACAGAACCCTGGGGGACACCACTAGTGACAGGCCTCCAACTAGACCCTGTCACTGATCACAATCCTCTGCTATCTGCTTCTCATCCAGTTCTTAATCCAACCCACTATTCACTCATCCAGTCCACACATCCAAAGTTTGCCTATGAGCATATTGTGAGAGGCAATGTGAAAAGCCTTGCTGAAGGCAAGGTAAACAATATCCTCTGTTCTCCCTTCATCCATCCAGGAAGTTCTTTCATCGTAAAAGATTGGTCAAACATCATTTACTTTTAGTGTATCCATGCTGACCATCTGAATCACCTTCTTGTCCTCCATGTGTCCCCCAGAATGAGGTGCTTCATCACCTTTCCAGGGATTTAGGTAAGGCTGACTGGCCAGTAGTTCCCAGGTTCTCTTTCTTGCCCTTTTTGCTTATGTTACGTGAGTCCCGCTCACAAACAGCTCCAGCTGGAAGCTGTAGCACACATTGCAGACTGGAAAGCTAGAAAACCGAGGAATGCAAGGGTTCCTCCAACCATCTCTACCCACCTCTAGCTATATCAGAGCGCTTATTTGCCTTTTTCTTTCTTTTTTACAGTAGGATATGTTGGTCCAGCCTTAATTTCAGCATTGTTGGATTTCCATGGGTTGCACTGTTTAAGGTTTTTAGGGCAAGTCTCAACAAAAGACTAAATAATATCAAGATGTGTTCAGTTGCATGACGGGAGTCATAAACTCTATTTTGTGTCTTTTCTTAAGCACATACAAAACGTTTTCTCAGCATTTTACTTAAAGATTTGTTATATCACAATTATTTCAAAATGCATGTAAAAACAAGTAGAAATTTATTTCTTAATCCCATCAATACAATAAAAGAAGAAATAAACCAAGCCTGGTAATAGAGAACAGAATGTGATATGATGGAGTATTTGATAAAAAACTTATCTGAAGGTTTAAGAATATAAGTTTACTGTCTTATTTCTCTTCCTGTGACACGTATTTCCTGTGTTTTCTCAGAGCACTGATCAGACACTTAAAAATATACTGTTATTAGGTACTTGGGCTCAGCTCAAATGACTGGATCTCCTCAAAAGACAGGACAGTACCTCAGACATGTGGGCAACCATACAGTTTATCATTGACTCATATATCCTTTGGGTTTGCTCCTATCAGACTTTAAGTATATCGTTCAATGGAAAATCCCTATATACTTCCATTCCACAGCCCTTATAATATTCGCCAATTATAGCAGACTAAGGAAGTCTTTTACTTGTTGCTTGTCACCATTGTATCTCATCTCTTTTCTCTCATAATGTTAACTACCAGCATGATGAAAAAGGGAAAAGCAATTTAACTGACCAAAATTTCTTATCCAGTGTAACAGGTTATCTAAGAGTAAAAGACATCTTCTTCAGCCCTATAAATAAGAATATTTCTAGTGTCGCGTACCATCTATGAATCCCTTCCCACTTCAGGAATCTTGAAGGGGAGATGACTTTTAAAAACATGGTCTTTTAGAACCAGAGCAGGAAGTGACTATCACTGTTAATAAAAATCATGTCAACAATGCTCTATGAGCAGCAAGTGTATTCAAATATTGTTCTTTGGGGATAAAAAAGAGACAAATTTTTTCTTTAGCCATTCTTGCGCTTATTTTGTTCATTATTACTGCTATTCAATAAAAATGCATTTGCATTAGTTCTAATCAAAATATCCCAATTCTCAGATTTTAACATATATTATATTTTGATTTGTAAAGGGTTATTGGCATGAGTTACACTATATAAGGCAGAATTCCTTCTTTTCAGTGTATCAAATATTATAAATCAACAACAGTTATGAAATTTTCCTCAGGGCTTAAGGTACTTTACTGCCAAGACCCATCTCTCAGAAGTGTAATCAGCCCTTGGTAAGAGCCAGTGTCATGTCCTGCTTCATTTTCTCTTCTAATATGTTTTGTATCTTCAGATAATTACTGAGGCCTTTAAACATCATTCAAATGAACAGGGAGTGGAGACAGAAATATCCTTTGCGAGAAATGAATTTGAAGTTGCAGTAGCATTATTTTGTACTGATATAAAATTGCCACAAAATACTGAAGAATACACCATTACCATGACAATTTTGGAAATACAAAATCTGTGTGTAGAATGTATGCTGTTCCACAGTAAAAATCATGTGCACACTGGGTATGTATAATTAATGAAAACAGAGTGTGCGTTGTGAACAGTACAGGAACCGAGACACAACAAGCACAGAACAACTTGCCAGAAAAATGTTGTATCTGTATCTTTTGCAAGCAAGCAAATTCATATTTTGATTTAAACCTTAGTTTCTTATCAGCAGTATTTCACCTGCAAAAGTCTCAGTTTTGTGACTTTCCATTTACTCATACAGCTCTAAAAGAAAAGACTCAGTTCTTCTGGTTAACACATAGGGAACAAAATTATTCATTAGACTATGAATCATAAAAAATGACAGATGCCTGGCCAAGCATCCAAGGATGGAGTTAAAGGTCTTCCCTTATTTATACACAAGGCAATGTGGAATGATGCCATAGGCTTTATCTACATGAAGATTTAAAAGTGAGCTGTTAACATGTCTTAGCGAAAACATATGTTAAAAGTCTTTTATTATTGTATATCTATACTTTGATGTACCTTAAGCTAATCAAAATGTAGCATGACGGGAAATGAATCTTAATTAAGGGAAGAAGATGTACACTAGGGTATGGAAACCAGAATTTTAAAATGCATTAGTCAGAACTTGATAGCTGACTTTTTTTCTGTGTCCACCTCTAAGTGATTGCCTAGAAAAAGCTATGGAGGAGAAAGTTAAGTACTGTTTATGCAAATGATCAGCTAAAATCCCGAGTTTTGTTTACATCAAAGTTAAAGCAATAAGGCATAACCCCATGTTGTATTAACTTCAGCTACAATGCTCCCAATTATCTGTAAAGTAACCCTACCAAGAAACAATAATAGGAGAAAAAAATCCTATATATGAAAATAAAGCATATTAAGTCAAGAAAACAAACAAAAAAAACCCCTTTCCAAGTTTGATAACACTTAAAAAAATGAAGTATGAAGCATGAAGCATTAAGAATGAAGTAAGTCCTTTGGCTCAGAAAACTGAACTATGCTCTTTGAAAGCCAGATGAATAATTTAAAAATACCAAAACATCCCATATTAACTACATTTCACTTTTCCTTACTAAAATCACAACAATGAGGTTATTTGGATAACAATGACCTATGATCTATAAATTTCCTGTCCAACAGTGGCACAAGGATGGGTACTGTTTGCATGGCTCTTAAGAAGTAATGTGCAACATAATGTAGTGTACACATCAGAAGGCAAAGCAGGGATAAATCAGGGTATAATGCAAAACTGAACTAAAATGATTGGATAAACAATGCCTTCATGTTCATTACCATTGTCTTCTGTAGAGAATTAGGTATCCAACCAGTCAAAATAATTTCTGTTTTATTAAACACACGTATCCATGCATATGTCTATGTACCTGTATCAATATGTGTCTCAAAACACAGGCTTTAAAAACAAGAAAAATGTTAGCAGCAGCCAGGCCAATCCATCTATAAAATTGTGGCTGAATTTTCACCTCCTGTTGATGGAGTTGTGTTATTTACTTCAGCCTGCAAGTCTATTAAATAGGCTATCAGCTCTATTTCTAGTGTATACCCTTGGACTGAGACGTTCACTTACAGTGACTCAGGCAGGAGTGGGACAATTAAAAAGTGGAGAACTTCTGTCAAAGGAGGTTTTTTGGAGACATGTGAGTTGCAAAGAAATGCTAACACAGCAAACAAACAAGCACAAATAATTCCTCAGGTCTGGAAGTGAAAAGGAAACCAATGCCATTCTCCTGGTGGGAAGACACATTTATTATTTCAATATGGAATTTATTGTGGTTAATGGATGTAGACTAAGAGAAGAAAAATCAATAGAGTCATGCATGTATTCCATTTGAGAGACATGGGTTTTACTCTAAGCAAGGACAGAAAAGTGGGAAACATTTAATTTTTTAAAAATAGTTTGAAAACCAGTAGCAGTTATTATGAGTTTTACTCACGGAAATCAACTAATTAACTAGAGGATGTCATCAACCAGAATCAGGATGGGGAAGCAAAAAGCAAGGCAACTTCCCTTTTGTAAAGAACCCTTAATCATCTTTTATTCATTCATTCTATAACACGACCTGCAGTCAGTACAAATTTACTAGCAGGATGCATTAAGGAAAAGCAAAAAACATTCTGTTTCCTCACCATTGCCCATACTTCACCTTTCCCCTATAAAGAGTGAGATAATGAAAACTCACACAGTTTATGACATTCTCCTTGCAAATTCAGAACAGTAGAAGTCTGCCCTTCTTATTGGCTTATGCACAGTGTAATTGTCTGGCTAAGGCTCTGATCAACAAATACGGTTTCTTCCAGGGGAACACCAATGCAACTAGTCTCTTTGCTGTGTTCTTTGGGAGATTCAGAACACAGGTAGAAAAATGTCAAGAGGGAAACCTAAACTTAGGCCAGGCAGTAAAACTCCCCAGGGGAAAATCATGTTTATTAAGTCACTCCTCTTGCTCAGTAAAGGTTAGCAAGCATTTCAACGAATTTCCTCTTGGGTCAAATAAAGCTGGAAAGGGAGTGGATGTGATACCACCTGACAGGCCTTGATTTTCAGATGGAAGCTGCAGTAGTATTTTGGACTCTCAGGTTCTGGATCTTGATTTACAATCATAAAACAACACCTCCATGATTATTCTTTTCAAACAAAATAAAAAGTTATTTTATTTTATTTCTGAAGAAATTTACACAGAAGTTTGTCCAATGTTATATCATTAGACGTATACCTAGAGCAGGCTGACAATAACAATGGCCATGAGAGCTGCAGCTGTGGGCTACTGCAGAAAATTGCTTCTGCTTAACCCTTAAAAGAACTAAAACATCTACTTATTTTTTTTTTCAGCCTTACAAATGTGCATTCCTGAGAGAGGCTCATTGTGTGCCTCTTAAGGAAAATAAATCCACTGTATTTACTTAGAGATGCATTCCATAGATGATCTAGCATCTCATTAAGATGATTTTACCCCATACTGTTCTGGCACACAGGCACTCACAAACAACATTTTCAATACTCTGCTCTTCACATCTCATCATAATCCCAAACTAGGTCACCTGGAATGATGGTGTGGCACATAAACAAATAGATCAGATCCAACTTTTCCTTTTCTTAGGTACCTGATGTTTACAGTTATC
This sequence comes from Daphoenositta chrysoptera, assembly GCA_013397915.1. Taxonomy (NCBI): domain Eukaryota; kingdom Metazoa; phylum Chordata; class Aves; order Passeriformes; genus Daphoenositta; species Daphoenositta chrysoptera. The sequence goes on along the minus strand of VZRO01003937.1, from coordinate 87,293 downwards.
TTCCCTGCAAAGGAAAATTTGAGAACAAAAAAAAAAGTTTTCAATAGCCCTTTACCAGTAGCTGGTTCCTCAAATCAAGCTCAGGTTGACAACGAGTGCCAGTGCCTGCCAGTGAAGGGCTGTTCGATAGGTTTGCATCTCCACAGCTCTCATTTCCAGCAGACCAGGGCACAGATTTCCACCTCAGGGGGCTAAGGAGCTGCGGCTGGAATGGCTCTGGCACATGACCCATCTCTACCCGAGACAGGAAAGCTCTGGGTCAGGGCTGAGGTCACTCCTGCTGAGGCAGAGAGCAGCAAGGCCTATTCTTAGCACACATGAGCTGACATTTGGTAAAACCGTAACAAAGGCAAGGGAGTATGTGAATACTTTGCCAAGAGGCCAAGAGCCACGTCACCCTGCTAACTCATATCACAACTACAGCTTACCTCATGTTAGTTACTGTGCGTTAGGTAAGCTGGAGGAAAAAATACATCCATTGTCCAGGGAAGACAAGGCAGCTGAAAATTAATGATAAAATGAACTTGCTATGACATTGGCCATATTTAATTAATTTTATGAATAAACAGCCTAACACTTCAAGGGACATCAAACTAATGGTAACGTTGAACTTTTGATCAATCCAGAAGAATGCAGACGCTTAACACCTGGCATCTTGGAAAAAAAAAATATTATTGCTTGGGTATTTTGCTTTCTAAAACACATCTAAAAATTGCTTTAAATGGACAGCCGTTATCACCAATGGTATTTATTTTAGCTATCTCACTCTTGCTACTCAGGCAAACCTTCAGGGAGGGGTAGAAGGACAGGAAGATAAAGATAAAGGAAGAACAAATAAAAGCAAAGTAAGCAATAAAATATTGAACAAGGACTACTACAGAAAATTGCCAAATATGAAATTAAATTAGTGCCAGGCACTGTTTGAATCATCAACACACCTTCAATTCCAAGCTAGGTTTTGAAGCAAGGTCCCTGAATGAAAAAAAAAACAAACAGTTTGAATTCCTTGGCCTCCACCTGTTGTAAATAGTTGCAAAACACACACCATCTTCTTTACACCTCTAACTTCTGCTGAGTTCAGTAGTTCAAAAAGTCTCATTATTGCAGCAGATAAGACAGAATTACGACTCTGGGTTTGACATAGTGGAGTGCCTCATTACACACTGTCACAGACATCACAGGATGCACCAGAGATTTCTTCGTCAAGGAGAAATAATGAGCTGTCCTGGCTCTACAGTCTTTTATAGCCTCCCAGATGTTTGCATTTATTTATTTATTTATTTATTTATTAAATTTAAAACACCCCCAAACCCGTATCAACTAAGTAATGAAAAATAAACCTTTATCAGCATAAACCTGATAAAGATCAAAATACTGAGATTGCTGACAGGGCACCATAATGGAAAAAATCTGTTTATTCAGCATTCTGTTTCGATAATATGGGATGCATTCAGATTCCTTCCACAATTCCCTCCTCATTAACATCCTGTCCAGTTTGCTGCAGGCCATGACGTAGACTCTGATAATAGTTTTGGCATATGTTTCCTAAGGAAAGGCCCAGCCACCCTTCTCTTGAGCGGATGTCGATTGTGTTAATGCTGAAGGTGCATAAGCACCACCTCCTGCTGGGCCCAAGCCCCAGCACACACGTGACCTGTCACTGTCACTTAATGCTGACCCCTGAAAATCATACACAGATACCTCAGACCTCCTCTGCACATGGGCAATGCACGCATGTGTGTGAATATGCACACACACACACCAGGCATGCACTCAAAGCACACAGAAAAGCTTACTATATCTTATACTGAAAAGAAATCACTATCATCCCCTGAAATGTTACAGGAAAGGCAAAAAAAACCTCATGGAAAAGGCAAGTTCTGTCAGTTCTATCATTCCAAAGCCTCATGTACAACAGCCAGTAATATAAGGCTGCTTTTTCAATTTTTATATTGTTTTTCCCTCCAAGGGATACGCATAGGTACAACGTGTGTCATTTTAATGCAAAACCATAGCAAAGTCTTCAGCAGTGATAAGACAAAATGAGGTTCCAAACACATGAGATGCATCAACTGGAGTGCTGATCCTCAATAAACACAACCAGAGATAAATAGTCAAACACTCCTCTTTGGCCTCTTCTACATCACCAAATTAAACAGTGCCAAGAAGCAAACCCAGACAGTAGACTTTAATTGTCTCTGCAGTTCAGTTATTAGACAAGTTCTTGGCACAGGTTTGGCAGACTCCCCAGCATCACAGGGGAAAAACACAGCCCAGAGATAAATCCCATAAAACTAGATGTGGTCACCTTCTTTTGGAGAGTTAAGAGCTGTATGATTTCACCATGGGCTGTCCATATCCTCAGTTCCAGAGGATACTCCCAGGCAAGTTTAACTTCTTAGTTCAGACACAGTCTTTCTGTCCACTGTCAAAGCAGAGCCTTGGTTTAAAACAGGTACCAAATCTCTCTCAAACATGGAAAAACATCACAGCATCGTTATTGCATTACTTTCCCCATCTGGTGAAACAAACTATGTCTGAGGTCCATCATACAGCCTTGTGAAGAACATTTAACAGGACAATATATAGAACAGCAAGAATTTGCCTCATCAAATATTATCCTTAGCCAGCATTCTCCAAAGGTGAAGTAATAACAGCAAAACTGACCCTGGAAATAACATCTAGAGGAATAAAAAGCTGTCAAAAGTAAAATACCAAGCCTTTTCTTTTAAAAATAATTATGGATAGACAAGCATATACACATACATGCAATTCACAACATCATAGGAACTTCTGAGCTGTTGTATGTTGTGAGCACACTGCCTATGTAGGGACAGGTAATGTACTTCTGCGGGGCCTAAAATCCCCCTGAGGGAAAGGAAGATAATTATTAAGGTCCTAAAGCAAAGTCCAGAGGATGGAGTTCCCAGCTGCTTCCACTGGGTTTTCTGAAACTTGTTCACCCATGCTGCACATTCCCCCTGACAACACCCATGAGAAGAAGCCAGTTTTACTCTGCAACAGTATCTACCATGCACTGCTGAACTAGAAGGCACAGTAATCTGGAGACAAAAATGCCAGTAAGTCAACAAAGAGCCACCTAGGCTATATATTCTAGATGCAAGCAAAAGGAGTGAAAAATGGACAGCAAAGTATGTCTCAGTATTTCACATTTTTCCAAGTCAATAAAAAAACCCAGCACAATTTCTCGCAGAAACCCAGCTTTCACTTGTCCATGCCTGTGTCCCTTCAAAACTGAAACTCTGACTTCTCATCTCCAACAAACAAAAGGATACCTTTCTGTACAGGTCAAAAAAAGAGGTGACTTGACTGTCTCCTTCATGAATTCTTCCTAAGAAGTTGCATATCTTCACATTCTCTCATTAAAGTAATTAAACAATTCAATAGGGCAACAGATTCTAGTAAAGTTGCCAATATTGATATAACATCCTAGTCTACACTCCTAACCTGTGTTTACAGTGATTTAGTGTAGCATCAATACTAAACACAGCCAAAGTACAAATTCTCTCGCTGTTGCTCCTTTCTTCACTCAGTCATCCCCTTTTCCTTGCCTCACCCTTCAAATGGCAGGTGAATGTGCATTGCAAAACTTATTTTGACAGAGACAGGCCAAGAGCTATAATCTGGCACAAAACCCTCCCAGAAAAACAAGCAGGATGGGAATTTTTTCCTAGTACTATCCATCTCAAGATTGCAGGGTTCTGAGGGCTGCCGATTTTGGTTTGTTTTTCCTAAAGCCCCATTTCATATAATCTCACATTCGGCAACACCCTTGTAAACTGCTGACTTTTCTTAAAATGGCCATAGATTATCCCCAAAAGTGAAGCTCTTTTCAAGGTAAGTGGTTCTTCCCTCATATTTTTAATTTGGAAAGGAAATATGAGAACACAGGAAGGAAAGTATGGGAAGCTACAAAAGCAAAAAAGTGTAAACTGTAAGTAGAGAGTCTATATATAAATTCTAGACTGAAGTAAAACTCCTTATTTCAAAACACTCCTCTCACAGAAGTACATGTATTTTATTGGACAATATTCACCTGCTCTTTGCAATACTGGACTCTAAGGAATTATAACTGGGAAATGTATTTTAGATATGATGCAATATATACTCAGAAGCTGAAAAAGGTAAAATATTAAAGTGAGCTAACTGCAAAGCATGGTAAAGGTTTGGCCTGCTTTCCCCTTCATGCATGTTGCAGCATCTCTGAGGTGGCACTGAATACCTAGTGTCGAAAACCAGCCATGAGAAATGTCACTCATCTATGCCTGTTTTGGTTACATTTCCCATCACCAAGCAGACAGGAAATGTTCTCAGGCTCACAAAAAGGCAAACAGAAGCCAGAATTAAAAGAAGACTCCTTTTTTTCTTCCCCTGCTGCACACTATTAATCTGAAAGACCGGAAGCCGTATGGGGATTGAGTTATTATCCAGTTACTTGTTGCCTTCAGGTGGCTCCAAATTAAAAAGAAAGATTGTCAGCAGATGTACCCATCTACTCTGCCCCTTCTTCATATGGCTACAACATTATTACATTTACACCCATCTGCACACTGTGGCCAAAGGTGTGCCAGTATTTCACAATCCAACCTTTTTTTTATTCTCCCTCCCTTAGGAACACCAAGGTCAATAGTTGAGTTTAAAAAGTCACACTGTGCTTCAACTCCACAAATTTATTTTTTTTTTAAAGGGATGATCCAGAGATTTATTTTCTTGAGCTGCTGCACCAGGAATGCAGCAATTATGGCGTAGATATCTCCCCAAGAGCTGTGTCATCTCCCACATTAGCCATCTTTGCTGTAAGCACTGCAGTACCATGCCTCTGTGCTCTTGGCATCAAATGCATTTTCACCTCTATGTGTCCTGACGTCCCACTAATGTTAAAGGAATTTTCAAAGGAAGCAGCTACTAAAATGAATAACTCTTCCAGAAGTTTAATTACATCTATCCAGGTATCTTCTTTTTCACACTTAAGACTGTAGGTGGAATTACTGGTCAGGCAGCAGGTTGTCACTAGCAGTAAATTGGCTGCTTGAACAATCTAGGTACATAGAGCAAACATAAATAATAATTATCAACACCCTCTCTCATTTTGTTTTTTATTTGTGGATATCTAGACAATAAGAAAAAAAGAGCTGGTGTTTGTAAACAAAGTTTTTGTATCAGATATGTGCACAGAAAATCACCACAGATCTCTTCAAATGTAATGTTTTTCATATATTAAATATGTTAAATGCACAATATATCACAAAAGAATTGATGGTGCAAACTTGATCTACTTTAACACTCGTTGGCAATTCATATTGATGAATTACCAGATGACCAGAGGGCTGGAACACCTCTCCTACGAGGACAGGCTGAGAGTTGGAGTTTGTCAGCCCAGAGAAGAGATCTTCTTGCAGCCTTCCAATGCCTTAAAGGAGGCTTATAAAAAGAAGGGAGAGGGACTTTTTATACAGGCAAATAGTGACAGGACAAGGGACAATGATTTCAAACTGAAAGAGGGCAGGTTTAATTAGGTATTAGGAAGAAACTATTTGCTGCAAGGGTGGTAAGGCACTGGCACAGGTTGCCCAGAGAAGCTGTGGATGCCTCATCCCTGGAAGTGTTCAAGGCCAGGTTGGATGGGGCCCAGAACAGCCTGGTTTAGTGAAGGGTGTCCCTACCCATGGCGGGTGGGTTGGGACGAGATGATCTTTAAGGTCCTTTCCAACCCCAACCATTCTATGCTTCCATTTCATATCCACTTTACAACATGAAAAAATTATGTAGACATCTATAGGCGTAGCATCTCAAACTCACAAACTCATTGACTTACTTATGTTTTCATAACCTTGTGGGCTAATTTACAAAAGTAGTAAAATGTAAAAAAAACAACCACTCAAAATACATCCAGAACATTAACTTCAGGACATCTGCGTATAAGCTTTTCTCTGTTCACTCACACAAACATTCATCACCAATAACTGGTAAGACTGACATTTGGAAGCATGGTCAAAATTTCAGAAAATTTTTTGCCATGTGTCTATTTGAATTATTTGGTATTTTCTTAATGCAAATAATGAGAATTGTTTTCTGCCTTCTATTTTTTTCTAGCTGTACATTGGTGGAAACACTTCAAAATATTGTTTTCTTCTACCACAGAAACAAAATTCTTTGTGCAGAAAGAAATAAAGGTAGTAAAGATTATATCAGTTGTTGTTCATTTCACAATGCAACCAGAACTATGTTATTGGGAAGTGAAGCTGAATGTTAAATTTGGGAATGCAGCAGGAGAACCTTTCAGCTGTAAATATTGATGCAGCTTCCTCTTGTACATAAACTAGAGATGACTTCATAAATACTAAAATATTATTTTTAACTATGTGAGAAAAAAATACAAAAAAACATGTTCATATTACTTCCAAGATGGACCAGTTGCTCTTATTCTTTTAAATCTACTTTGAAACACTCTCCTCCAGGCTCAAATAGTCAGTCCCCAATGTTGAAGCATCCTTAAAAATCACTCGGTGCAATTGAAGAAGGTCCATGTTCTCCATCAGAAATGTCCTTACACTAACAAGGGTTCTGAATGGATTTGGAAGGCACTATCCAAGTCGGCATGCACTTTACAGTAACACAGGCTTAGTTCCTGCTAGCATTACATGAAATCACTCCAGGGTCCAGGAATGCACATGTGCGCTCAGGTTTCCCCACACATGTGAATGCATTCAGATACCTTTATTCTGAAATCCTCTTAGAGGACTGCAACAATTCATTTAAAAGGCTTTTCGAGATTTTCTGGTTTTCAATATACTTCAATCTCCCTAGTGATTATAATCGGCCCCAAAGCACACGGCTATGCTCATAGCATTGCTAAATCCCACCCACCAACTGCAAGCTTTTTATCCTAACATGAAGTCTAAAGAACAGGTACCTAGATTTTGCACTTGGGTTGGAAATTTTCAAGAAAATTTCCAAGCATAGTTTGATGTTAACAAGACAAAAATATGTATCTATATATGCATATTAATATTGTGACTCCAGAATATGTTACTAATATTCTATTTAAAACACATAAAATTAAAATCTTACTGCTTTACTTCTTGTCTTTGAATAGCATTTCCTTTGTAAACTTTCAATGTCATTAAAATTAAACATTTACAACATGTTTTTAGAGACACATGGAAATTATTTATGCACATATTTTCATAGCGTGCACTCTGCAAAGAAAAATTGGAAAAGGCAGTATGATTCAATTTCATCATATCATTATTTACTAATTAATAAAATGCCCCCTGTGGATTCAAATACAACTTTATGCAGTCATTTTCACTTTAAATAAGAAGCACTACTACAATATAAATTCAGCACTTTTACACAAAGGTAAAGACAAGATGCCATTTGTGCCGCAATGTGAAATGAGACTACTAACGACATCATCATGTACAGTTCAGCAAATGCTAGCACTCTTGGATCTTTGGTGCACATCAGCATTCCTAATCACAGAATCATAAAACAGTTGTGGTTGTAAGGGTCCCTAGAGATCACCTGGTTCCAACACCCCTGCCATGGGCAAGCACACTTTCCACTAGACCAGGTTGCTCAAAGACCCATTCAACATGAATGTTGACAGAGATGAAGCATCTACTACCTCTCTGGTTAACGTGTTTCACTGTTTCATCATTGTCATAAAAAAAATTTCTTCCTTAATACCTAATCGAAACCCACCCACCTTCAGTTTGAAGCTGTTCACGCTTGTCCAACCACTACAGGCCCTTGTACAAGGTCCCCCTCCAGCTCTTTTGCAGACTCCTGTTAGGTACTGGAAGGCTGCTCTAAGGTCACCCCAGAGCCTTCTCCAGACTGAACAACCCAACTCTCTCAGCCTGTCTTCACAGGTGTTCCAGCCCTCTGATCATAGTTGTGTCTCCCTTTTCACTTGCTCAGACAGACCTGTATCCTTCTCATGCTGGGGATCCCAGAGCTGGATGCAGCACTCCAGGTGGGGCCTCACCAGAGCAGAACAGACGGGCAGAATCACCTCCTTTATCCTGCTGTCCACACTTCTTTAGATGCAACCAGAATACGGTTGGCTTTCTGGGCTGCATGCATACGTTGCCAGCTCATGTTTAGCCTCCTGTCAATCAACACTTCCAAGTCCTTTTCCTCAGGGCTGCTGTCAATCCATTCTCCAACCACTTAGCCTGTATTTGTGTCTGGTATTGCCCCGATCCAGGTGCGGGACCTTACACTTGGCCTTGTTGAACTTTGAGGTTAGCAAAGGCCTACCTCTCAAGCTGGTCAAGGCCCCTCTGGATGGCATCCCTTCTATCCAGCGTGTTGACTGCACTGTACATTTTGGTATTGTGGGCAAACTTGCTGATGGTGCTCCAATCCCACTGTCCATGTCACTGACAAAGATGTTAAACAGTGCTGACCCCAATACCAACTCCCGAGGAACACCACTCATCCCTGTCCTCCAGCTGGACATCGAGACATTGACTGCAACACTTTGAGTGGAACCATCCAGCCAATTCCTTATTCACCATGTGATTCCCCCATCAAATCTGTGGCTTTCCAATTTAGAGATGATGATGTTATGTGGTAATGTGAAATGCTTTGCACAAGTCCAGGTAGATGACATCAGTTGCTCTTCCCTTAACCAATACAGTAATCCTATCACAAAAGGCCACCAAGTTGGTCTGGCATGATTTGCCCTTAGTCAAACCATGTTGGCTGTCACCAATCACCTCTTTATTTTCCACATGACTTAGCACAGTTCCCAGGAGACTCTTTCCCACGATCTTGCCAGGCACCGAGGTAAGACTGACTGTCCTGCAGTTCCTCAGGCTCAGGTCTTCCTTTTTTCCCTTTTATGTTTCTGCTTTTCCAGTCAGTGACAACTTCACTGGACTGCCATGGCTTTTCAAATATGATGAATATCATTTGTTTGCAAATTTGCCAATTTCTCAGGCCCTTTTAAACCCCTTCCCAAACTCTCATTGAAGTTGCTCTGGTCCTATACTTTGAAATTAATGGACTGTAAAACAGACAATTTGATATGGGAGGTGATGGTAGGATGAACAGATACTGGGTGCAGAAGGTGACTGATGAGCTGAAGCAGTGATCGTCCTGTTTGCACATCTGGACCTACGAGGTCCTGCAGTACAACCAGACATGTTAGAGATACTATTATATTCTCTTCCTAAAGCATCTATTTGACACAGTACTAAGGCTGAGAAAACCAAATATATTGAAGAGTCACTGCTGGACAGGACTTCTCAAGGCAATCTTACCCCACTACTCCAGTGACCCACAATTCAATGATCCTGAGTTGGCCCTTGGGTAGCCCTAGGTCCTCCTCCCAGAAAAGCTCTTCTGTTGAGGATATGTTGCCTATTGTACCTTCCTCCCTGCTGCAACACAGCCTCTGCACCAGGGGATTAGATGAGTTACTTGAATTCCCTGAGCTTCACAGGGGGAGGGGGAGCTGTCCAGAAATGGTTGGCTCTTGGGTCTCCGAGAGAAAAGGGGAAGGGGGAGTAAAAACCCCACCGATCAGTCAGTTGTTTCTTCTTATTGACAATATGCAATATTCCTATAAATCCGTCATCTGTAGGACAAGACAATTACCTGAAGAGCTAAAATCTACTCTCAGGTCACAAACAAGGCTGAGATATCTAGGTAATATCAGAGGCACAATTACCTACGGAGAAGAGGCAGCCAGAAAGAGGATGATAAGTACCAACAATTTGCTTATATAACAACAGGGGACAGAGAGCCATATATCTTGAGCAAAATAGCATCTCGTTTCTTCCAAGAAATTGAACTATAATCTCAGCTGACAAAATACAAACTTCAGAGTATTATTTTAGCATGAGGAATAATCTTACTGTCAGCTTTGCTTCTGTGCTGTGTCTGCCTTGCTTTCCAGTTACTCTGGTCAGCTGTTCAGAGATGCTCAAGCAGAACCTGCTTGAGCAGGGACTGGAAAGACTCCTGTGATAAAACTGGTGTGAAGTATAGGTCTGTGTTCATTGCCTCCTGTGGAAGTAACAGAATTAATTATTGAGCTGCTCATGGCCTTTGAACCTTAAGGGTTATGATCTGAACAAGAATACACCCTGTCCGTGAAGTTCACTGAAGTGCAGATGCTGAAGCTATGAGGCTAATTCCCTTCCATAAAGGCAATCAAAACACCCTGATGGCACCTGGTGAACATTAAAGGCAGCTTTGGTTTCAAAGTCAGAAGCCCTTGGGAAAAACAGAGGTCACATTTGTCAGGTCACTCTTTGCTCTCCAAACATTGCTTTCCTCCTTTCTTTCTTTATGTTTTCATTAACACTATCAAGCCTGACAAATATTTTCCTTCTTTTTTTGTTTCCTTCTCCCTCTCTCCCTGTCCCCCTTGATTTCTTCCACCATCTGTACCAGTCTGTTTCTACTCTGTGAAAATTTGATTAAGAGAGTGGTTCATATGGTAAAGTAGCAAACCAGAGCTGGTAAAGCCAAGCACCCGCATCTGTTTTGTAACCATCACATGGTCATTCTCCCGTGCTTCAGCCTGTCAGTTAACATCCATGCAACGTTATCTGATTGCATGGAAAGCAATTCCTGTACCTTAAAGCACAGCCACCACGACCCATGTGGCTCCCGAGCATGAAACAAGCAGGGAACGGCTTTTATAGGAAAAGCAAAAAAACATTGACAATGAAGCAGCTGGTCTAGGAGTTTGTTTTGAAGAGGGGTTATTGGCAGAAAAGAAAAATAAAGGAGTGAGGGAAGAGAGACTTCTCCCAGGGAGATTCTTCTCAATAGTTTGGTGGTGGGTGAGTTCACATCCTAAGCCAGAAAGACTCAGACCTCTCTCACAGATGTCACGCCAACCAAAACGTATGTAGCACAGCTGAAGATGGTCTCGTTATCCATGTAAGCTACACTCGTGGCAATAGTCATTTATATACTTGCTAAGTCACTACATTTCATCACTAAATAAAACAGTGTTTCAAAGCTGGAAATACCTTGTAGAAGTCAGGATTGCTCTACTGCATCTAACAACTCTGCACAGCAGAAGTGAAGCCACCTCCTTTCATGGGTCTAGGCATCTATGCCTATTATTATCTGTTGGTGAAATGGAACAGCATGAACACTGTTGGCATGGCAATTTAAGGGGAATTTGTTCCCAAGTAGGCCTTTACACTGTAATTTTATATGTCTGTGAATACACCTAATCAGGAAGGCTACAGTATTCTAATGGATGAAAAAGTGCTTTTTTTTTTCCTTAAAAAGGATTGCTATAGTGATTAACAGCACTCCTTCAGAAAATCCTGCTATCTCTAGCTTACATGTAAAGATGAATTGAATAAGCTCTTTAATTTAAATTGTCTGAGTTTCTTCATACACTTGTTCATAAGGAAAGTTTAGACTGCAGCTGGAAGGATAGTATGCATACATCCTGTCCTCCAGACTCTGAGAGGGTAGACTGCTACAGGGAGGTTGAAACACACCTTAAACTTAATTTGTGGACATACTGAACTTTTGAGATCCCACCCACAAATAATGGAGACATCATTGTGCCAACAGTCTTAAGAGCGTGCCCAAGACTGGAGGCACCTACTATCTCCACAGTCCTTGGATCTCCTCCTCTGCCCACTGGCATATGTTACAATAATTTGATCCAATATAGTACATCTGCTTAGCAAAATAAGAGCTAATACAGATATCCTATATAAATCACCAGAAGCTGACACTGAATTCCTCTCTCATATGTGCTCATACAACCAGAGACACTGTACCAAATTCCCAGGGGCAAATTAAGCCAGTGATGCCCTTCCACACTTACCTGGGCACAGAGTGAAGGGCAGAGTATTTTTGCTACATACAGTCAATTTATTTACAGGCAGGTGTTGGTATACTACAAAACATTGAGATACCAAAATACAGAGGGCTGGGCAGGGTGAGTCTGCATTTATTCTGGGTTCACCTTTCAGGGAATGAAAACAAGGGGCACTATTGGTGCTTAAAAAAACCCAACATTAAATGGACATGAAAGCAGTAGCTTTGCAAGAACTTTTCCCCACAGCACAGCATCTGTCTGTGCTTCAAAAACTATCCAAAGTTTTGGTCATGACTGACCTAGCCAACTCTTCTTTTGGCTGTACACAGCCTTGGTTTTTCCTCTCCCCCTCTGTTATAACTTGTTGACACCTTAAAGAGCACAGCATTTTGCAGGGGGCGTTATATAGCAATCTGCAATGTTTTCTAAAATCATTCTCCTCATTCTTCTTTCCATCTGTTCTACCCCAAAGCACCTGTGAGAGAAAAGGATGGTTATAGGTGGTTTGAGCGTTGGAGCTGCATGTTTGGCACCGCAGACTACAATTTATTTCATGAGGTAAACCTGATGTAGACAGAACATGGGCCAGGCACTGGAGATTGCCCCATGGCAATGTGACAGTCATCTGATGTCACCGTGAGCTCTCACACCTGCTCCACCCGTGCCAGGGGCTGAGGGTTTTCCCTGATTGATGTGTGCAACTGTGCACGGGGCTGTGTGGGTGGAGGATGTGGGCTGGCACCACACCGACCTGAACTTCCCTCTGACACTGCCCAAGGAGACAGACCAAGACTCATACCTGCCCACCCACACAGACAAGCCAGCAGGTATAAAAATACATGACCTTAAAAAACAGCACACAATCTCTCCATTTTATTTTTTTTTCCCCCTTTCTCACCAGCACCAGCTCTGCAGACCCGAAATCAAGTTACACACACAAACAGGGTTGGGCTGTTGCCTTCACCACATTTGCTACCACACTCCTATGGCCACCCTCCCAGAAATTCCCTCAGATATTTCTAACTTCCCACTTCTCTATTTAATTCCAAAAATAAAAAAGAGGAGGTGGGGAAGAAAAAAGAAAAAAAAATTGCACTTCTGTCTCTATGAAAAGTACAAGTTTGGATTAAGAAAGTATCTACGAAGTACAGAAGGACCAACTTCTCAAGTTTACAAAAACAACCACTTCTACCACATATGCTCACCTATCTCCAGAAAGGAAATTCACTGCTCAGAAACCTGATATTCCACATGCTCTAATTAAGGAAAAAGGAAATAGCTTTCAGTCTCTTCTGCAAGGGCCAATGAACATAAGTCAAACACTCACCTAAAACCATGAAAACACTTTGAAAAGAAGTAAAACAAACATTCTGCTAATTTCCCAGATGTATTTCCAGCAATGTTTCTGATATAAAGGCAATGGGTAGGAAAGAGGAAAAGAATTTAGTGATGTGGAAGACATACCTTTATAATCCATCCTCAGCCCATTTTATGCATTTGTGGTGGAAGCATTTGTTCTTCCCTGCTTTAGCAGGGCTCCCGGGGTGACACAAAATGGACAGTGTCACACCTCAAAAAAGCTACTTTCTGAGAAGCATTGTGGTTCTCTGGTCACACTTATTTCTGTAGCACCTCTTAAATGCTTAGGTAAAGTTAGCAAGAGTCAAGGGATACACAGCCCAGTAAGTCTTCATTTACACCCTGAAGTTTCAGGAAGGAAGTATTCCTCCTCCAAGTGTTTACGAAACACCAAGACTTCCTTCACACTGAAAAAACTCTGTCTGTGTTGTAACCTTGTTATTTCACTTGCTTCCAACCAGCTTAGTGATGGTAAATATTCATCACATTTGTACCAAAGAAGGAAAAAAAAATGCACTAGCTAGAAATATAATTTACATGCACATTTCCAGTTCCATTGAGCATCACTTGGGTTTATCTGCCCAAGTCTGGCCCCTTTGAGCTCACCGACAGTGCTGGAAGAAGGCAGGTTCTGAAATTAGGGATTGCAACCAAGAGTTGTTCATTAAACAAGTCAGCTATGGTTTTTTCCAAACCCAGAGACTTCTAAGAACACACTTAAGTTTTTCAGTGTGAATGCAGTTCATTTTATTTGGGCCAGTGAAATTGAAAAGGAGACAGTGACAGGAAAGGCATTACTAGTACAGAGATTAAACCTGAGCACTGTCACTTCTGATACCAAGAGATGGCCATGCATTCTTATGTCCCTTCTGCCTCAGTGTCAGCTACAAGAACAATAACTGAGATGCAAAGGTAAAAATAAGAAACATAACTCTTCTGATCTATTCTATTCCACCAATGTTACTTCAGTGTAAGACATGCTGTTCTTTATATGCAAATGCTATGGGAGATCTAGCCCCTTCCACCTTGTTTTGCAAATTACAAGGCATCTTCAAAAACAGAAGGTAAATGCTAGCTTCTTTTCTCAGTGTGTTTTATTTGTTGATCATTTCCTGGGTAAGTGCTAAACACTTCTGCTGAAAAGCACTGACCTGAAAATACTTTACTGCTATGGGCTATGTCACATACCAGAAAAAGAAAAGAACTCCGGGTTGTGCCTATGCAATACCTTCCAAGAAACTGCAATATTTTTGCACTTTTATGTATCTTAGCACTGTTCAAAGAAAAATAGACATAATTCTGTCTAAATTAAAGTTATGTTGAGAACAAATCAATTATTATCATAAGTATTATTATTATTATTATTACTAAACCAATTTTTGTACACCTTTTTATTCACAGAACCCAGGGCACCTTGCTTATTGTTCTCATTTTACAAATATAAGACCTCGGGAACTTTGAGATGCAGTTTCTTTATTAAGGTCATACAACATGCCACTGACAGACCCTGGGACACAGCACAGGCTCTGCAATCCTTCCAGATGGCAGGCAACAAAGCTAGATACCCTGCTTTTTTCCTTAATTTCCATCCTCTGTGTATTTTGATCTGCCTCATTCAGCACTTAACACAGCACTGCTTCAAATCCTGGCTTTCCAGGAACACAATTGCTTTTTTCTCTAGAACTGCCCTGCTTTGCAACACTGAGCATCTACATGTACAAACACACTCAACCTCAATTTGTGCCTGAACAGTCATCCTCCCCTTGCTATTGCAAGTACCACTAGAGTGCATATTTGGAAAAATGAGATGAAAAATTACTCAAAAATTTGAGGTACTGCCCTGTCTTTTTTCTGGCAGGGTAAAAACATTACGTACTATTGAAGTTTCTTCTCTTGGTCAGAGTGCATAATGTCAAAATCATATCTACAAAAGTAGCATTTTCTAAATCATTTGTATTTGTCGTGAATCCATTCTCCCCCCGCAAGACAGCAGCACCTTTGCCTCTCACCCTCAGCTGATCTAATAAATGCAGTCTTAGAACTGACAAAAGACAGCAAACATGTCAAAAAAAAAAATATTCCAAGCCACAAAGAGCTACACATTTCAGGAATAATAAAACAGCCCACAGTGATTACTCAATGGCAGATGATATCAGTAGAATGTCATACCCATCTTTTTTCCCCCACCTCCATTTCATCTTGAATACCTGGTACTGCCAGAACTCAATTTAACAGAGCAGAAATTTCCCTGCCAGCTACAGCTGTTGAAAACTTGAGCCAACCAGTCCAACACAGCTGGATGAATTATAATAAGTTATAACTAATTCAAGGACCGTCAGCTCCCAGCTACACATCTTTTCACTGCAGAATTACTTCTGCAAATGGAAAAGTTGTACAAGTCTGGCCTCCTGCAACCCAACTGAAGCAAGCAAGAAGAAGCATCTTTTAGCTACAAAAAAAGCTCTATAATTTGCAGTGTCAGTGTGAGCTCCACAACAAGGTTTTTGCATTACATTGCATTGTCTTTTTCTTGCCCTTGCAAAGTTTCCCATGCCCGACAGTAACTCCAAATTATGAGGCCCCAATATGTTGGCACAACTGAGTGAAGGATGATTGAGTGGATGCAGTAACCAGTGCCCCCAGCATTCCCAGCCCTACACAACCTCTTCCTAAGCCAGGTGTTTTCCTTTGCATGGAAAAATGTCATCAAGCTGGAGACTAGCAAACACTGTGGTGTTTCACCTTGTGGCTATTAGCAGAAGATTTTCCTGTAGTTGGGAATTCAAAGCAAAGGGTCTGAGAAGCAGGAGATATTTTAAAGCTCCTTTGCCTACAGTTTGCTGAACTTTCATTTTTGAGATAAAATGTAAAAGTTTGCTCATCTATTCATCTACTTAAAAAAAAAATCAACCATTTCAAGTTCCTGCCTAACTGCAATACCTAGTACTTTGGAAGCACTTCTCTAAAGTTTCATTGTGCATTTTCTGACAATTAACACAATAAATCAGTTACGAGCTTTTTCAGACTCAGAAATAAGTATCAACTATTCAGACACCAATCTGCAATTACTGGTGGCAGGACAATAAACACCATGTGAATTGTCTTGCTAAGCAAAAACCAAATGGAATGGATGAAATAATTATCTTACATTAAACACACAGTCAGCTTCCAGCTCATCTTCCTGTTCATGTCTCCACACACTCTCAACACAGAAGAAATCTCATTTTTAAGTAAGTAAACAAATATATAAAGGCACCAACTAAATTAGAAACTCCTTGGAGTCGACAGATTATGATCTCATCATGTCTTTCTTTTTTTTTTTCCAAAGCATTTCCTTTCCAAACTGAATTTAATTCATTGGAAAAAATTTAAGCACAGAGTATCTTGAACTCTCTGGAGGAGGCAAGCTGCTCAGTCATGACTATGCTGCTCCTTAGGCCTGGTTTTAATTTGACTTAAACCAATTTATTAGTTTGATTTAAAGCAAACACAGAAACCTAGTAAGAGTGCATGCCACACGTGTCTTACTATAAAAGCCAGCAAATATAAATGCATTTTAAAGAAAAAGAACTTCCCTGTCTTGAGCTAAATGCAATGTATAAGGAGTTAAATTTACAACAATAAACCATTACCTTTTTTTTTCCCAAAGGCAAGACCTTGTAATTAACCCTCAAGGAAAATCATCAACTTCCACATTGCTCAATTTTCTGTCCTTGAGACATTTATAGCAAAAATAAGCCCTGTGAGGCCCCATGGTGCAGAAACGCCCAAATGCAGGTGTGTCAATGGATATTTGTCTATTTTTTTTCCCAACATTTCCACCCTGTGGCTGCTTATCTAGACCGCCCTCTCCTTTCTATATTAATCTCTGTTTATTCTCCTGTTTGGCAGCGAGAAAAACACTCACACACTCTTGTTTATGGTCCTCTGGATCCCAGCTAGTAGCTGTGCTTTTGACTCAACAAATTTCAGGAAAGTCAGTGCTGAGAAGAAATGTGCAACTTCCCAGCCACATCACTCTGGAAGGAAATGAGCTGTGCTCTGTAGGGAAAAGCAAATTGCTTTGGAAGTCTAGACCGAGCCCTTCCTTTTCCATCCCTCCTCCTGTTTCCCCCTTGAATATATTTAAGACAAAACAAAAGGAAGCTGCAGAACGAACAAGAATGATTGGGCAGAGTTTCCATCTCTGTGTGTAATAAAAACACAGGTGGATGTGGATTTGAACACTGGCAAAACATCAGCTAGAGGAAAGGTAGGAGAGACACAAGACTAGAGAAGCAGCTCAGAGACAAGGGTGTTGGCAGAATCTGGTATAGTAAAATGGGAATCAGCAATGTGGTGAAAGGGAATATACTGCAGGCAGCCGCTCTGATCCTCCTTCCAGGCTGGATTTGTCTTTAGAATAAAGTAATGCAGTGCTGATCTAGTTGCCTAGGATTGTCACAGAGAGGGAAAAGGCTGCAAGGTATTTAGTAAATTTCCTCTGTTACCCCAAACTGAAGACACAGTAAGAAAAGCAGGTGTGAAATAGGATTGGAAATGCAGAGAAGTTTGAAACAATCAAATGAACTCAGGTGAATTTTAGAAGAAGCCCTTGGAGACTCTATGTAAAAAAGATACAGGTCAGACAGTTTGACCAACAAGGCCTCCATTTGGCAGGGAAGGCTAGCAATAAAAATAATGAAACAAAAATATTAGGAGTAAAAACTAAAAATATATTATAAAAGAAAATCTAGAAATCACCAGTTAAGCTTGGTACTATTTGTTTCAACTGTAGACCAGCAAATAAAAGAACAAGCTAAGAGAATTTTCCTGAATCAAAGATCAAGAGTGAGCAAGGGAATGGACAAAGAAGATTTTAGGTAGAGAGGAAAAATGATCAAGGTGGAAAAAAAGGTCTGACTGTAAATTTAAAACTATTAAATTTTATGGTACAGGAATTTTTAAAACAAATCTGCACAAGGAGCACCAAGGAAAGCAATACTATGAAGGAGAAAGCAACAAAATACGGGTGCCTGTGGGCATTTAAACTAAACTGCAGCATGGACAAGCACCAAGTTTCACTAGCTTCCTTTATTTCCTGCTTAAATGAAAGGATATCTTCTGTTTGAGTTTGTTTGGTGTTGATAAGAAGTAACAAAAGGGGAAAGAGTGGGAAACCAATCCATCATAAAATTCTTCTGGTGCACACCTTGGGAATTTTGCACAATCTGAGTACTCTGAATTCCTGCTGCAGAGATTCACTGCAGCTTATGAGACCTTCCCCCAAATACACACATAGGAAAAGGAAACCAGAGTTATATCAAGAGAACAGTGGGGCTGCAAAATCACAACTTTCTGTCCCACTGCCTACAGACAAAAAATGAAAAGACAACAATCTGAACCACCCTGCTGGCACACGTCTCCACGTGGAGCAGGGGAGAGGAAAGGGAAGCAGTGATGGGACAATGTATCAGCCAAGAGTTCACAGGGAGGAGTGCTGCAAATGCCTGCTAAAATCACACCACTCATATCCTGAGATTATACTGGCCTACAGCGTGTGCTGGAGCTTAATGTTAGGTTTATTAGTTGTGCTACTTTCCAGTCAAAAAGAAAAANAAAAAAAAAAGGAGAGAAGGGTTTGATTTTGTTTTGCTTCCGACCAACTGCAGGAAAGAAATTTTATTCCTTAAGGAAAGTTCTCAGGAGTGGGAATGAATGTGAGGATTGTATGTCTGAATCATCCTGTTAATTCCCTAAATCCCACACCATGTGGAGTTCAGATAATGTTTTCAGCTAGGAAACTTTGAAAAAAATTTTAAATTAATTTTTCTAAAAGGAAAAACAAAAACAAAACAAAAACAAACAAAAAAAAGAAATAAGTGGTTTAGAGTCCCTCCTTTTCTAAATCACAGCTGGACCCAGAAAGACCAGTTTTGTTTTTAAACAAAGTCAGCAAATTGCCCCTAAGCTGGTCGATTCCAGTAATTGGCATCAGAGTAATAACAGTCACTCAGTCGGTTTCCCCTTTGCCAGACCAAAAATAACTATTCAGCCAAATTCTTCCCAAAAGTGTTTATTTCAGCTGAAGCAAGTACAGTTAGGTTGCAGACACGTCTTTCTCACAGTTGGAAAATGAACACCTCTATACATAGTGTTGTTTCCACACCCCTCTCTTTATACTCAGAGTTACTGCTAGACATATTAGAGATTCAAAATAACTAAAAGCATCTCCTCCCTTTCTTGTTAGGAAGAGCAGCAACAGAATTACTTATATGAGATGCTGCCTGTAAAATATAACCTTTGTGTTGTTTACAGCATACTTGTAATGCACTACAGGAAAAATACCCATTTACCCTACAATCATAGGAAACTTATGGTGATTCCAGGGACTAATGAATCAGTATAACAGCACCTTTCATATTTATTTGAGGTAGGTACATAGTTTCATCCACCTAAAAAGCATAAAACCATCAAAATCACAGTAAGTTTTCCAGATGTTAAGCCAAATCACTCCTAGTTAATCGACTTGGACATGCCAAGTAGCCACAACATTATTAAGAGTACTCACAGCACAAGGAGCCTGAAGTGCAGAGGTAGTGTGAAGCTTGATCTGCGCAGTCCTTCCGAGAGACCCCATCACCAGGACACTGAGGATGCTGCTGAGAGCAAGGACCATACAGCAGTATTGGCCTTGACAGCTGGTAAAGAGTGGTCCATCTGAGTCTCCTAGGACAACAGAGATATTACATACAAGAAATTTGAACAATCATAATTTAGGACTGTTAAAAACAGGTATTTCACACCACTGTGGCTACTCATGGCCCCTCCCAGTCCTTCCAGTCTTCAAGAACAGGAGAATCACACCTCAGTTTCATCCCAATAGATATAAACCAGCATTTTTCCCAGAGCTTGGAAAGGACATTGGTGACAAGGTTGGGCATAGGAGAATAACATGGACTTCACAGACATAACTGTTTCATAAGTTTTGAAAAATTTAGCTGAGCAAGTCTACTGGAACAAGAACATTGACTAAAAGGAGCAGCTGAAAACATTTTTTCTGCCAATGGTCACTCAGCATGACACAGTGGAAGGAAATGACATTGAGTCATCTTGACATGGGATGGAGTAAAATCTGAAGGAATATTGGATATAAAGCCCAAGAGATACAGGCCAGAGTAAGCTATTGATGAATTTTAATGTAGTCACATGCAAAAGGAATTGATCTTTAAACTCTGGACTCCAAAATACAACACATTTCTTGAATTACATAGCTTTAAGTTAGCCTTAAAAATTCAGTAGGAAACTAAACATTTTAATTTGTTACAATTTCTCTTCTAATAGGGATAATGGCCATAGTTTCAATACAAATGAGACAATACATTAGCTGCTGATGCATCTGCAGAACTGCATTTGTGTAGGCACGTATGTACATGTACACACACAGCATAGGCCTATTCTGTCTACACACATGTAAGGTTTGTTTCAGACCCGAGAAATGGCCTATGCTTCCAAAAGATATTTTTCTCCATTAGTTCATCTAATAGAAGACATTTCCTCTCTGATCCACATGGTGTTACACACACTACTTCCATTGTAGTGGTATTTGCAAACATACAACACACCCTTATTCCCCTCTCCTTCTTTTCAATTGTTTGACCTACATCAGTTGACTGAAAATCATTACTCAGTAGCAACTCATAAAAATACAGTATCTACATGAAAAAAAAAGCAAATGAGCAAGGTGTTCTTCTTACTGACCCACTTGGCTTCCTAAACAGCACTTAAAAAAATATGTATTTAATTTCCCTGAAAACAAAACTGTAGTATTTATGTTTTGTACATAAGCAAAGGATAAAACCTTCATAATGCAACTCTTTAAAGCCCCATAATTTACACTCTGGTGTCATAAACCAGCAATAAAATATTTTAGAGATAGCCATAAAATTGTGATCCAAGTTCTTTCTTTTCAAAATCTCTGCTTCAACTCAGCTGTTAAAGTCTGACCAGGATTATTTACATTTAATCAGTGGCAAAGTTCACGTACAGTCTGAACTGTTCCAAAGTGTGCCCATTTTCTGATGGAGCCTCCCAGCTCAGGCTCATCCCTGTGCCTGGGAGGGGCTGGACATTTTGGTGCAAATGCTTTCACCTAAAGAGGTGTCTATCACTGAACCCAAAATGCTCCATCTGAAATAACATGGAAGCATGGGGCAAGGCAAAGAAAGGCAGGGCTCTCACTGAACTTTCACGTAGATTTCTGGTGGGCTGTGATGGATGTGGAATTTGGGGGCTGGTCTTGTAGCAGGGTTTGCCTCAGCTCTCTGGATTTCACTGTTTCCAGAGCCTGCACCTCTGGGGTGATCAAGCACTGCACCAACTAAACCCAAAATTTCATCCACATATCTGAAACATGATAATCTGTGAAATCTTCAAGTCTTACCCATGAACAGATCCAGTGGAATCTGAGAGTGGAAACCAGAGGCAGACCCCCTAGGATCTGACTCCTGCCTTACCATTTGGGCTGCCAGAAGTCATTATCCCCATCCCAGATGTGTCCAGGGCAGCTAGCAACAGCTCCGTGGGCATGGATGACATCCCACTGCCTGAACAGGAGGTGCTGTGCCTGACTTACAGGCTGTGATCCAATTCCAGCTACTTCTAGACAGTCTCTGTACAGGAGATGTGTTTGTTTTGGCTCTCTCATTTTAAGTTTCAGGTCCAAATAATAAATTAAAAGCAAAATACCACTCCAACTCAAATCAGACTGAAAACAAAAGTTGAAAACATTCAAGTAAGGTGTCACACACACCAGAAAGCTTATTTCAACTTGTTCTCTAACAGGACAAAGTAAATAAGAGGAAGTATGGAACAATCCACATTTATAGGATACTTCACCAGAAATGACAAATTGCTTTAAAAGTTATTTGAGGTTTGAATCTACACTCATTGCAGTCAGCTGGAACTTTGCATTTTATTAGTGGGGATATAAGAAGATGAGACATTGCAGGAGATGAAGCAGTGAGCTCTGACAATTCAACATACTATTACAGAAAATACCAAGTCTAGGTCTCATAGTAAGGTGTTTAGACCCAATCCACAAGGAGCAGAGTGGTTATGTTTATAAATAACTCACAATCAGTGAGAGATTATCTTTGATTCTGCTGTTGACCCACTGAACTGGAGCAAAGACATTTGCCTATTACTGCAGTGATTTATCAGTAGGGTATTACAATAAGTGAGCGGGTGTCATACAACAGAAAATAAGCACGGGAAAGTGATAGATGTTGTTACATAAAATGCTAAGGCAAAAGCTTGAATTTTGGTCCTCCTAATACTCATTCCTTTACTTGAACACAGGAAGCAGGCTACAAAACACAACTCTGTCCGGTGAGAAATATTACAGCCAGGAAGTGCATAACAATTCAATTACTCTCATTGCTTCTTCCTTCAAAGAATAAATTCATTTTACCAAATATATATTTTTTTTCACCATTTCCAGACAACTAAGGTTGTGTCATTTCTTTAATTTATTTTAAGGTTACAAAAATGTAAACAGTCTGCTAGCATTTCCTTGACAAGACAAGCATCAGTGATGACCAGATACAGATTTTAAAAGGTTTTTCTGCATGCTTTACAGTCACATGGTGTGGTTTTGTTTTTCAGTTGTAGGTTTTACTCAGCTTGGAAATCAGCATAGTCAGTATTTCAGGATAGTCAAGATTCCTGGAAACCTCTAAGAACCATAACATGTCCGGCCCTGATTTGGGAATGTGCCTACCTGTTTAACCTCAAGCACAAGACCTCACATCTTCATTACACAAAACTTTAATCAAGCATTTAACTTTGAACATATATTGAAGCGCTGTGCTGAATGGGGAAGGATCTGGACCTCTTTAAAGAGCAGCGTTGTTAATTGACTGCAAAGATGTTATATCCTGCAACTAGGCTCTTAATGAGCCGTGCCTGCTGGCAAGCAGCTCTGATAGCACCCAGCAGCCAGCTGGTCCTCAGCAGCAGGGCACGTGGATTGCTGCATTACTCATGGGGTGACGAGTACACACCCCCTCCTCACTCAAATAACTGCAGGACTGGTTGCTGCTTGCTCCAAATATGCTGGTTCCTGTGCATACCTGGCCACTAGTCACCATAAATGAAATTTTAAAAAAAACAACCTCTGTTTTAAAGTCATCTATAATACAACACTGAAGTGATTTACTTAAATGGTGGAAGAATATATAAGGCAATAAAACAACTTTTTACAGCTGGTTAAGCACTGAAACAAAGCTGAGACATTTGTTAACTGCAAGAGTGTTGCTGGCGAGGATATTCAAATGCAGTGAACACTCACAAAATAAAAGGAGATTAAAAAACCAAATCTCATGCTTGTTTCCTTCATGTTGTTTCATCTTTCGGAGCTGCACAGAATTACAGCAGCCACTTCCCTCAGACTTTCTGCAGAAGCTGGTACCAAGGACATGCAGTTTGGGCACAAACTGAACAAAGAAAGGTTTTGAAAAGTGTAAATATGTTTGAGGATGGGTAAGTAAATAATTGATCAAAGCCACATCCTTAGTGAAAAAAGAATTCTGTACTTAAAAAGTATGTTTCCAAAATATTTGCTTCAGTATCTTCAGCAACCTAACTTAGAAAAGCTGAGGAGATCACAGCCAGCCATGACACAGGCATGTGCAAATCATTTAAATTCAAAGAAGTTAAACCCACTACAGCAGCTCTAAATTCGTCCTAAGTGTGGAATTACCCATTTTGTGAATATAAATGTTACCATCCATCATTACTGATATTATTCTGAGAACCTAAATTGCCTGCTTAAGAAAAGTGCTCCATGGTGTCAGTAAAAACTTTGGTGGTGTTTATCAAGGGAACGTTTGCTGTTTCTAGGCTGTAATTCTTCTCCTGTCATAGACTACCATATTACAGAGCCTGAAAGGAAAAGAATCTTGAAATAATGCAGCTCCTTTAGTCTAGTCCAGATTAAAAGCAAGGATCTCACACCCTTCTCAAATAAAAAGCAAAATTAGAGGAATTTAAGCAAAACTTCATATACTTTTATTTTAATTGTAACATTTTGTTCTGATTGTAACAGAATCAACAGAATCAACAGAATCAACACCTTTATTCCTTCTCCTTTTTCCCCACTACTCTTTATACAACTTTCTTAGGTCAAATTTTTACTGTGTGTACTCTCTGTGTTCTCTCCATACACTGTGCTCTGCTTTTGCATGGAGTCAAACAATATGGGCCCTCACTTTCAGCTGGAACTTTTATAAAGTGCTGTCATACAAATGAAAGAAAATATTTTAGCAGCTTAATCTGGTTATTGTTTCTTCTGCTCCAGCTAGCATTCCTGCTTACTTTGGATGGGTAACCGGTCTGTACTCTCCAGTTACAAACTTTTACATGACTTAAATAAAATGCAGTGGATCGTTTAAAAAAAAAAAAAAAAAAAACACAACATTTTGGGCACATACTGCGTGAAAATACTTTTTCAAACTGTTCTGAAAACCATGGGCCAAATAGTGGAGTTGCTGTTACTAATAATTTATATCTCTGATGAAGAAGGTTATCTTCAACGTTTTCAGCTGCTGCGGAATAGTTAGATTTCAGCACAAACTGTACCATTTTGACATGTTAACTTTTTTTGTGGCATCTTGAATAAGGCCATTGCTGTTTATACTAATTGATTTTGTGTTTGAAGAATCCTTGAAGAAATCCACAATTAATGGAACACATCAGAAGACTCTCAGATTTGACATTATTTTCTTTTGTCCCCTTTGAAGATGGAGTTGCTTTGGATACATTGTCAGAATCTCTTAAGTAACATGTGACAAGGAAGCATATGTTCTCTTAATGTCACTTTATTCAAAACTGTAAATCAAGTTTCCTTCCCTTCTTTATGATTTTAAGCAGTAGTTTGCACCACGGAAGAGCAGCGTAGCTTTCTGGTTCTTCCACCATCTCCAGTGTCCTGTAAATGACATCTGAAGGATGGAAAGAGTGTCAGCTCTTCTGTCACCACAATATTTGGATTCCTACTCATACATTCAAACAAATTCTGAGAGACCTAATTTAAACCAAGCCTGAGTACTTGTGGTTTTCTTAGTCCGCAACCAACTTCCAGGACTTTCAGTTTGCAAAAGTCATCGGAACATTAATAATATTTCTCCCTTGAATCACAGATACTCCACTCCCATTTATCCATCTTCCTGTAAACACATTTTTTGCTTCAACAGAAAGCAGATACATCCTACACATCTAATCAGCACAACCACAGTACTTCAAACCCACCTTTAATCAAATCTATAGTGTCCAGACTATTTTTATTCACAACTACCACAAGTGCCTTTTTTAGTTGTGGTGGGGAACTCTGCATTTTTCACACATCCCTTTCTGCTTATCAATGAATAATATATCTCTGTGTGATTAACCTTCATATACACCTAATACCCAGGATTTAGAAATGACAGACACATATGAGGCATGATGGAAGTAGGTCATTCTGGCATGACAGGGTTTACATCATGTCTCCATTTAAACCTGATCTCCAGGTTTACCAACATGCTCCTCTTCTTCCTCTGCCCAAGAGGATCCAAACCTGGAGTAGCATGTCCAATTCCAGCACGTTTAAAAAGCATCTGCTCTTTTCTGCATTTGCTTATTTTAGGCTACAGATAAATTCCTCCTAATGTGATGCTTTCTCAGTCCTTCTCTACTCCCACCACCTCCTTTCCTACAGGTTGTTTTTCCCTTGCTGAGATTCCAGTGGGTCTTGTGCACAGAACTGTAGACATACATTGATTTAAACACAGAAGTACAGAAGTACTTGGGAGTGGAGGAAGTGTTACAAAGAGATGATTGTAAAGCTACCAGTATTTCAAGCAAGGCTTTTTTTTTTTTTTTTATTAATTCCCTCCTCCACCACAGTGGACCCTGTAAAACAAGTGTCCCCTTTCTCCCTCATCCAGCCTGATTCTGTCCTCTCTCTCTCGACATTACTGCAAGTCTCATGACTCGAAGACGCAGTTCCCAAAGAGAAATGCTCAAATGAGAATGTCATGACCAGTTGACCACAAATGCTACCATTATTCATCGTTAGGCTGAATTACTCCTGCCCACCACGGATCACATCATTATGCAAAGGCATGAGCTAAGAATATGGGAAAAGACTGGCAAAAGGCCTCTTTAAGAAGCATGCCAAATTTCACCAATTCATTTAAAGAACAAAGCATGTCTATCGAGGTAATCTTTATATATTCAGAATACTTTAATGTTAAAAGAAGTCCAGGTGTTTATTTCTGAACTTCCATGCACACATTTCCCTGACTTATGTTTTCAAAAGAGGGGACTAGATATTATAAGAACATCAACATAATAAAAAGATTCAGCTGTTTTTTCCATAGCTTCATACACTACTGTGGTCATTTCTCTTGGCAGAAATCTTTTAAAGGCTGCAAGAAAAGACCAGAAACAAAGTTGACGTTCAGATTTTTTTTCTTTTTTTTTTTTTTTTTTTAACTTGACCATTATCAGACTCATGTTTAGCAGGAATTTTTAAATTTTTGTCAGTCCACTTCCTTTTTCTAGGCTTTATAAAGAAGCAAGTTTATAACTCAGAAAAAGTATCCACTAACAAAATAAATGAAGAAAAACCTTCCTCAAGGGAAGACTTCTTTTAAATTAGAGAGGAGACTAATCAAAGAGAAAATGATAGCAACCCATTTGCAGGGCACCACCACATGAAGACCCAGTTAGCAATTACACACATACGTGACAATAAGCCACTCACAGCTTGAATATGCTGGAGTTGGACCCACACGGTATTGCAGCTCAATGATTTCATCTCCCTGCTGCCTGGGGTCATAGGGGATGGACAACTGTGGTAGGCTTTGGCACACATGCACAATCAGGAATGCTGCAGAACTGTCATCACCCTCACATTGTCATTAGTGACACAACTGAAGGCAAGCAGAGGAGATATGAAGGGGCACAGCAAAGAGGCCACAGCTCGAGATGTGCATGTGCTGCACCCTTATTAGCAGCATCAGAGGATGCTGAGAAAAAGGAGTTAGAAGCATCTGGTTTATTCAAGAAATGCAGGATCTGAAATGAAGCCACCAAAGGATCCCAGTCTGTGAGCACAAACACATCACACCTTACTTCAAACTGACCAAGCACAAAGCCTCCTGAAAACACCAGATTAGTTTACCAAGGAACAGCTTTAGCAGCACAAGCCTCACTCTCCCCTTTCTGCCTCCGTGTACTGTGTCCTTGGTGCGTTCCCGGCAGGAAGAGGCGTGGAGCAGAGTTGCTGCAGGAAACACACAGGAGGGAAGCAGCAGCAGCAGCCACAGTGCAGCTCCCCAGCCAGCTCAAGGCTTCACCTTGCACTGGCACTCAATTTCCCCTTGACAAGTTGTTAAACAACCACCTGACTACAGCCAGCCCCCCTCAGGGGCCAAGTCTAACTGTGTTATTGCACATTTATGCAAGGCAGGTTCTCAGATTTGAAAGTATTTTTATGTAATAAAAGATAAAAATAAATTTACCACACTTAGAGATTAAGTGCTTATATTTTCAGATAAATACCAACTCCCAAAGAAATGGCTTAATGCATAAAATATTTTGACAGAATGGCATGTTGCCCACAGGCCTCACAGGTTGCTTGGAAAGCAGGAGTAGAAACAAATGTATAGCAAAGGTTTTGTTAATATGTTCATCTTACCTATACCAGCTAGTTTGGCTTGATTAGCAACCTCAGGAAAAAGAGCAGGAGGCACAGAAAGGGAGAAGAACCTTTGAAGCTGCACATATCCAAGGTTTGTATCATGCTCAGGTTTCTAACCCTTTAGCCATGCTCTAACCTTTGGCCAGTACAACACACTCAGCAGTGTCCACA
Organism: Daphoenositta chrysoptera; assembly: GCA_013397915.1. Classification (NCBI taxonomy): domain Eukaryota; kingdom Metazoa; phylum Chordata; class Aves; order Passeriformes; genus Daphoenositta; species Daphoenositta chrysoptera. Next base: position 59,202 of record VZRO01003937.1, on the reverse strand, counting down.
ACTAAGAAATCAGACCTCTTTACGGCAGCTGAGAATGTGATTTGCCTTCTTCATCTTCAGGCAATATTGAGGCTGGGGGGCTCTCCTAGCTGTGCTGCATCCTCAGCACACACAGAGGCACTGTGAAGGGGAAGAGGGGAGGAAGAGGGGTCAGAAAGCAGTGGCTGCTCTCCCTAACCTGGGCACAGAAGCCATGAAAAACTGCACATTGTGAAGGCAAGCAGCCTACACAACATGCCTACAAAGTAATGTTTTAGGGTGGCAAAAAGCTGTGATGAGGTTGTTTAAAGGCCACCCGCTGGTCTTACAAATAGTGGACTTACGGAGAGATGGAAGAAGTTGCTTATGCCAAAGAAAAGGAAAAATGTCTTGAAGGAAAAATAAACCAACAAAACACCTCTCCTCCCATCCCTTTTTTTTTTTCCCTTCTGCAATGTTGAAAAGAAAAAGCCTCACATTTGGTAATCCTGCCATAACATTCCTAGCAGGTAGGGAAAGACAAATATAGGGGAATTCCATTTACCCCAAAGGTTGGATTTTGTTTTATTTCAGTTCACTTTAGCTTTTTTTTAACCTAAGGCTTTGAACTTTTTTTTCTTTAATGTTGCAGGAAACTCTACAGAAATCATGTCCAGGTTTAATCCCTATGCCAAGTTCTCCACCTCTGTGCTTCACATGCTGCTCATTCAGTGCACGCCTCACTCACCCAGAGCTCCTCCATGCCGCTCTGCTGAGACTCAGGGTGAGGGAATAAGAAATGACTCAAGCACCTCCCATTAATGTTGCAGCAGTTATTCATTTCCAGTGCTATTCTGAAATCAAAATAAACCCCAAAATTAACAAACTACAGCAAGAGAGTACTATCTGAGAGCAGAACAAAATGGCTGATTTTTCACACGTCATTGGCCATTTTTGCTTCCTGCACGGTTTTTTTCCTTTTCCCTTCTGCAAGACACCATCCCTCTTCCCACTACCTCCTTCTTAGGAGGGCTTGCAAAAGACCCCAGGGCAGCAGAGTGCAGATGCCAGAGCCCGACCTCCATCCGTCAGGAGCCCGTCAGTGGCCTGACCTCCATCCATCGCCAGCCAGGCTCGATGTGTGAATGAGGTTTGGTGCCGGTTTCCATGGCAATGACACCGCACACCGAGTGCACGCCGCCCCTTGGGCTGGTTTTTGCTCAGAGGTACACGAGACAATAGACTCAGCTTAGGACATATAGCTAAGCTTAAGGCACATAAGGAGGAGCCACCACCGTCACGTGAAGGCAGGGCATTTCTCTTAATGTTTTCCCATGAGTGCCTCTTTCTTTTTCCTGCAGCAATCTGTTCTAAGCAAGCATTGAAGAGCACCAGTTTCAGCAGCTCATATGTGGCTGTATACAGTCGTACATGCTTGCAGACGGGAGAGACCATGCCATCTATATATGGTCAAACAGAATTTCCAGTGACCCCTCTTTACCCTCTTATGTCTGAGAGAGTTTCTTAAGGGCTTTCCTCAGAACCACAAAGCCGGAGCTTTAATTCCTGACCTATTTCCAAAGCTCAGCGAAAGCCAGCACAGATGTATGTTCACCACAGAAACATCCTGTGATTTTGTAAAGCAATTTAAAAAAAAATAAATCTGAAGTTGCAAGGCTAAGCACTCCAAAAGCTCTTGGATCAAAAAAGTCATTAGGAAAAAAAATAGCTATTGTTTGGTTTAATGTTTTCCATTTTAAAAGAAAGTGATTTTCATTACATGAAAGAGCTTAATGATTTGAACAAAAATCTAAGGGTTTCAAACCTCCACCAGGGGTGTAGCATTTGATAGCTAAACATTTCCTAAGCTCGTGGAAGGGCAGAAAACTCACATTGCACATGTCATCCCTCAGCTCCACCACCTTCCTGCCTCACTCCTGCCAAGGGGCTTGAGACATCCCTTGGAGACATAAATTCCTAAATTCAGGTATTCAGCACTCTGTGCAAGAGCCTGCGATACTGTACACTGCATATCAAGTTGCTATTCTCAGAGTCCCATGTTTGGGCTGGCCCCTGCTGGATCGATCATTCCCCAGAATTAGGCAATGAATTGATCCATTTTCTCAAGTCATAAAAATATTTTCCTGCCTTGATAATACTGGACTGTGAAGATCTTTTTCCAGAGCTGAATATCTTACTCAACCCTGCCAAGTAACAAACATACTTTTCAGGGCTTTTTAGCTCTCTCTTATAACTGTCTTCCACAAATGCCAGACATCAAAGACTAATGTTGCCTGACGAGCTATAATTGACACAATGACAACCAAGTATCTCATATCATCATATAATCTTTTTTTAAGCAGCGTGGCAACCTTTCCAGCTATCCACATTTCCTTTAAACATTTAACTTTAAAATCAGTGAAATGAATTTTAAAATTGGCAGTTTAGTATAATGAAGCATTTACAAGATCTGTAATGTCTTCTTCTCATTTTGCTCCTAATCGGCTCCCATAATTTGCACTTAATTCAGATTATCAACGTACCACTATTATAAAGGGGAGAAAATTGCACAGTTTGACTGTAAAAGATTAAAAATACTGCTGAAAACCTAGCAGGTAAAATATGAATGCACAAAACAATCAGAAAATTCTCACACCTGGCGTGAGAAAGTGGACACGAATACATTGAGAGTTCCCAAAACCCTTGGTCTCTTTCTTTCACATACTATATGGAAGAGCATGCCAAACCCCAAAGAAACATTCCCACTTCGGGGGCAGGAAGTAAACCACATGCCTTCCATAAATAGCACTCTCCTCCCTTAAGTAAACCCTGTGCACTCAGCCTGTGACTATGTTACAGTTTAAATATTTTGCTAACCTTATGCTATATTTTCAGCACAGCGAAAACCAACACTGCAAAACATCTGCCCCCAAGTTATAAGTGGGAGTGCTTAAGAGGCGGCTTTTCTTCTGTTTAGAAAAAGGGGTGCCCTCGCTAGGAATGCAGCCCAATTCATCCCAGGTCATCTGGAATGGCTCGGCTCAAAGGTCCCGCTATTTACCCACAGCTAAGAAATTGCCCGGCTACGCTGCCTTTATAATGAAGCTGGCTTAGCCTGCACAAGGGAAGGGGAGAGAGAATAGCATCAAAAGAAACAGCCTTACTGTCTTTCAAATGGGGCTTTCAAATGAGAAATCAGCTGAGCGAGCCGCTACCCAAGGAGAGAGGAGGAGGTTCCCTTGCACACATTATACTATTTAATTAATTAAGGCACATAACCAGAAGCTATTTGAGTGCAAAGACGCAGCTCGACTGAAACGACAGGCTGGTCCAGAGCCGCTCACCAGACTCAGTTTGGCTGCATCTGGGCAGACACAGGCATCAGGAAAGGCCACATTCAGTCTGCTACAGAAAAGGCAGACATCTTCTCCCTTTAAGCTTTGCATCGTGCCATGATACCCTCAGCCACAGAGTGGAGCAAAGGCCAAAGGATGTTGACACGAAATCAGCACCCACCCAGCCCTCCTCTAACTGTGACCCCCAAAAGTAAACGAATTAGCACTTTGCATCTTTGGACAGGCCACACTGGAGGCTATATATCATATATGTCTCCTTTTCCACTCTCTCATCAACAAAACATCATTCTTGCTTTTAAAACCTCAGCGATGGGGAGATTAAAAGTAGGGCAATAGGGAGATTACAATGGCAAATACACCAAGCCTGACCTTTCAGTACAGGAATTCTGGGTTGCAAAAAGCAGGCTCTGGGCAATGCAGTGTAAAGAGGAAAAAGCAGAGATAATCAGATAGGTCAACAAAAAACAAGGGGGAAAAAACCCAACCCCACCTCTGAATAACTAAATTAAAAGAGTGAAAATTGTAGTCTTTTGATCTGTCTGTATCACAGACACAGCTATCAACAATCAAGCTTGCTTAAAATTTGTTGTGTTTAAAATAATTCTCTCAACTTCCTTATTTGCATTGGAGGAGGATTCAGCAATATAATACACACAGATTCTGCTTTTAGTATTTTCCTTCACAGAAAATGGCTAGAAAGTTAGTACCAAGAAAACAAAAGCTGAGTCATAGCTAATCATATCATAACAGAAAGATAGCTTGAAATTTAAAAATAAATTAGGAAAACATCTGCAAAATAACCCCAAACAAAAGAACAACAAAACAAACACACAAAAAACCCAAACCAAAACCAAACACACCACACAAGTAAAGCCCCCTGCAAACACTGCTGGCAAATTACCATTTACAAGTTGGCTACCTCAGATTTCTAAAATCCAGCAGCCTACCTGGGCTCCCACCACATTTGTCTTCATGGATTACACAGAACATCTTTCACTTTGCCCTAGTAACGTTTCAGTTAGGGTCACAAAGGATGTCACTTCCCCCTACCTTCTTCACCAATTTTCCCATAAAGGAGGGGAAGAAAATTTAAACCATGAAATAGCTATTTGTAGACCAGGAATGTGAGGACTTTGCTAGAGCTGACTGTGATCTGAGCTCATTCTTTACATTTCCTACCAGAGGTAGCTGCCATGGCTGCACAAATCTTTCCCAGAGTAGAAGGCATTCCTGGGCTCCTCATTCTAAGGCTCTGATTGCCCCCTGTGAAATGACCTGAGTCTTTCTTTAAAAGAATAAAAACCAGTGTTTCAGTGTTCTTGATACATGCTGCTAAGGCAGACCTCACAACAGACCCAGAAGGGCACACCACAAGTCAGATTCTTCATACATTTTAATTACAGTTTACACAAAGTGAAAGGCAGGTTAATAAGCTCAGTTCATAAAAAAAAATTAATAAGAAATGGCATTCTTGTATGGAAGAACAGGGGACTTAGGCTTCAGAGGGCTGATCAGAAAATATATATTACATCCTAGAGTCAGCTACAGTCCTCAGGTGGGAAAGAAGAGGGAGCAAATGGGGTAGGGAATGGAGAAAGGAACAAGGGACCTTATTTAATAAAATGTTTTTAAAGAGAAGTGTTTCTCATTAAACTGGTCCCTCTATACCAGAGCAGCAGATTCAAAGGGTTTTCTCCCATGTGAGGTTTTTCAAGACCATTGAACACACGCAAATCTGCAGACAGAGGAAGCAAAAGAAAAGCATTTCAAGCAGCAAAGCTGGAAGGGCAGACAATAGGTGCCACCTCCAGATAGCGAGGAAGCACTTTCCCGAGGGACGCGTGGCCACCCATATTTAATGTGGATAACTGAGAACACACTCCACTCTGGCCAATATGAGACCCACCACTACAGCTGCTCCCTCAAAGCACTGGGTGGCCCTGAATGCTTTTAAATGGAAAACATGAACTCAGAAATCTGGGTGGTGTTCCGTGTGCAGTGGCCTGAGAAGGAGGGGGAGGCGCGGCTGTCCCCTGCCAAACCCTGAGTCACAGCCCCGTGCCAGGGAATCCCATGCAGAGCCCTGTGCACTGAGGTGCTGGGCTGAGCATCAAGGGAACACCACCCCAAACCTCCTGGTAACACCACCAAAATTACCCAGCTGTGACACATCCTTTCTTACATCACGTTTTGGCTATTCCGAGTGTGACACTTCTGTTTTCGGTAAGCAGAGAGCGTGAGAAAGGCGCTGTGAGCCAGGCTTACTCTACGCCCTTTTCCTCACCCCGTCTTCACAGCTCCACGTCCAGGGTTACTCCTCACAGGTCCCCACCTGTCCCTTGGAGGTGGCTGTGCCTCCAGTCCTTCATACTAAATTTACTTCTGAATGTGCAGTGGGGAGTGTTAACACATGATTTGGTCTATGATTAAAAAGGGATTACTTTTTTCCCACCAAACAGGGTGAACAGGAAATTATAAAGTTGCATCCAGAAGAATATCATTTCCAAGTTAGACACCTTCAGTTTCAAAAAACCCTATGAGGTTCTAATTTATTAATGAATAGCTGCTGTCTTTGTAATTTTGTCATACTTATTCCATTACTGTCTGACACTTCCTATTGTCAGTGCTTGAATTTTTAAACACTTCCACATGACTAGTGCTAATCTCCATGTTTCATGGAGGGCTGCTAATAAAAGGATAGAGATGTATGAGTGTATAAGAACGATTATAGCTAAACGTGCTCTAAAGCTTGCTCTTAACATCTCTCAGTTTCTAGCATTTCTCCCTTCCCCCTAACTCCCAGCATCTGAAAGGAAAAGAAAAATGAAAGAAAGATATTTTTCTCCTTTGTTTTGGGCTTGAATGGGATTTATTCCTGATCAGGAGGGAAAAAGAGAACTCCTTCCCAAAGCAAAAGGGCTCCCAGAACAGGGTGCAAAGATGCAGGACTCTTGTGTGAAACAAACCTTGGCAAGCAAACAGCAAGCTTCGTATCTTGATTTTTCTTTCAGAAAATCTTGTAGAACTGGTACAACAAGCTATTGTGAACAGCTGCTTTGAGGATACAACCTCACAATAAACAACCTCTGATTTAAACACAGGACTACATTCACCTAGACAGTCTTTTATTTATTCCCAAGGATTTCAACACCTCTTTTACTCTGATTCTCTGTACCACAGATTTTCAGCAGGTAAGTAAAACGACCTTATGTATTTGAAAGCACTGTTAAAGCACCTTTTAAAATTCGTATTTTCTTAAAATCCTCCTATCCACACCTTTTAAGAACAGTCAAAGAACAATACTGACTCTCCACTTCCCTCCCAGCCTGCTCTATCAGGTTTGTTTCCCATCCCCAGATTAGGTCTTAAGTGCTTCTTACTGGCTCATGTAATTCCACTCACACTACCTTACATGCATAAATGTGAGTAGGAAATTTTCTTAAAATTCTATGAAATTTACGCCTTTACCACAAAGATCACCATGGTAAACAGGGACAAATTACCCTGGCTGCTGCTTAAACACGTGTATTTTGTGCAATCAACATTGTTTTTCACTGCCTCATTCCCATAGCACCTTCTCCTAGCTCTCTGTGCAGTGTTCACCTGGGAAGCCCTTGATCCATTTAACAATTTGCAAGTAGCTCTTGCACTTGATGTGTAGTGTGAAGAAATATTCTCTACTTCACTGTGGTCCCCTATGTTCAAGTAAATGGGGCTCAGCTTCTTTTGTATTTCTGTCTTCTCAAATAAGGAGGACCTGCATTACAGTAGCTGTGCTTTAAACCAGGTGAAAAGAGGCCGTGACAAGCACCACTCCTGACCAGTCCAGGGGACACCAGGAGAGCTCACTGATGCAGAGAGTAGGTTTAGATTAGATATTGGGAAGAACTTCTCTACTCAGAGTGGTGAGGCACTGGAGCAAGTTGCCCAGAGAAGCTATGGATGCCCTATCCATGGAAGTGTTCAAGGACACACTGGATGGGACTTTGAGCAACCTGGTCTAGTGAGTGGTGTCCCTGCTAAGACAGGAGAGTTGGGACTAGAAGATCCTTAAGGTCCCTTCCAAACCAAGCCAGTGTGCGATTCTATATCTGACAGACTTGCATGGCACACCTGCTCCAAAGATAATGGCTAACACAGCTGCTATAAACATTGCTTAGTTGTTTGCATATTAATCTAAGAGCAACCCTGAGCTGAAAACGGTTAATAAGAAATAGTTTTGGCTTTCTATGACTTCCAAAACTCCCCCCACCCCAAATCCAAACTCATCATCAGCCCACTTGGCATCCAGCCCTTACTTCCAGAAAAAATAGCATTTCTAAATGCTACTCCTGCAACTAACAGTGCTGCACATAAGTCAGAGCTGTCCAATTTTAATGCAACTGGCACATACACTGACAATTTAACAGCAGCCCTAAAGCTATGTCTAGCTTGCATATGCACACCTATTTACATGAATTGTTACCAAAAGAAATTCAAACCATCATGAGAGCTGATTGTTCTCGTGATTTCTCTTCAACATTAATGAAAAGCCTGCAAGCAAAAAAATGTTCTTCTCACCTTGAAATGACAGGGAAACTGAATATGCAGGCCAGGCTTTGAGGACTATACACAGCTTTAAAGTTCAACCTGGACCTCCCAAAACAAAGTTTTCTAAACTCAAAGGCCCTCAGATCTCATCTACTGAGCTCTTTCAAACACAGGACAAAGTCTTAAATGTACTACTCTTCTCACAACAAAGAAAGAAATATAGCCAATCCTCCAGGCAATGCTTTGAAAATTTATTCCTTCGTGCCTTTATATTTAAATAATGACATTTGTCAAAAACTTACAATGATTGCATTTAAGACCTTTCAATTCGCTTTAGGTAACAAGATCACACTACCAGTGGTACCTTTATTCATCCCTAGGAATCCCTAGGTAAACTGTCAGAAAGGACAAAAAACTCTGAAAGTCATGAGGCAACATGATCTACTTGTCCGGGGATAAAACAAGAGATCCTGTGATCATGACCTTTGTGCAGGTCCAGTTTACAATGTGAATCAATTTTCTGAATGCAGGGATTGAGCCTAAAATGGCTTGCAGTGGCATGGTGCCCTAGTATAATATAAAACAGTAACTGCTTACTTTCTAAACCCCTCTCTTCTTTCATTCCTCTCCTCAAGGAAATAGTTACAGACTATTTTTTCCAGAGAAGATACCTAATTGCCTACTGCAGTCTCAGATCAAACAGGTATTTGCATGCTTTAATTTATGTCTACAAAGTTACTTCTGGGCACAAAATAAGGGCTAGACCAAAGCTAGCTTAACCAGTTTTTGACAGCCAAATATACATCAACCAGCCTTATTGCCTATTTTGCATTTTGCATAGTGTTGATTCACAATTTTAAAAAAATAAAACGGTGCGGTCACAGCAGAGTTATGTTGTAAAACATAATTTGAAACACATCTGCCCATTCAATTCATGCACAATATTTGAATGCCAGGTTGATTTTTCTCTCTGCCATGATAAGGGCACATGGACAAAGCAGGGGAGCTCATGAATTCACAGGCCAGCAGGTGCTCTTGGGAATTACCCTGATAGGCACTTCTGGTGCATGGGAACCACCTTGCACCACTTCAGATTAACCATAGGTCAAAAACGTGTACTGAGGCAGTAACCAACACTGAATTCATAATGAACTCACCCCACACTAATTTGTTTTTATAGCCACAGCCACAGTTATGGGCACTAGCGCTGAGCTGGCTCCTCTCCTGTTATTTTAATATTCACATCCCTCCACCTGTTCTCATCTGTCCTGTGGGGTGTGAACACATTGTACAGTTGTAGGTAAATTTTGTCACATTTGCCTTTTTATATTTTGACAGTGCGACAAAATGGAATTATTCTATAAAACAAATACCACCCTGCACTTACCACACAGAGGTCTGCCAGCCTCCTTTTCCCCCATGCAAGGCTATGATGAGCAGCAGTAAGAGCACAGTGCCCTTGCTTGGTGAGGTCACTCCCTAAAGATTAAGCCAGCAATAAATAAACCTGTAATATTTACAACTAGGATTTCTATACAAACTTTGTGAAGTTTATACATATCTCAGAAAGTTCAAGGATCTGTAATCCTTAAGCTGTTTTAGGCTTGTAACATTTTCCTGAACTCAAAGATTAATATCTGTTCTAAGTTTCTTCATTCAATTCCACTTTTTGAGTTATCAAAGTTCATAAGATTCCCTATCAGTCCATCTATAAGCAACTGACACATTCCTCTGACCCCAAAGGACAGGCAGCCTATGGTATACTTTACCAGAACTTTTAAAGTTAATTTTTGAACTTTCCTTTATTCCTTCACTTTTCCATACTCCCTAGTTACTTTATACTTTGTCTTCAGTTTCTACTCTTTTTGTTTCTCCTCACATAATAGTACTTTTGTCCATTTTTTTTTTCAGAAACATGTGCTCTGTTTCCATCTCCCACATCTATATTAGTGTCTCTTACTGAGCAGAGCTGAGCAGTCAAGATGAAACTAAGATCCAGAGCAGACATTGTCCAAATGGATTTTGGGTAAAGAAAACAATTTTTCTATCACTAATAGCAACATTGTATAGAATGCACACACGATTAGAGAACTTTTTTTTTGGGAAAAGAAAGTGCCTTCCATTTGTGTTGAAGTTATCCTTACACTAGACTCTAATTTTAAGTGAATATTGAGATGTTAAACATAAGACAACTTCACAGAGATTTCATAAAATACTAGCTATGCTTAATCATGTGAGTCACTTTTATTTTTAAGCTGTATAATAGTTAGTATTTTTCCTCCTTACTTCATTTACTAGAAAAGATAAGGTGTTACCATCACCCAATACGAGTCTGCACTTGTATGGTATTTAAGTTGCAAGTTTCTATTTTAATTTTCTGACCTGCTGCCAGTGATATTTCTTCCCTGGGCTGTTAAAGTAGAATGCTGGATCTCCAGAGAGTGCAATGTGAATTACCATTAGTTACAAAAGTGCTTAACGTTCTTGAAAAACCAAGGGGTTTGAGAAAGCACAGACCTAAATCTACAAAACCACAAGTCTGTCAAAAGGTGTCCTGCTGCATGAACAGCAAATTAAAGTGATCAATAACAGTGTTTGGATTCCCAGTATCCAGACTTTCTGTACCCTTTGCATCAGAAATAAACAGAAATTAAAGTCACAGAACTGTTAAGAGTTGAAAGGGACCCCTGGAGATCATCTTGTCCAATCCCCCCAAATGTTGACTTCATCTGCAAATTTGGACACCAAAATATTTTAATTAGGTGCACAAATATGGAATAATATGGTTATTGGCAGAGAAGCTTTTTAGAGTTTGTTTGGAAGTTTTACATTCTCTTGGTAATTTGGGTGAAATGCCAGGGAAAATAATGATTACAAAAGAAGACTGTTCTCTTGCAGATACCAGCTGTACTTCTTTGAGTCACAGAGAACCATCTGGTCATCTGGGTTTGATGTTGTCATGATGTGCTGTGATATTATTAGACTGCTTAACTTGATGCATGAGAAGGATGCAGATTTAAGGTAAATCAAAACATGCCCCATATACACATATTTTTGATGTCCAACTACTAATTACTTTGGGGGTTGAAAGCTTAAGGATTAATTTCACTAATTTCACATTGAGTGAAGCCAAGACAAAACCTTCTCAGTCCAACAATTTCTGAAACAACAAAGGTAGGCTTAGAACTGATCTTCAGATCTTTTACTTTCACAAAAAACCAAAACAAAACAAAAACAGACAAAGAAAAAAAACCCCTCTTAATAAAACTTTGCTCAAACACATTTATCTATTACTTTCACTGGAATTCTCTTACACACACAAAGCTCTTGCAATCCCCTCTCCTCAAAACACAATTTCAACATCAGCTACCAGTGTATTGCTCCTAGATGTGAGAAATTAGCTTTTTACAGCAAGAAGAATCATTCACTGGCACAACCTCTCCAGGGACATGGCAGAGTCCACACTGCTGGAGGTTTTTAAGATACAAGTGGACAGGGTGCTAGATAATCTGACCTTCCTTTACTGGGAAAGAAACAACAGCTACATCTAACATCTAACGTAGCCAGTAAGAGCATCTTTCCCATAATTTGTGTTTTAGAAATCACAGAAAACAGAGGAGCAGTATATAAGTAAAAAGACTTGAAAACATACTTCAAAAGAACCTTTTTTACAGAGGCACAAGGGGTTTTTTCCCACAATATTTACCATGAAGCAACACGCAAAAGAGAATTATGTATTTGAAGAATAACATGTTTTTAAGCTGCAAGAAGTAAATCACCTAGAATGTGTATACCTCCAAGGAAAATGCTACTATACAAGATAGTCACTGCAGATTACTGCTGCTGTGCTATTTGCAAATGTTACTTTTCCAAAGGTAAGGGGGAAAAAAAAATAGTTCAAGATGGTGGCAGGCAGTGATTTGAAGCTACTTTTGTACATTCATCTCCTTTTCATATACTCACCTTATTTTCACCCAAAGTCAATTTTTCCCGTAAGACAACTGGTGCTTGCCCAGGAAACATATTCTAAAAAGCTTTAAAATGGGTATGTCATGACCACAAACCAAATCTTAAAGAGAAAGAACAGAAAGCATCTCACAATCCCAACTAAGGTTAGCATGCTTCTGAACAAATGTCAAGGTTATGACATATGTCAGAAACCATACATAGAGTTCTTTTGATGTTGAAAAACATTGTTTGCGTCAAACGAGCTGGAAACAACAGTTATTTTATTTTTCTCGTGTTACTACTTGTCTACATCGTTGTGTGATTTTGATGTATAAGACGTATAATAGGTTTAAATGAGGAGTTCTGGTTCTTGCAGACAAGACAATTATTTATTATTTCTTAGAAAGAATTTCTTCCAGGGAAGATGTTAGGATGTTGACTTCAGTTAAGTGATTCCTCCTCTGCCCCTTTCACTCTGCCCTGCTTGAGGAGAGATGAACATGTGTGGAAAAGAAGGGAAAAAGAGTCTTTGAACAACACAGAGAGGCTAGTGACAAAACTATCAAAAATATATAAATATGAAATAAAGAAGAAACAAAGATTATAGAATTTTTAAATTACTACTGCAAATAATAAGGAGAGGGAAACATTAAGAAGTAAGCAGCTAAAAGCAACTGCCATGTTAATATCAGAGTTACGGTTACCAAGGCAACAACAGCTTCCCTAACTTTTCTTCTTTTAGTATAACTATGTTTTTTGCTGAAAATCCCTTTCTTTTTAGTAGCTTGAAAACTTAAGCATCTCTATTGGTACAGAGCACCTTTGAGCACTGCAGGCTTCTTTGGGAATCCTGTATGTTCAGTATGGATTTGTTAGACTTACTGCACACACTTTTACCTTCTCAAGGGTTTACAGTGTTAAACTGTTTTAAAAGCAGGAGCTCCATATCTTTCTTTCTAACATTCATTGCATATTTCTAGCACTTGAAAGTCCCTAAAAACTTGTTCCCTCAAGAATCGTTGTCCCATTTCAGGACCAAAAGGGCACATACTTCCATCCGTACGGTCACCCTTGAAATCAATGAGCAATGCAAAGCTTTCTCCCTGTAGAGATTAAACAAACCACACAAGTTTGTTCAGACCAGGCCTGGGAACAGAAACCAGGTCTTTTGCATGACTGCACGAGGCATTACTGAAAGGTTACTGTGCTGACCTTCGGTCTTGGTCACAAAACATTACTGATAATCCCCATTTTGATTAATATATTTTGTTTGGGTTTTGCTTTAAGGCTTGGCCTGCTGCTTATTTAAATGATTCTCAGGTATTCCTGCCCTTGTACCCACCAGTGCCTATCTGCGCTGTCTGGTGAGGAAGAGCTGTTGCATTAAATCTCAGAGGAGGTGCAATTTTAGAATTATCTTAGGCTGACAATCGAATTGAACAAACAAGAAGTGCTACTGCTACACTGCTTGGATGATTTCAAAACAACCTGCAGAAATGCAGAAAAGCATATTACAGCTAGGAACGACAAACATGTTGGAGGGACGGAGAGAAGCAGCAGCATGTGCATAGAGGTGTCTTTCACAAGGATTTCCCAAAAGGAGCATGGGGAAGGCCCACTGTGGGGAGAGGAAGCTGGTGCACACTGATGAGGAATGCATGAGTGGAATAAAGTTATGCTAATCGTAAGGCTGTGAAATATGTACTGCCCAGCTGGAGACAGAAATCAGAGTGTTGCTATTACTGAGCTGAGTACAAAGAGAAGAAACTCAGATACAAGACTGAAAATTTCTTGAGAATTTCACGTTGTGTGATCACAAAGAACTAAGATTTGCTAAAACTGATAAAGTTTGTCATTTAATTAAATCACCCCAAAAATATCTTAGTGCTCTACTGATAATTACAAAATGTTTCAGACTTTTTTCAAAGACCATTTTGAGAAAATATTAAGGGTTTTTTTTGCTGTTTTGCAGAATCATACTAGAGTCAGGATTATGATCCAAATACCATCACAGCTTCACAGTCAGACAAAAAGTACGACCAAAGGATTTTGTAACAAGAACATATTAATTTAAAAAAACTTTCAAAAAGGTAATAGAAAAAATATTGGCAGCTGTCCTACAGCGTCAGAAATACACATGCACCAATACTTCCTAAGGTCTGCATAATGTAACTGCCAAGTACAATCATAAACATATGACCTCATTCATAAAAGCATGATCTCAAAGCCCATGCCCTGTATCTCCTTTCTTTAAATTAGCTGACATTGAGGACAGATTCCAGATCTGGGGAAGCCAACCTAGCTTTAACGTGTTTGCAATGCTGCACCAGAAGCTGTTTTGATTTTTACCACCAGGCTGCTAGATAAATTCTAATCTCACCATCAATTATGAAAGATTCTTATGACAACCTTGATTTTACCAAATTAGGTTATCTTCCACCCTGTGGACATTTTCCTGTTGCATTCTGGGTTAATCCACGTGTAGAGCTCACTTCTGTCAGAATGACAAAAACTAATTGATTTTGTTTCATGGTGTATTCTTATCAATGCTCTCCTCTGCTCTTAGCCAGTCTTTGACTGATAGGGTGTTAGAGGAAAGGTCCATTAATTGATTTGTAAATAATTACAGCTAAGTCTTCACTTTTGAGTAGATATCAATAAAGGCCTATCCTTTTTTCACTGTTGAATGCTTTTAAATAAGCTTCAGTGTCCAACTTTCAGCCACAAAATTCATTAAAATCATTAGATACTTTTAGAGTAGCACCCACCGGTGATAGCAGAGGCAAGAGTGTGTCAGCATTTCTCTTACACCACTTATGGGGATGGATTAGAGAGAAGCAAATAAATAAACAAATAACATGCCTGGGGGAAAAAAAAAAGGCAAATCAATTATTTCTTAAAGTGGGATTTAATTTTCAGACCTGGGGGAATTTCATCACCTGTACAGAGTAAAAAAAAAAAAAAAAATCATATGCAGTACTTGGTACATGTGTTCCTCCACATGCAAAGAATATGTGTTCATTACCTGTGGGCACACATGGACACACATAGTCTGTGCACCCATGCTCCCAGCAATTTTTGAACCTGTTGACTACATTCAGACATTTAACAAATGACGCAGAGTCTCAAAGCCAGTAAGTTCCCTCAGATTTTGTGAAAATAAGCAGCAGGGTCTGTGCAAGGGAGACCTACTNCTCAGATTTTGTGAAAATAAGCAGCAGGGTATGTGCAAGGGAGACCTACTTAGTGCCCTGATGGAGCAGAAGTCTGCAGAATGAGCTCCGCAGCACTGAACACTTGAAAATTGCACCCACCTGGGGAAAACAGACATAGCCAAAGAGGCTAGAAAGTAGACCCATATACACACACACCCTGTTTTCTAGGTCCCCAAGAGAAGGGACAAAGTAGCAGTCAGAACTCATGGGTCAATCAGCATCTGTTGCTGGAAACCCAGGTTTCATTGGTTTTAACAGTTCTGGGTTTAAGGTTCCCATCTTTTCCTTAGCACCTCATGCATAACAGAAAACCCTGCACACAAATAAGAGTTTTCAGAGGGAAGTAGAAACTCAAGTCTGAAAAGTAGCTATAAAATCTTAGCAACTCTTTCATAGGCTGTTAATATACTGAAGTTGCAATAAGACCATATTGAAGTTTTCACACACACAAAGTACAAATACCATTTAACACAAGAAACTGCATCATATTTTGAGACTGCATTTCAAGTGGTCAGTACAAGGGAAGGCAAGTTATATTTAATTCCCTGTACATAATGCCAACAAATGAGATACAGTAGTCATATCAGGAAGCTGCCTGTTCAGCATTATAAAACAATTGACCAGAAAACCTTCTTTATTGCTGCTTTCCAGTGATAGCCACCTGCTTCACATTAACAAGCACATAAGCTTTCCACCTAGGTCAACAGAAGAGAAAGGTGCTCCTACAACAGCTATGCAAGTATTATTTTTGTTCCTAATACCTTTTCCAGTTGTCAACCCATGCATTATACCTGACCAATGTCT
>VZRO01003937.1:378-43041 GCA_013397915.1 Daphoenositta chrysoptera | reverse complement strand
GTGTTTGCAATGCTGCACCAGAAGCTGTTTTGATTTTTACCACCAGGCTGCTAGATAAATTCTAATCTCACCATCAATTATGAAAGATTCTTATGACAACCTTGATTTTACCAAATTAGGTTATCTTCCACCCTGTGGACATTTTCCTGTTGCATTCTGGGTTAATCCACGTGTAGAGCTCACTTCTGTCAGAATGACAAAAACTAATTGATTTTGTTTCATGGTGTATTCTTATCAATGCTCTCCTCTGCTCTTAGCCAGTCTTTGACTGATAGGGTGTTAGAGGAAAGGTCCATTAATTGATTTGTAAATAATTACAGCTAAGTCTTCACTTTTGAGTAGATATCAATAAAGGCCTATCCTTTTTTCACTGTTGAATGCTTTTAAATAAGCTTCAGTGTCCAACTTTCAGCCACAAAATTCATTAAAATCATTAGATACTTTTAGAGTAGCACCCACTGGTGATAGCAGAGGCAAGAGTGTGTCAGCATTTCTCTTACACCACTTATGGGGATGGATTAGAGAGAAGCAAATAAATAAACAAATAACATGCCTGGGGAAAAAAAAAAAAGGCAAATCAATTATTTCTTAAAGTGGGATTTAATTTTCAGACCTGGTGGAATTTCATCACCTNTGCTCCCAGCAATTTTTGAACCTGTTGACTACATTCAGACATTTAACAAATGACGCAGAGTCTCAAAGCCAGTAAGTTCCCTCAGATTTTGTGAAAATAAGCAGCAGGGTATGTGCAAGGGAGACCTACTTAGTGCCCTGATGGAGCAGAAGTCTGCAGAATGAGCTCCGCAGCACTGAACACTTGAAAATTGCACCCACCTGGGGAAAACAGACATAGCCAAAGAGGCTAGAAAGTAGACCCATATACACACACACCCTGTTTTCTAGGTCCCCAAGAGAAGGGACAAAGTAGCAGTCAGAACTCATGGGTCAATCAGCATCTGTTGCTGGAAACCCAGGTTTCATTGGTTTTAACAGTTCTGGGTTTAAGGTTCCCATCTTTTCCTTAGCACCTCATGCATAACAGAAAACCCTGCACACAAATATGAGTTTTCAGAGGGAAGTAGAAACTCAAGTCTGAAAAGTAGCTATAAAATCTTAGCAACTCTTTCATAGGCTGTTAATATACTGAAGTTGCAATAAGACCATATTGAAGTTTTCACACACACAAAGTACAAATACCATTTAACACAAGAAACTGCATCATATTTTGAGACTGCATTTCAAGTGGTCAGTACAAGGGAAGGCAAGTTATATTTAATTCCCTGTACATAATGCCAACAAATGAGATACAGTAGTCATATCAGGAAGCTGCCTGTTCAGCATTATAAAACAATTGACCAGAAAACCTTCTTTATTGCTGCTTTCCAGTGATAGCCACCTGCTTCACATTAACAAGCACATAAGCTTTCCACCTAGGTCAACAGAAGAGAAAGGTGCTCCTACAACAGCTATGCAAGTATTATTTTTGTTCCTAATACCTTTTCCAGTTGTCAACCCATGCATTATACCTGACCAATGTCTGTGAGACTTTCAATTCCCCCTGCAACCTTCCAGAAAGAGCTGAAGCTGCAACGCACCTTCACTAAAAAGGTGTGTGTCGGCACATTTACGCGTGTGTGTCAGCACACCAAGAGGTCCATGTACAAAGCACAGAAATAGCAGAGATTTGTGGGTTACAGCCTCTCTCCCGTGAGATTTATTCCCCGTTATGCGCCCAGCCAGCGCACGCTGAGCAGCCCACACATTGAGCCATCCCAGGTGCATTGCTCACAGGGTAAAGGTATGAGTCACTCTCACAGCACATTTGCCCCAACACTTATCAAGAGAAATTCACCAAGAAAAGCAGCAAAAACCCCCGTTGTTCTAATAGCACAAAGCTGGAAAGCTCAAAGATTCCCACTCTCATGGATCCAAGGGAGGCCATAGCTGGGGACAGTAAAATCACACTTCTCCAGGTTTCCCAAATATGGCCTGGTTTCCTCATCTGGCCTGTACTTGTTCAGCTACAGTGGCACCTATGGACACTGTTCTGCTACCAAGGGAAAAGTCCATAAAAGACAGAGCAAGCCAAGGCAGCAGGAGGCTGCCAGTTCCAGCCTGGCCATGTTGCATGGTCCTTGTGCCCTTCTCCCACCAACAGGAGTCACTGGGTTGCTTCAGCAAGATTTGGGAAATAGGCTCATGGATTAAGTAGCTTCATTCCACCTGAAACATAAATAATCTCACATCTGATGCCAGCCCTGCACACGAGGAAGGTTTTCTGAGGAATACCTTGTCAGGGACAGCAGTACAACCTCCTACCCATGAAGCAAACAAACCTCTTATCTAATGGGTATTTTGTCCTAGACTCAATCACAGTAGGATTCTTGGGTATTGTTAAGGACTTAATGGGAGACCCAAATGTAACTTATATAAACCCGTGAGGAAAGAAAAGTCAGCAATGTGTTTCAGTTAAAACCTCTCTAACCTAAGAATCTCTCTTTAAGCCACTCAGAAAAGCCTTTAAAATCTGATAATCACTTAATAATATTTCACACTTGCTGCTCAACCCAAAAACCTCAGCTACAGCTTTTGTAAACTGTGGCACTGTTCTTGTTCCAGATGGCTTGCAAAATAATTTATAAACAACAAAGTTCAGCAGGTTCATAGCAGCTGTTCAATCCCAGCACTTTGGCCACCCACTTCAGCATAACTGAGAGCTTTCAATCAGTTCCTTCCCCTCATGGGGCCTTCAAACAGCACCAGAGCATGTGTTCAACATGCTCTCAGAAAGTAGCCAGCCAAATAGGGAGGGTCAGACATCTAGGCAACTCTATAGCATACCCACAGCATGCTCACACTGCCTTTTTCCTTTTTTTTTTTAATATATAAAATCTAGTTGAGAACAAGTAGCAAGATGTTCCAGAATTTAAAAAACACCTTTGTTAAAATACACAGTTCCTACAAAACACTTTCAGTTTGCCATAGTTCAAATGCTGAATATAATCTTCCCAGGAGGAATATACTGTAAATGCAAACATAACATCTCACAGGGTCAGAAAGGCTTTTTTTACTGGTTTAACTAAATGTATGCTAAGTGTTATAAGAAATAGAGTATGTCAAAAAGGGCCTTCTCTGTACCTGACAGATTTCCACTGCTATTTCTGTTTCTTCCTCTCCTCTCCTCCTTCCTTGCTGGTGTTTACTTTGGCTCTGTTTTTCTTGTGTCCCTTCAAAACCTCCTTGTCCTGGATTGGCCTTTGGGGCACAGAGGAAAAAGGAAGAGATATTGCTTCACAGTCACTTTAAAGGTCATGCAGTCTGAACCGGACAGAGACAAATTCCACGTCACTTTAAGCTCCTCTGATCATGGGCATATCCACACAAAGTATTCTGGAAACTGCACGACAATATTAAGGTTGCATTAAGCCAAATAAAATATACCCTGCCTGTCAACATAGCTGATTAGCCCAGGCTCAATGCCCCATGAATCACAGACATATGGTTTCCAGGAGGCTCAGGATAAACAGAGCAGTATGGAGGCATGCCCTAAGTACTAAATACGTCTGAAGTCTGCAAAGGGTGTCAGGGCATCAGCACATTCAATCGATCCAGGACAGCAGCCCCCAGTGTATCTCATCATTACAGCTGGTGAGAAAGAGGCACCTTGTCTCCTGAGGAGCCTAGTCCTTGCTTGGTAAGCTTTTTACAAATTAGGGCTGATTTGAGCTTGTTTGCTGGCCACTGCTGATAAGATGCAGCATGCTGTGGTCTGCGGATATGTTTTCTTGCTTTGCCTTATACCAGCACGCTGAGCCTGAAGGGATGACTGGCAAGAATAAGGTGCTTGTGGTGGAGGAGACCACCTCTAGGCAAGTATGCAGCTGAGAAAAGTGTTCCTTAAAAAAACATTCAGCAGCCCAGAACTCCTGGAGCAACAAACAAAGCCAGTCTGACGCCGAGGTTTGTGTACCATCTCAGTAACCAATGGCTAGTTCATGCTGGATTCTTCTCCAAGGCATTCTCCTCCTCCCACAAACCCTGTGGTTTCCCCAGCATACACAAATTTGTCAAAATGAAAATAGCACAGATTTGCTTTATGCTTATGTTTAAACATAATTTGTATTGAGCTATTGTATAAACACTGGTTAAGAACTAATTCAGGGCTTGTAATGGGTTTATGTCCTGCTCACAATTGCTGGGAAGTATCAGCATGTTGAGGAGAAAAAGGATTCCTTCAGTTTTGACACAAAGCAGAGGTTTTTAAGTAAAGCAGACAACTGAAACAATCACAAGATCTCCAATATTTGCAAGGAGATTTTCAGTACAAGTGTCTGCTGGCTGTCTCAGTAGCATCCAGGAGCCCTAAAAACACCCCACAGGCAACAAGTTCTGCCAGCATGAGTAATTTCAGTAGCACACTGCAATAAAACAGTGTTATAGAAGCTGGAGGGCAACACAAGCAGGTACCTAGCCCGCAGAGGGATCCCAAACTGCAGAAGCAACCCTTGCAGTTTGTGCAAACAGCCTAAAGGTCTCCACGACACCTGCTGTTCCTGTGTTGTGCTCTCAGGGAGAGGTTGCTCCATCGGGGCTTTCCCACACCACATCAATAGCCAGCTGCAGGTTTGGACAATGGGAGCAATTTGAAGCTGGACAAATTGAAGAACCCAAAAGCTTCTCTGGCATACAGTCAAAGTCTGATGAGCTGTATTTAACAGCCTTAGAAACCAGGGAGTAATTAATAACTAATTTAATAATAAAAAGGAAAGAGAAGGAAGGGCAGAAGGAAAGATTCTGCAAACAAGCATAACTCTGAGGAGCTCACTGAGCCCTGGAAAGGTTTCCTAATAGGACAGTGAGGGCAACAGAATACAGTCAGGCATTGTCAGACAGGCAGTTGTCAGGCATTCTGGGATTTTAATCCTACTGCTGCTTGATGGGCATAGCATAAAATCTCCTTTTTCAGGTGCAAACTCTGTTTTAATCGTTTACCCTGGAAAGTTAAAATTCCTTTCTATTCAAAATGTAATTAAACCACAAAATACAAAAGTGTCTATGGATATACAAAACAAAACGCTGTGTAGGTTTATAAAAACATGAAAGTCCATCTAGTAAGGGGTTAATTACAAGGAATCTGGTTGTCGATTAGGATCTTGTGTAGTAAGATCAAATCCAACAATTCTGGTGTTATCTAGATAGTAATAAGAGTTAAATCTGCATTCATAGAACAGCAAAGCCAGAATTTTTAAGCACAATTGCCACTCTATTGTAGGCCTGGACTTATGTTTGAACACAATCCCAAATCAGCAGATTTTCAGACCGACATCTAAAATTACACAGAACATAATTTTATTATCATAGTGGGGGTTTTTCACCCCCTTTTGCTCAAACTGAGGCTGAATTTAACCTTTTGCACAGCACTAATTATGAAGGCATTGGGTTATGGGTTTTCTTAAGGGAGAAAGAAAGAAAGGGCCAGGGGGTGGAAAATTACAAGATAACCACCTCTCCAGTTCTGTTCTGTTGTCTGCTCCTCACTCCTCTGGGAGATGTCAGACACCCTGGCAGTCCTTGTCCTGAGTTTACAAAGACTTAACAAATGTAACACACGGTCTTGGCACCTGTGGTAGTGGAAGAAATAGGTTGGACTAAGCTCTGGCTGACCAGTATCTCCCACAGAAGTACTCCACAGATGCATTTTCTCACATGCCATGTATCAAAAGACTCCTTAGTCCTCTGCAAGCGACAAGGATAAGGCGGCAGAGCAGGGGAGCCGTGCCTTAGGTGCAGCGTTAGGCATACAGCCGAAGGCAGACAGCTTGCAACCACAGAAATAGCTCGGGTAGCCAGTAAATCAATATTTGTGTGTTATTGTTCTCACATACATCCCATTTGCTGATCCAACACTTGTTCCCGCAGAAACAGGATCAGAGCAGCCGCCGGCAGCCAGCAGGCAGCCAGAGCCAGCTCCCCCTGGAGCCGGCACACAGGTGTGCTGCCTCCAACCAGCAGGCAAAGATCTACGACTTCTTTTAATTAAGGAATAATCCCCTTACATTACAAAAAGATCTTGTAGAAGGGGGCACAGTTTCCTTCAGCATTTATCCTCCTCGGCAAAATATCACGGCTCTCTCTCCCCAGCACGCAGCAGCTGCTTTGCACGGCTCCAACCCAGACCAAGAAGCACCATCTTCGTATGTGATTGGCAAAGAGGTTGCCTTCCCTTACAGTACAAGGAAAAGGAAACTAAGAGGAAGCCAAGGACGTTTTCTGATAGTGTGCATTCAGTCGTGCTCTATACCTCTGTCTAGCAGAAGCAGTCATCATTTTGGGACAGCAGCAACTCAGCAGATGTGAGGGCATCAGAGATGGGCTGCACCCAAGGGTGCTGAGAGAAGGGGTTGCTCTTGCAGTGTGCCCACTCTCTCTTGGTTTTGAAAAATCATAGAGACCAGCAGAGATGTCCCACACCTGGAGAAAGACAAGTGCTGCACCCACCTCCAGGAAAAACTTAAGGACAATATAGTGAGTTGCCAGCTGGTCAGCCTCACTGTGCTTTGTAAGAAGCAATCTCTGAATATAGCTGGGGACAGTCAGCATGGACTGACCAAGGGTAAATCATGTTTGACCATTCTGATTGCTCTCTGGGGTGAAATGACTGGATCTGAGGAAGGAGGCAGAGCAGTGGACGTACAGCCTCAATACAGATGAAGGATTAAAACAAGAAGTAAATTCGTCCTGGATGCTTGCTGTATTTAACTTTTAATTATTTTCTGCATTATACCAAAGAATGGGTAGAAGGGATGGTTGGCTTGCCTTGACCAAAGAAGTACAGCTTCTAATCATACAAACAGGGCACCAGCACTCCCCCTTTGTATTCTTGCATAAGGGGAAGTTATGGATGCTATTGCATTACCAAAAAAGAAAACAATGTAGAAACATGTAATTCCCCTCTACATTCCCAACTACATATTTGTAACTTTTGTACAAAATAAAAAATCTTCATGTGCTTAAAATCTGCACAAGATAAAACAAACAGTTACACCAAGTAATCCATCTGGAAACCAGCCCATTAGAAAAGCTCGTGTCAGGATTATCAGACTAGATCTGACAGAAAAATCTTCTAGAGAATACATACATGGATGACCAACTTCTAGAAGCTTTTGTCAGCCCTATAGACAATTCCTCTGATAGGTCCAACATACCAGCCTGCTTTTCTTTCCTTATCTCACCCAGCAAATGAATGTTATTAAATACGCAATCTTTTTTTCAGTGGGCTACACAAACAAAATACACACAGTTAATTAATGCTGCAGTCATTTCTTTGATCTTCCAATGAAAACAAAATTTAAAAGTCGTACTATTTCAGCCTAGAAGCTTAGAGTTAAAAAGCTTAGGAACTCATCCGGGACTTTGAATCCAAGAATCATTGGGCTGATGTCATTAAAAGAGCTGAATTAGACTTGTAATTATTCCCTTAAGAGTTCTGCTGTCTATCTGAGAAAGAAGGGTATTCATTTCTGTCCTCAAAATTGATTTACTTTGGTGAAAAAACAGAAGGGCTGGAGAGAGCAAGTTTTACTTGCCAAACAAGTTTGGTTTTACTCTGCATCTGATAGAATACAAGAAAATAAGTGTCAGTAGTGAACAACATCTCTGCCAGTCAATAGGAGCCATACCTCCTATTTACATGGCACGGCAATTTCCTTGAGATCCTCAGCACAAGTCCTATCTCCACAGTTCCAGCTGGCTGTCCACTGCTTTGTGCAGTAGCACTTCATTAACATGCAAATGCTCGACAGTTATTGGGCTTAAGTACATCTGCATATTTATAAACAACCATTCCAAACCACATTCCCCATTTAAGGAAACTGCTTAATGACACTGAACCTAAAGTCTCTCTCATATCCATTAAACAATAAGCTGCAGCCAGATTCACTCATTTTATATTTGTATGGTACTTTTTAAAATACTTCTCACATAGCTAAGTCAAAAAAATGTGTCAATAGATTTTTTCTTTTGTGGCAATCAAACTTTCCTCTTTTTTAAACCCTATTTTTCTATTGAAAAGGCAAAAATAACTCCAAAAAAAGTTACGCTTTAGAAATCAAAATAAGGTAAATTTACGGCAATAAAACACAAACATCCAGTAAACCATATTTAATGTTTTATCCATAATCTATAAAATATTCAGGCAAAATATGCAACCTCTGTATTTTCAAAGCAAAACTTTGAGAAGCACCAGACAAACAATGCATAGAATTCAAAGTTGCCCCAAAAATCTACAGATTTAATTTCTTTGCTCAAAACAATAATTCTGCACATCTAAGGATGACTTCTGTGTGTCCTGCAATGTCACATCATTGAAGGCACATATCAAACCCAGCATAGACACCCCTACTTCTAGCAGCACATTCTATCCAAAGCATTTGGAGTTTTAACATGGAGTCCCATAAATTTGGCCATGAACTCAGATTTCTCAAAACTTTTCATGCAAATCATATTTAGTGATAAAAGATTAAAAAAAAAAAATCAGAATTTAATTTCAAATGGACAAAAACACGCCAAAACCAGCAGGTTACAAACCAGCCATGAAGTATCAGAGATACCTACACGAACAGTTTCTGCACATGAACTGTAGCGCCTGAATCGAGTATTTTCTTACAGACAAGAGGTGAACGTGAGCTGTACTTGCACATTTAAAGAAAGCACAGGTCTGAAAGGCAAATGCCTTCTCTGTAGAGACCTAATCTGGACGATCCCTCTGTATAGATTACATAAAAAGCTTCATTGCATCTCCTGCTTCTGGCCCAGTATCTACAGAAACAATTTTAACGATAACCATGATGAGGAGAAACTGAAATATCTGAAAGGGTAGCATGATAATCTGAAGCGTTACATAAATACCACAGTAAAACACAGAAGCATTGCAATGCAAGCTTCATTTTGCTCATATTTGGCTGTATGTACTTCACTGTATCAGAGTCAAGTATGTTCTCAGCTCTCTTTGGAGTTTTATAAGACACATGCAACAAATGAGAAGTGAAGTCCTGGAACGGAGAAGATATGTCGTAACAACTACCAGTGCACAAGAAATGAACTTACTAGGACAAAAATACAAAAATCTGTGAAACTGAACCTAAGAATTCATGGTGGGTTCCTTGAGGTTGTAGGTTTTTTTGGGTTTGTTTGTTTGCTTTGGTTTGTTTGGGGGTTTTTTTAGGTTAAGAAAATGTGCAATAAACCCAGAGATGCCCAAATGAACAAAACATGAAAAAAAATTCTAGAGAGCACTCATTAAAAACTAAATATTTTTCGTTTACAGGAGCTAAATTTGTCTGCATATTTCCTATTCTATGTATAGGAAATGCTTTAGAGTAAGAGTAATGCAGCAACTACTAGAGCAATGCAGAGGCACATATTTTCACATGGAATGTTGAAGCTCAATTACAAGATAATGCCATATACAATTCACATTACATACTATGATAATTCTGAAAATAAAAGAAAAAATTAAGATAAAACTATTTTATGAGAAGGTACTTGTATTGTTTATTTTGTTTTTAATACAAGCTTTGTGCTTTCTCCACACTTTCATTCATTTTTCATAGCCTCCAATTAAGAATAGGAATGCACTCAACTAGGACTTCTTTTGTTCCCATTGCCTAAAGTTTGGCCCCATTACAGCACATAAAGATTGAAGGTAACATTTTAAAAAGTCTCAAAACATTTTAGCTTTTAAGACACTTCTTCAGAACCATGTTCAGAAATATTGTCAATGTCCAAACTTTTTATAAAAATATTGGCCTTAGAAGTCTTCAATCCATTTGTAATTTCTAGAAGTTTTACCACCAGCCTAGAACTTTTTCCTCTGGTATATCTTCCTATAAAGATAATCAAAAGGACAGGTTTTTTATTGAACAAATACTTCAAAAAGAAACTACTAGAATGTATGATGGGATGGTTTGTTTTATGAGCAACTGGTTTGGGGTTTTTTGAAGGTTAAAAAGTTTAATTTTGTGTTTTGAGTTGGCCTGAGTACCAGTTTGGCATTCATTTTCTTTCTTGTACCAGTGATGACACACCTGATGAAATAAAGACCTTATTGGAGGTAATATATTAATGGCATCTCATCATCAGGACAATTTAATTTTGTGACAGCTTACTGTTAAGATAGAGAGCTGGTTCGTACAGATGATGCTTACCTTACCTTTCTACTTCAAATGACTGAAATGCTGCCTACGTGAGATTTAGTATCAATGTGAGAAATCACATCTTTCATTAATGACCAACATAGCATACCAAAATAAGATAAGCAAAATGGTGTGGGAGTTACAATATCACATCTCTGAGATTGTCACTGAGCTTCTTCTCCTGTACCTCAGTGTGTGCTTTTAGCTGAGCTCTCTCTGGTAAATTAAAAGAAAATAATGGATCAAAGAGACTGCAAAAAGACATCACTGTCTTGCATTTGGGACATACTCTGACCTCCGAGTCACGTAATACGTGCCAGGAAGGTAAGTACACTGAGTGAGTAGATTTTTTGGAATACACTATGGTTAAACCAAGTTTTTATCAGGAGTGCCAGGTGGAGAGATGCTTGGGAGCAGTCCCTTCTAACTGAGGCTGAGCTATATCTGCTCCTTTCAAGCTTCATCACTTTGCTTAAGGTCAATACCAAGGTTTTGGAAGATAGATAAAGCTCAAGAAAGCAAAATATCTACTCCAGAGAAATACTCCTTAGTTTCTTCCTTTGATATGAAGTGCTTACCAGAGTTTAGGGTCTTTGAAAAGACCCTGAAAAATCATGTTACCCCTTTTGACAAAGCCAGCTTTGAAGACCACTGAGTAAACAATCTTATTTTAAAAAGGAACGCTCACACTGCTTTGAATTAAGTTCTAGTTTATTTCCATTACCGAACATCATAAAAAAAGAAAAAGTGCAATTATATAAGGCCCGGACAGGAATGTGAAATACAGAAGGCAGATCAGACCTGACCAGCATATCTTACCAGCACAGCACAGCTGATTATTGCCAACTATGTGCAGAATATTTTGAATATGCTAACAATAGGACATTTTGTAGAAAATAAAAGTTTAGTACACTTCCTTAGTCTTTTACAAAACTAATACTTCTAGCTAAACAGCACCCTCAATTACAAAGTGGGTCAGATATTTTTAGTTTCAAAGACCTATTTCCAGAAAATTAAATTGTTTGGCTTGAAATTCTCCTTTTCTATAAACATAAACTTTAGTTTTCACAAACAAATGAATTGAAGAATACACACTGTGAAATCCTGGCGGCCTTTCCTTTGGGAAGCCTTAGAAGACACTTGCTTTGGATCAGGAACTGGCAACATTCCTGTCAGTTATGAACATGCCTGCTTTTTCTTTCTGTTATTTCATTTTTTTAAACTCAGAATCCTCTCAGATCTCTCTACCTGGTAGAAAATCTAAATCTGTGCACAGACACTTCGTAAAAATGACTTAAATTTCAATACATAAATTGTCTAAGTTTGTGCTGGCAGGGCTTTCCTTGCAATTGCAACTAGAGAGCTGCTGTTAGTTCATAGAGGATCACTCTGCTCCTCAATTGGTGAAGTACCACAGAGAATTGCAGGAAAGAATTAATTATTTTGCCCTCATATCAGGGCTGGAACAGCATACAGTTAGTGCAATTTGCTCTTATACTGCATAAAGGGAAAACAAAACATCAAATAGCTTGTCAGTTTAAAGAGTGCTTTCTCTTTGAGGAGAGGGAGAGGTGAGAAGGGATGTTTATGTAAATGAGGCAGAGAAACTACAGAGAAAAAAGATGCAAGCATATAATTAAAATCTGTATCATAATGCCGACATACAACGTACCCACTGAGATTACAGGACCAATACTGATTCTAGCATCAAACTTTTCAATGTTACATTTTACAACTTAATAACTTTCTTTTAAAATATGCTTTTTATGTGTAATCTCTATTATAGCACAATGGGCCCAAGATGGTTTTTCAAACAAAGATAGACTTTTATCAAACAGAAAGTGAAAACTTCTTTTAAACTCTGATCCCAGCTCTTTGATATGATCCAAGTAGTTGAATGTCTGAAGCCACACATTTCATACCAGCTTGCACAAAACCAGAAGTTCTTCTGCACATTATGGTGTACACCTACATAAGGAGTGTTACTAAGAACTACATGGTTATGTGTTAAAGATAGATTCACATTTGGGTTTGACCTTAGTAAATTTTGTAATTGTAAGGTGACACTCCTGAAAGTATTTACTTCTGTATTCAAAGGAAGTATTAAAAAAAGGGAAATGGTCCTCTGATATGGGGAAGGTATTTATTCCCCAAGCATTTTTACCTCTTGGTTTTGTTTTATTGGTTTTGTTTTACCAATAAAATCAGGAATTCTGACTTGGTAAGGAAGAGGTTTCTTCAAAAAAAAACCAAAAAGCTGCATCTTTATTATATCAAAACAGATTTGGACACTTGTCATTCTCCCAAAATGTAGATGATTATGAGGCTTAAGACAAGAAGCATAAGATTAGCACTTTAATTTTCTTTTTTCTTAGGGCTCTGGCTGTCTCATATGTCAGACAGGCATGTGTATTATGCACATCCAGCAGGGGACAAAGATCAGAAATTTAAAGGAGCTGTTTGTGATTTTGGATGGGATGTGGCACACAGATGAAAGAGCAAACATTTTTCCCCTTGGTTTAATGCTAGCACTAGATTCCTAAATTAAGCCCAGCAGGAAATAAACATCCACCACAGATTTCAAAAGATATCTCACATCTTTGTATTAAAACGTGTTATTTTAAGAGTCCCAAATGCTGCATGTCTGAGTTTTATTAAGTCCAGAGCCAACATAGGAAGTGTTATTTGATTTTACTTTAAAAGAACGCAGAAAATATCAGTGGACAATGGGATGCAAATTGCAGGAAGCCAAAACAAAATTGGAGAGTATGAGATAATGGGCCTGATGCTATTATCTATAGGAATACTAAGGCCACAGGATTCAAAACATTACTTTGATGACCTTGAGAGCTCGTTCAGACTACAGAACATCAAGTTAGCAGATTTTCCAGGGGGAGTGGAAGGACAACAGTCTCAATTTTTGTCTTCCAAACAGACTGGGGAGAAGTTTCTGATATGCATTTCTGATTTCCTTCTACACTAAATAGCTACAATGTTGTGCTCCAAAGGAGAACAAAATTAAACATCACTCCACATGTTCCTCACATGTTTCATGTGTGTAGTTCTTGGTGAAAAGAATAATTCTATGTCTATATACCAATGCAGTTACAAGTTCCAGCTCTGAAAATTCTCTATACAAAGTCTAAAACTACCAGGACAGGATTTTGCCCAGCTCAATCACAATACACTGAGCTTTTATTTTGGAGTTTGTAGATACCATTTTTTTCCTCTTCTTTCCTACTGACTTTGATGATGTTTTCGGATTAAAACAAGGAGCAGACAGTTCCCATGAGATGAAAGACATAACTGCAAAGAACACTTACTTAGAAGATTAAAAAAAAAACAAAAAACCTCTTGGAGTTTGAGATGCTGTTATGTATTTATTTAAAGAAACACTCCCTTGAAGGGGCTTAGAGTTCAATATTTTAAATAAGTTTCTGCTTTATCAACTCTGGTTGGAAATAAAATGCCTTTTTTGATTGCCAAGCTGATCAAAATTATAACAACACATTCCCAAGTAAGCTAAATGTATTCTTACAGGCAGAAAGAATAGCTCCAAGTTCTTCTGCAAGCAGTGCCAGTAATAAAACCTAAGCTTCTCTCATTTATGGCTAATTACAACTCCCAGCAACCCTTACACCAGTGGCACCATTTCAACAAGGTCCCTCACATCCCTCCCCCATCAGCTAACTCCCAGCTGGGCACAGGGGCAGCCCTGCTAGGGCAAAGCCTGAGCTTTGAACCAAGAGGTTCAGCCAAGCTCTCAGGCCAGATGGATCAGAGACCTGGTAGGCTCACACATCTCTCAGGAAGGACTAATTTATCTTCCTCTTCTAGCCAGTCCCACATTTCATAACGTTTTTATTGCTTTCCCCTTCCAACTCTGCCCAAACCTCCTATGGCCAAGACAATCAAAGGTTATGGGGTGAAGGGATGAGGCAGAAGAGGTGCGGAGGGAGAAGAAAAAAAAATAAAGGGAGAGAGGAAAAAAAGAAAGAAAAAGAAAAAGTCTTGTTTTCTTTGGGAAGTAGGCTAAAGACTGAAGTAGTTTTGACAGCAGGCAGAATTCTGTGGACATGAATGAGCTTTCTCACACTCCTGGGTCAGCTGACCCAGAGAAGAAAGAAGACCTTTGGTTTCTGTTCCTGACACCACTTCTGCATGCAGTGTAAGCCAAGCTGATTTATGTTTCCGTTTGTGCAGGCTTAAAATAAGCCCATAGTAACTTACATACATCTTCCACATTGTGGACAAGAGTAATTTATTAGGTATAACAGGCTTTGAGATTCCTGGGTAAAAAATGAAAAGATCTAACTCAGTGGTTTCTAACTCAGGGCCTGACTGGCATCAGCAGACTCGCACACTGCTTCAGGTACCTACATTCACCAGCTTGTGTCTCCAAGTTATAGGTCTCATTAAAAGTTTCCAATACCTGCAAACTTTAGAAATCCACCTCTGTGAGGTTTTGGCTGTGAGGTTGATGAGGTATTGGATTTACTATGAACTCACACTAAAAATTATGCAGGACCTTAAGAAAATGCTGACAAAGACAGAAGCAAATGCCAGTTAACATCCAAAAGTCACCTCTCATAAAAGGCCAGTGAAACTACACTTAGAACTCCCTGAATGTTTCAACCTACAGGTGTAATAATTTGCCCCATCTTTGCAAAAGATGAGTTCATCCTTTGTAAGTTTTCTGTTTACATATATTATAGTAAAAAACATTAAAATTGTGTTCGTTATTCTTTGCAAACTTTGGAATCTAGGAAAGGATGTTTCCTCCTTTCATTACATTTCTCTTCTTGCTAATGTACTTAAAGTTCATATTTCTCCACAATCCTAAAATGCAGATTTATCCCTTTATATTTGACCTTGTGTTTCACTCCAATCACTTGGCTACTATGCAGGCTTTGCCCTCAAAATTTGCCTGAATATTATGAAGTAGTAGCACTTAGTTAAATTGTTCCAGAAGTGTGAAATACAGAATTGCTTTTAAAACATGATTTGCTTTTGTTTTCAGAAGCGTGTGTGACATAATTGCTATTTATCACACTGAGTAATGTCATTGTATTACGGTGGGCTGTGGCTGTCTCTTGGACATGTCTGTGCTCGGTGGTCTTGCATTTAAAACATTAAAAAATACAGTTACAAGAGTTTAAAAATTGCAAAAGTGAATTATAACAGTTTTCATGGAAACAGTTTATTTTTAATGCTGCACTGCCAGTAGATTTGTCACTGGAAGCAGTGAAATGCTAGAAGTTTGGTATAATTACCTCAGCATATTCAGGATTTTAAACTGATCAAATTACAGAATTGATTTTTAAAGATTCAGCTTAGGGAAATAGGGAGGAGATGCCTGGGAAAAAAACATCTGTTCCATCTGCAGAGTGGAATTGATTATATGTTTTGGATGGCTTATGCTCTAGGACTATAAAAAATTGCAGGTGACTTTGGTTACTAGAGGAGCTATTAGTCAGCCTGAACTGTTAACATATTTTTGTGTTGTGTAGCTGCAAATACCTCCCTCAGTTTTCTCTCATTCTCAAAATGTAAACATTCAGAGCTATCATAGAAAGGAAGGTCAAAAGGTTGAAGACAGGAATAAGTTATTTCAGAACCTGAGATTCCATCAAAACTAAACTTTTATCTTGTAGCCAGTACACAGGAGAAAATTTAAATCTCCTCATCCATTAGCTGCTTTTAAAATCATTTCATATCAAGATATAAAATCCAAACTAAAAAAATATACCCCGAGACTGTACCACAGTGTCCAGAGAAGGTGTTACACCCTTCATTTGATGCTTAAACACCAAAAAACCAAAAGGATTCACTGGGCAGCAGGAAACTATGAAAACAGAATTAAAGAAGACATTAGGATTCTCCAATACTATCATATCGTTGTAAAGGGAGATACACAGACTTAAAATCAGGCAATTTAGGAATGGTAACACACTTCATCTTTGTTCCAAAACACACATCATAACTAATACTAAAGTTCACTGAAAGAACAAAATAAAAGAAAAAACATAAAATATTTTTCTTTATTATTCTTTCCCATCATATACTAACATACAATCCCTTAGGACATGATCACACTCTTTCCACAAGACACCATTCCCTTTCAATACTCTGAATGAACAGTGATAGCTGAACAAGTGATCATTAATTATTTGGCCTTGCTCTTACTATTCAGTGTGAAGTCCCATGTCTTGTTTACCATGTACTGTTCAAAGCCTGATTTGAACAATGAATTATTCATTTGTTTGTGGGTTTTCCTGCAGTGCTCATCACAACATCTGAATGCATTACAAACATTAAGTGATTCATTTTCACATCATCTTTGTGTGATGATATGAATGATATCATTGTATGCCCATTACAGAAGCAGGGGCATGACACAGGGATAGTAAAGCATCTGTTAATTCCAAGTACACAAATGGAGGCTTGAAGGGCCAAGTTTCTTCAAAATACTTACATTTGTCACCCCATGCTAGCCAGCTTCAGTAGCACACGTGGATCACAACCAGAGGTGGTCTCAGAGCAGGCCTCTAGAAAATGAGGAGGACAATCAGAATTCCCTGATCACGTGAAAACATTTTGGCTTTAAACTATACTGTACATTAGATGTGGCGAGTCAAAAATGTTGACAGCAGAAGGAAAAAAAAATCTTAGAAGAAGCTGTTACACTGCAGAGTATAAAAAGGTAAACAGCAAAAACTCAACAGATGTACCAATGCACAATAAGGATTTGCGCTTTGCTGCTTTTTCAGAGACCATCGTATTTCAGAGGATATCCACTTTTCATTAGACATGGGGGCAGAGTGGCAAAGGTTGAGGAAAAGGCTGAAGTGCTCAGTGCCTTCTTTTCTTGTCTTGTACAGTCAGACCAGTTGATTCCAGGCTGCCCAGGCTCTGAGCTTGAAGACAGGGAGCAGAATGAAGCCCCCATAATCCAAGGGGAAATGGTCAGTGATCTGCTACAGCATTTAGACACGAGTTCATGGAGCCAGATGGAATCTACCCAAGAGTACTGAAGGAGCTGGTGGAGGTGTTCACTGAGCCCCTTTCCATCATTTACAAGCAGTCCTTGCCAACAGGGGAATTCCCATTGACTGGACGTTGGCAAATGTGATGCCCATCTACAAGGGCCAGAAGGAAGATCTGGGGAGCCACAGGTCTGTCAACCTAACGTTGATGCTGGGGAAGGTCATGGAGCAGATCAGCTTGAGTGTCACATGTACAGGACAACCAAGGAATCAGGCTCAGCCAGCAGGGTTTATGAGAGGCAGGTCCTCCTTGGCCAAGCTTATCACCTTCTGTGACAGGGTGACCTGCTTGGTGAATGAGGGAAAGCCTGTGGAAGTTGTCTGCCTGGATGTTAGTAAAGCCTTTGATCCTGTTTCCCACAGCACTCTTTTGGAGAAACTGGCTGTTACTGGATTGGATGGGTGCACTGTTCACTGAGTAAAACACCGGCTGCACAGCCAGGCCCAGAGAGTGGTGGTGACAGGCCAGTCCTTACTATCTTTATTGATGACTTGGACAAGGGCACTGAGGGCACCCTCGGTCAGTTTTCAGGCAACACCACACCGACTAGGCGGGAGTCTCGATCTGGGGGAGGGTAGGAAGGCTCTGCAAAGGCATCTGGACAGGCTGGACCAATGGGGCTGAGGACACTTGTATGAGGTTCAACAAGGCAAAGCCCCAAGTCCTGCACTTCAGTCACAGCAACCCCAGGCAGTGCTACAGGCTGGGTACAGAGGGACTGGAAAGTGACCCAGCAGAAAAGGACCTGGGGGTGCTGGTTGAACAGGAGTGGCTGAAAAGGAGCCAGCAGTGCCCAGGTGGCCAAAAGGCCCATGGCATCCTGGCCTGGATCAGCAATGGTGTGCCCAGCAGGAGCAGGGCGGTGACTGTCCCCCTGCACCCAGCACTGGTGAGGCTGCACCTCAAATCCTGTGTTCAGCTGTGGGCCTCTCACTACAAGAAAGATATTGAGGTGCTGAAATGTCTTCAGAGGAGGGCAATGGAGCTGGGGAAGGGTCTGGAACACAAGTCTGATGAGGAGCAGCTGAGGGAGCTGAGGATGTTTAGCCTGGAGAAAAGGAGCTCGGGGGTCCTCTATTACTCACTACAACTGCCTGAAAAGAGGGTGTAGGGAGGTGGAGCTGGTTCCTTCTCCCAAGGAAGAAAGACTCACTGCACAGCCAGGAGCACACCAAGACAGCCATCAGAGATTTAAAAAGGCTTGGGACTGTGTGTTTAAACAATAGGGACCATCCTTAATTTTTCCCTGTTGGATATAATTCACTCAAACACATCTGACCTCATTTAAATATAATTAAAAACCTCTACATGCTAGTTGTATGTATCATTTCTATTTTGACAACTTTTTCCACAGTTTGATCCCTTTCCCAGTGTCTAAACCTGACAAAATCGTACATTCAGACCATCTGCCATCTTACTTAGCCTTCCAATAAATGGCTATCCTTACACAGGGTTTACCTTTCTACAAGTGAAAACAGTTCCAAATGGTGTTAAACTTTCCTAAGTGGCAGACATGAAGACAAAGCTGCTGCAGTGGAAAAAATCCTTTTACAATTACCGTACTACAAAAATAAAGGGTTTTCTGCTTCACTTCCAATATCCATGGTATTTCCATGGGAAATACAGCTGGACATGCAGGGCAGCACACATTTTGTGTTTCAGGGCAGCTGTAACACAATCCATCAGGCTGCTCGTTACAGACCAACACCGATTTTTCGGAAGTGACCCAGAATCTGTTCCCTTCTGCAAAAGGTCTCTTACAGACTGTGAACATGTCATTGGAAGATGCCTTTCTCCATGCCTTCAAAAATATGATTTAATTACTGTAATCCAATTCAAATTATAGAGGAAGGATAATCCTATACTCATCCTATACTCACACCTGCAGTGTCTTTCATTCCTTTATGTCAGTCTTTTTCATGGTTTTCCAGACAGCCTGGAAAAACTCCCTCTAAATTCAGTAAGCCCAATGAATTAGCTGCAAACCCAAATGGCTCCTCTAGTCTTTGCAGAAGTCCCCATTCATCATTCAGGAAAACAGGGTTCAACACTAAAAGCAGTGGTGCTACCACACCAGAAAGAGGCTACTTTGTGTTTGTGGCTGTGAAAGACTTTTGAAATCACCTGGAATGTCTATCATATAGCTGACAGTATCACTGTCACACCCGACATCAGAGCCAGATGTACAAGTTAAGCCTGAATCAAGGTCTAATGGGAAGGGTTTTTCCCCTGTGGGAAGGCACAATGTCTAGGAGAAAAGGTTGTAAGGAATTCAGCAGGGAGGCGCACAAGTCAGTCTCCTGGCATTTATGTGTTATCATTTGCTTGACTCCAGTGCTTCAATTTCTGTCAGTCACTGGTTTTAAAAAGCTGAGTTTAAAATGCCAACCACTGCTGAAGTCACAGGCCAGCCATCAGACCACACTGACACCAAACCTGCTAGAGAGGAGACCACATGGAAGAACTACATCCACAGGGTTGTTTCTGCTCAGGACTTGAGCTAATGCCCAGCTCTTACAAGTTCATGTCACTCACGGTAGCTGTGTCTTCACATAAAATTGTCTACCTTTTTTTTTTTGTCTCATTACATATTACACTAAACTGAAAGACACTTTGGCTTAAGTAGATCAAAAAAGTAAAATTTGCTTTGGGAAATAAACTTATCTCAAAAATTCGGCTCAGCCCAATTTTAATATAACACACACTCCTAACCCCTCTACAAGCTTTCGGCTTGTTAGGAGACTGTGGGTGTTTTTCAAACACCATTTCCTTCCTATGTCTGACTGCTCCAGAAGCTAAGTTCACATGTGTTACCAGTGAGCAAGCCCAAAAAGAACTCAGATCTGAGCACTTCCCACCCATAAGAATGGAGAAGCTAAAGCAGCAAACATGACTTGAGGGCTTTACTATAAGACTGAGATCCCAAAGACTAAAGCCTGTGCCTGAGAGAGAAGAGAAAGGTGAAGCAGTTCAAGACTCAAGAGTGTAAGCTGGTTATGCAAGAGTCACCAGTAGGTAGTTGTATCTGGAAGAAACAAGGGCATGGACAAAACTGGCAAATTGGCAAATACCAGTTCCATTGTAGCTGTCTATGAAACACCAATTAGTTTAGTACATTCAGACAAAAGAAATCTGCAGCACAGGTATTGGATAGTTATAAATCATGTAAAAACTGTATTTGTGCTGAAATCTGAATTTGCTATTACTTTATGCTCACCACAACATTTGTAAACAAAAGAATTTCTTGAAAGTATTCAAACACCTGCTATGCTGGGCTGATTCATAACTGTGTAAATAGTTTCACTATGCACTGGTATTCAGTAATGAAATAATCATTTTCTAATGCAGTCTTATTCTGACAATAGCATACATCTCACTTAAAACTTCTATATGACATATATATATATATATTCCCTTCAATGTGTTGTTTAGGTTATGGTTTATGTTATACCATCATAGAACTCAAATCAGCTTCTGCTTAGAGGATCTAGGAATAAAAAAGGATCATTTCTTTATATCTACTTAATTTAAAAATCCATTTTTGAAATAACCCAACAACAATATAAGAAAGGAATTTATATACTGGGGTATTAATTTGGAAAAAAAATGGTGTATCAGTTAAATATTGTAAGTAATATCACGTGATTTGATAAACTACTTGGAAAACTCTTACATGATATTAAGTAAATATCTAAACCTGAAGTGCTAGTAAGTTTGAATACAGTAATTTTGCAACTCTGTTTTAACATGGAGCCGAGGTCCCGTGGCTGTTACAGATTGAGCACTACAGAAACCTTATTCTTCCCCTCATCAGCTGCTAGCAGATCACTCTAATGGCTCCCTCAGGCTGGGTTCAAGCAGCAACAGCAACACTATAGGAACGGCTGCAAAATTTGATACCTTCTTTTGTAGCCTACTTCCCTCAGG
This sequence comes from Daphoenositta chrysoptera, assembly GCA_013397915.1. NCBI lineage: Eukaryota > Metazoa > Chordata > Aves > Passeriformes > Daphoenositta > Daphoenositta chrysoptera. The sequence goes on along the minus strand of VZRO01003937.1, from coordinate 21,874 downwards.
CCAAACTGCAGAGCTTTCATTAGAAGGGGTGAAGGGAATAAAAAGGAGACTTTTGTCTGCCTTATACACAATAAATAAAATGGATTCCCAGTCCCACAGTAGAGAAGAACACCTTCCTGTGCCATCACAGGTTGCAAGGCTGTGGCCCTACTGAGTAAGCCCCTGAAGGAAGAAGCTTTTTGTTACTGTGAATGTAGTAACACTGCTAACCCAAGATTCAAACCATACCAACGAAACAGGATGAGATTGGTCTAAAAAAAACTTTACTTTTTAACAAAACTTTTAAACACTTTTTTAAAAGATGTTTATGCATTTTCTCTATCTTCTCTCTCCTGAAGCTTTATAATAAAATTCAGTCTGTCAATTTTTTTTTCACTCCTCTCCCTAAAACTGGAAGTCCTTGAAAGAAACCTTGTAGAAAGGAGCAGCAAGACTTCACAGAATTGTTCTTCTCCAGGTGCAAAGATCACAAATATCAACCAATATCTAGATGCTACAGTCCTAGACTGAAGCTGGATTAAGTGCTTTGAAAAATACTCACTTTGTATTTAAAATTAAATTTTTTAAAAAGCCAGCCAGTGACTGATTAAAAAACTGCTGGAAACATGCCAGGTACTCTATTCAAAACACCTTGAAACAAACTGCACTACTGTCTATATTTGGAAACCATAAAAAAGTTGCAAAACTAAAACCATATACTTGTAAATATATACGTTTAGCCTTCATGGTTTTCAAAGGAAACAAGTACAGATAAACTACAAGGATAACATATGGTTGGATATGGATGTGGTTTACATCTGTTACTGGTTAATTAGTTCAAACTTTACCCACAGTGGAGTTTCAAAGATGCAGGGACACGTGTTAAATAAACGAGACATATTTTGGAATGCTGAACAGTCCTAAAAGTCCCAAAATCCAACTGGTAAGTCTTTCAACCTTGCAAAAACACCTTTCTTGGCTGGAACACTTCTTGGTGGATTAGGCATGAAGAACCCTGTCAGGGAAGCTGGATCCTTACCCCAGTTCTCATCGATTTACTCGTCTCAAGTCAGTCACCCACACATAGTCTCAGTTCTGCCACAGGGAAAGGACCCTTGGTTTCACAGACTTGCTCAAGTAATGCATATAACCAAAGCCAGGAGACAAGATAACTCTGTGTTTCTTGACCTAGGTTTTATTTGCACTCAGAAGTCACAATGAGCTTCATGTGCACACCTCCCAAAACCAGCAAACAGAATTTTCCCAAAGTAGACTCCCCACTTTGCAGTTTAACATAAAATACTGTTTTCTTTTCTTAAAAAAATGAGTCCATCTATTTTACCATCATTAGGAATGTGAAAACAGCAAAACTGTGTTAAGCAAACTATTGAAATGGCTGTATCCTAACTTCAGAAGGTATTTTTTATCTTAGCTAAGAAGTTAAAGCTAACATTAATACATATTCAGCAGAGGGCATGTTTGCTACCTAGTCACAATATTAACCTGTGATAGGGATTGTTATGAGACAATAACTTTCCATCTCCAGAACCTGATTTGCCGTTTATTACGTATGTAAAACAATAGCTATAAAATGGCACTAAGACAAAAAGAAAATTATGTAGCATCATGATCGCCTGGCATCTCCTTAAATCTTATTCATACAAGGTCTAAACTTCCAAACACAAAAGGGAAGGTGATTGTAAAAGATACGTTATAGTAAGAGCCAACTTTTTTTTTTTTCAATTATCTTAGAATTCTTCAGAGGTGCTAATTTTGAAGCAAGCTTTTTAACCGTAAGAAAATCTTCTATGTCAGTTGGTATTGATCATTGCTGAAAAAACAAATGGGAATAAGAGAAGTTCCCAATACTTGGATCAGCATTCTGAGAGCTAACTATAGGACACTACAATTTATTCATCTCTTTTTACTAGAATACCACATCTACATTTCAGAAGTGTATCAAGGAGTAACTGTAGAGGGTTTCAGAACCAAAAAATGGAAAAAAAAATACTCCAAGACCAAACAACAAAAAGAGTCAGTTAAGAATGGTTCTATTCCCTGTTTTTACATCCACTCAATATATGCATTTTGGAAAGATAATTTACTGCTGTTTCTTTTTTGATTTTCTTTCTTTTCTTTATTTTTTTTTTTAAGGCTCACTGTTTTAGATTAGCAATACATATTGACATCAACATTCGCCCATTTTAAAGGAGGAAGCTACTTTCCTCCCACAGCTTTCCCTCATGAAGTCACCTGGTTGAGTTATGAAATCCTGTTAGAGAGGTCAGTTAAATAAGACCTAAATCAACAGAAAAAAGGTTAGCTTTCCTGAACAGGTGTCACTTCTATTTATTTTGACTGCAAACCCCAGCGATCACAAATTCGGAATATTTATATTGCAACCCAATCCTCATAAGCCCATTGTCAACTGATAGTTCTTTGTTAACCAGAGCAAAACCTCCATCAGATCCTGACAGTTTTACAGGACTCCTAGCAAGATTTTTCCAGCAATAAGACTCTACCAGGCCTCACAGTCTTGTGCTCCTCAACACAAGCTGCTGTGAACTCATCTTTGTGCAATACTCCAGTGATACTCTACGAGCCAGATAGTTCTGATCACTCTGGTCCCTAATAGATCTCCAGGTGCACCTGGATCACCTAGAAAAAGGAAAGATTTGAGTGCAGATGGAAGCATCCATGTACCTAACCTAGCCAGAACAAAGCCTCACTACCTCCCAGCACAGCACTCAGTAAGTGAGTGCCCCCCCACCAGACCTTATTTTGCTATGTTCATCCACTGTGAAGGCTCAGCAGTGTCAGCAACAGGGAGTTACAGGCACAGCAGACGAATGAACTGGGGAAAAAACCCAGACTTACACGTCTCCCAGGACTGAGCAGGTATGATGAGGTACAGAGTTGCAGATGTAGCTGCTGCACTGTAGAACACTGTTAGATATGCAGCCTGCTGAGCAAGAACCTCGAGGCAGCACAAACTTCCAAGCCATGGCAGCTGGGCAGGTGTACCTATAAACCCCTTAATGCTTCTTCTTACTGCTTCAGTCAAAAGCAAGTGAGATATTTTGTCCCACATCATTCTAAGTCTTTGATCTGAGCAGCGATAATCTAACAGATCATTTGCACAACTGAGTTATTTCCTCCCCTTCTCCTTGCTCCCTCCCTCACAGTAAATCAAATTGTTTCAACCCTATAACACATATCCTATCTCACTAGAAGGACATGTATCCATACGGATGCAATGTTTATTCAAAATCTCAACAGGATAAAGGTGATGCATTAACAGAATAGTTTCCTTTCTACACAGAAAGTGAAAAGACACAACCAAGTATTCAAAAGCTTATCACAAATCTACTAAAAATGAAATGAATAAAATAATAATTCTGATCACTAGTACTGGAAATTCTACCCTCATCCCAAAACAATGTATTTCTGCCAAAATCTTTCTGAATCTGAATACTACTTGCTGAAGTATCATTAATATGCTTCCATCCAGTAGCACAGGAAATGAATTGTATCTGGTCTGCATGGAATTCTTTAAATTATGCACATATTTATCAGTCTCGTCCTACATGCATAAATCTACCTTTACAATTTCTGGAAAACACTGATAAACACTGCTTAGGAGACAAGAAACGTACAAAGAAAGAAAAGGGATGAATTTACACGGGAATTTACTGTGTCTGCAGGTCATACAAATGAACCCAATTTTTTCCCACAATTAAATCTATGGTGTTATCAAGACAATCAGTTTATTTTAAGACTGTCAACCCAATATATAAATTTCCTTTTGTGCTTGAAACGCCTTTATCAGATAAGATAGCTTTTGTTTAAACTGCTATTTTCAGCCTTTGCTTTGAGGGTTTTGAATATACACAGTGAAGTAACTTGAGATTTCCTACCCTGTTTTAAAATGTGTTTCTTCTGTCTGTTTGTATTTTGTAATTTCCTGTCAAATAACCTCACCATAACTAACTTTCCTTGCTCCAACCTACTATTTTTTTTTTTTAAAGCCATTCCCACTTCCTGAGGATGGTAATAAAACACTGATTACATTCGGCTGTTATCTGCCTTTTTTTCCCCTGCTTCCCCCTCTCCCACTCCCTTTGTCAAAGCCAGCACTCAGGTTTCAGCTCTTCATGGACTGAGAAAGGCACATAACCGGGAGAGGAAGCAAATCAGACTGCAGGAATCCAGATTCATTAGAGTTTATTGGGTCAATCACCCGCTGGAGCAGAGCCAGACAATTAGGCTGTGCAGCCCCTGACGTCTGGAAGCACGGCTCTCCTTCCAGAGCCCAGTGCTCTCGGCAGCAGGGCACACGTCGGCACCGTGCCTGGCTGGCTGCTGCGGCCGCGCAGGGGGAAGGGGGAAAGGAACGCAGCAGCACCTGGCTGCTCCAAATAGTTACCACTAACTGGAGAAAAAGTCGATTTCTTCTTCATTAAGCATGAAGCTGCTGATATTTCCAATTCACTCTGTTTTTTTTCAATCCCTACCAAAAATCCAGTTTGTTAAAATATCACCATACAGAGCCTACAGACTATTCAACTTCATCTGAAATTCTTTAACCTCTTCTATTTGTCTTCGACTGCACGTTTCTGTTTCAGCCAAGCTTAGTCCCCATTTACCTTTCCCTCTCTAATTCTGTTCCCCCTTCTCACTACCCACAAGAAGTCAGCCCTACCTATTTCAGCAGTTCTTTTCCTCCTTTCCCTTGTCTGTAAACTTGTTGCAAGCACAGGCTAAAGCCACTGCACTCGCTTCCTCTCTTCCAACTCCACACTGGATCATGTCCAGCCCAGTTTCCGCTGTTTCCCTTTGAATGAAAGTGCTTTCACCACAGTAATTCATGATCTCTTCCTGGGCAAATCTCAAGGATCTCTTTCTACATGGCCCTTCTGGTTCTTTTGATATTGCTGATCATGATCCTTGCTCTGACATCCCATCCTCACTGAGGTTTCAGTTCAGTCTCTATCTTTCTACTACATGAGACTTCTTTGTTCTGGGCAGCCCGCTACATTGATGGGCACTTCTGAAAGCTCTGCCACTGCCACAGTATTCTTCCCAGTTTAACACAATTAGGGGGTATCTTTAGCCCTCACCTCTGCACTGATGGTTCAGATTCCATTTTAAGATTGCCAAAGCAGTCTAAGGTGGTCTGGAAGGAATAGGAGAGGGGCATAGGCCAGGAGCCTTAGATCAGATTGAGAAGCTTATGAAACCCTGTTGTCAGACACACCTTTTCCCCTTCCAAGACACTTCTTTTGCACTTAAACACATGTGCCATTTTACCTCCCAAATTTTCAAACTCTACATTTTGCCACAAACATAAATTAACTTGCCCTAACACTAAATGCCTTCCCTACAAAATTTCCTCCTCTCCCTACAACTGATGCCAAATCCGGGAGTTGCTTACAACAGCAAATTTAACGTCACTTGTGATATTTCATTCTCTTCTTCTGAGTATCAAGTTCAGTCATACCCTTTCAGTCACTTTCTTCCAGTCTCAGCAGCTTAAAGCTCTCACTCTGTAGTTTATTTTAACCAGTCTGACAGCATTCTCCCCTTGAGTGTCCCAAAAATGCCACTGCCTTCTGACAGGGCAGAAACGGTACAACAGCTGAAGTCATGTTCCCGTCTCTGTTCAGTCAGAAAACCTTTGAGTAAACTCTTCAGTTTCCTAACATGGCATCACATTTAATGTTCTTTTCACACCCTCTTCTTCAACTCGTTAATAAAGTTTACATACTTTTAACCTTCCTGAAGTGACACAATGATACTCAAGAACCATAATGCCAAGCAGTGCAACACCACAAAACTACTCCTGTTCCAGATAGCTGACACAACTGAGCACAAAGCATAGAGCCCAGAGGTGCACAGTGGGTGTTGAAGAATCGGCTAAAAATCCTTGTACTCACACCTTCAATTTCAGAGCATGCACTTACAAAATTTATCTATTTCTATGCAATTCAGGAGCACTGCCATGTTCAAGCTTTGCTCCCATCACATTCAGATGTTTTTTTCCTGTCGGTCACCATGTGGGTTTCTTCAGAGGGGTATGAGGCGGCGTTGGCTTTTTCACACAGAGGCCACTTCTAAATTATGCTTAATCCCCGCATAAGCAGCAGTGTTACATAGTAGTCCTCTTGCTATTTGGAAGTTATTTATATGGTTCAATGTTCTCTTTCTATGTGTCTAAACATCACTTGTTAGCTTCTATTCAGCCTGAGTTCTGGTAACTAACTTTCACCCTTTTCTGACAACATCTTGTCCTTCCTTGGGACACAAAATTCAGACTGCTGAGGTACTTGCAAAAGCTCCCAATTTCTGCATTATTCAGGTCCATGAGTTCTCAGTGCAGCCAATTTGAATTGCTAGCAGTTTGGCAAACTCACGTTTTCTATCTCTCAAAGACAAATTTTAATTAAGACCAAACTTTTAATCCTCCCTTCATTTTAATTATATCGATTCCTGATCATTTGATCTTAAGTTACTCCCCAAGTCTAGCACTTCTATGATTTCATTATTAGCTGCTAAAACCCAAACAGATACTCTTTTATTCACTGTGTCCTTTCCTGTTATGTTTCTGAGGAGAGGGGAAGGTGATTTGGGTTTTTTTTTTTCAATGATCTTTCACACTGTTACACTGTTACACTCATGGACAATCTATTACCTTCTCTTTCTGTTCTTCCTGAACACAGCAAGTACTAAGTTTCCAGCAAGATTATTATTCTGCTATGTGCCTATTGCTCTCTAAAGCATTTGTCCTCACAGGTAGTTAAGACTTTCCTAATGACCTGGTATTTAAGTATAAACCTTTTCCTTCTTTCTAACTGACCACAACCAATCGCCTTGTCAAGTTAAGCACAAACCTTTCATTAAATGACCTGATGGTCCAATTAAGGTCACTATCATTTCTATCCCTTTTTCTTATACTCTTCTTCCATTACCCATTAATATATCCTCCCTTTTTGACTTCCTGCACACTAAGCACCAATATCATATGACCATCTTCAGACTCTTTCCCATCATTTCTTGACATTTTCAACTGCTGTAACAGACTCAGCAAAAAATACTGCCACTCCACACCAGGACACAGACCATCCCTTAAGAAATAGTCTAATTTCTTGAATGTAACCCAGAAGAAACACAGCCCAAGCTTTCCCCCCATCTGCCCACCTTATTCACAGGCCTTCTCTAAGAACTGGGAGAATTCTGATCACCAGAATCCAGACTTTCTGCAGAAATCATGGCAAAAGCATAACTGAGAAGGGATCTGCATATCTTGATGAGTTTTTCCTAACAAAGAGCAAAACCACTGAAGTTCCACTTTAAATTATAGCAAAAAACTGAGGGAGGATGGCACCATGGACTGATGGAGAACAAGAGTCAGTTTCCAAAAAATTGTACAAATTACAGATAGAATAGAGGTAGAATGCTAGGTGCTTCTAAAATCAAGTTCATTTTTGTTGAAGGTAGTGTGAAGCATAGGGAAATCTAGAGTAAAAATAATAAAGGCAATGTGGCTGGAAGACTTTTTGTAGAAGCAGTCTAAAGGGACAGTAACAGGATTAAAGAGCACATGCCAAAACCAGTAACAAAAAGCAACAAGGCAGAGAGAGAGAATCATAAGGTGAAGAGAGATGGGCCAAGAGCTTTAGCAGTTTCTTAAGTCCACAAGAATCCAAAACCACCAAACAACTTTTTTTTGCAAAAGAAGCTAAAAGAGAAGTCAAACTGAAGGTGACGCTGGTAAGAATTTTGATCTGTAACCTAAGTCTGAAAGAATTGGTGAAATCACCACTAGGAAATATCACATATTTTTCTCAGAAAAGACTCGTGTACAAACACATCTGAGTCATCAGAACAGAAGGTACAGAGAGTAAAGGGAAACCTGCAGAATTATTCCTACACTGAAAGCCATGTGTAGAATATCCTCACAGACATACAGAGTGATAGACAGAAAGAAGTCATAAAAGTGTAGGGAAAATAAGCCTGCTTTAAAAATAAAAAGCATGGTGACTGCTGAAGGTAACTAAGAGATTCTCAGTAGTCCTTAAGTAATGAATTAAATATTCACCTATCCACTTACATGATTTTTGTTTCCAAATCAGCAGCATGCCACAACTTATGCTTACATTCTACAAAACAGATCTGATCATTTAAAACCTTTGAGACTTGTTTCTGTTATGCTTCAATTCCATGAAGTTACACTGGCTTGTCAATATAAAGTGCATAGTCTTTGCTTACACTGCATCCCAAGACCTGTGGACTTTGTCCAACTGAGTTCCCTATAGGGACACAGCTGTTGAATATTTCTTATGTTTACCATTGGAAGAAGTTTGTGTAATACCAGTCAGGGGGATATTTACCAACAGAATAAACATACAGAGGGATTCAGCACTTTTAGTCTGTAATGAAGCACAATGTACCACAGCAGAGACATCGGCCCAGCGCCTAACTCCACTTGAAGAAAGACTGAATAATTTAACTTATTTCTAAAGATGAAACCTCTGTAATTCCCAGTAGAGCAAGTCTATGAGGTTTAAATAAGTTCTCAAAAAAAAAAAGCTGTAGGTTATTTCACATCACCAGCTGTCAGCCAATAGCCTGGGTAATGAAAATCCACAGTTTCCTGGCTTCCTGTGCAGCTCCTTGCAGGCTGCAGAGTAACTGTTTCTCTCATTTGCCTACACTCACTATGATTTCCTTTCTCTTTACTTCAAGAATTTATTTTTTTTTACTACATCTGTAGGAGATGACAAGAGGGATTAACACTACCAGAGATGTTGCATATGACCTCTTCTTTTATGGGCACCATTTGTCACAGAGGTTCATTAGACTTGTGTTTCCTAAACTTACTTCAGTCAAGGAATGAACTTTTAAGATGGATGAACACTCACAGCATAGCTGCTTTAAACAAAACCACCCCAGTTTGTAAATAAGAAGTGATTAGAGAAATTCGCTGCAGAAATCAGTCACATTAATCAGCTGGTTGTAAAGCAGATTGATGTGCACCAACTAGAGCTGTCTAAACAATTTTGTTAACCTTTAGCAAAAATGTGAAAGAATATGCTGCAAAATGGTTCAGTTTTAAATGGATAGGACATGCTTCTTTTAGGAGAACAGTTAAGTTCCAAGATTACTATTTTGTTCAGATTTCCCCAGAACAATTGGCCCAAAAAGAGTAATTTACTGTTACAGCACTCTTTTCCACAAGTCCATTCCAGGTTGAGAGCAGCAACGGCCCACGGCAGGACAGGGAGTGTTTATTCAAAGGCCGATTGTAGCTGAGGACTTGTGGAAGGAGACTGATGCTCAGTCAACATACAAAGAAAAATGAATCACCAGAAAGCCTCTAAGAATTTCCTCCAGCACTGCTTTACCTCCCGTGTTGTAACTGATTTTATTTTTTTTTTCTCACCCAAAATCCCAGTGGAATTGCAGAATAATCTGTGAAATCAATGCTGATAATAGTCCAGGGAAGGATGGGATGGTTCAACACCTGCAGCAGTGGCCATGCACACCTGAAGATAATGAATCTGAACATAAAACACCCTCCCTTCCCCCAAGGCAAATTTAAAAATAACACTTAAGAAATATATTCCTCCATTTTTTTGCAGAAGGTTTTCTTTCACAACAACCAGAAATAGAAAACTGATTTAAAAGGTGAGGAGCAAGAGAAGAGAAATCCAACAAACAGTCTTACAAGTAGTTTTCTTCCAAGAGGTACAGTTTTCAGAGGAACATCAAAGTAGGCATTGGTAATATCACTCTCACATCAATTACTGTATGTCTCAAAATACCTGGAAGCTCTGAAGCCGACATTTTCAGAAGAAAACCTTACAATAATGATCTTGGCCTACCTTTTAATTTTTTCCACAATGAAAACCGTAGCCATAAAAGGCCTATTATTATGGGTGCAGGTTGCTAGACAGAAGCACTAGAACCTCCAAAGCAGGATGTGCATGTTACATGATGTGGGAAATTTAGACAAAGTCAAGGAATTACCTTTTAATTTTTTTTATTTGCATCTACTTCCAATAGTTATCAAACTCTGTTTACACAGGTAGGCCAAAATTAAGTTTGGAGTCTAAGTCTCAGTAAGTTTGATTCAGATTTAAGAGAGTTACAAGCTAGAAGGTGTCTGATAACACCACTCTTCTGTTACAATTGCATCTCTCACTTATACTCAGCAGGGATATTTGTTTAAGCGACAAAAGAATTTGGTATCAATCCCTCTTGCTGAGTAAGCTGCACTTGATCTGCACAGCCAATGAATAATAAATCAATGCAAATTACACCACTTTATCACTAACAACCATTTTCTGGTCAGCTACACCACAGAATACAGTCTCTCCCACAGGAGACAAATAACCCCCAGTGTCTTAAAATAGGAGTTATTTATAGCCTGCAGGGAAACAATTGTGCTCTAACATATAATTTGCACCACTCTTTATATTCCCACTAAATTTGGCCCTTGAAATCTTAGGCTACAATGAAGGCACAAGCTGCTTCCATCATTAGTGCATGACACTGCAAATTATTTTGATTGATATTTGAACATTCAGCTGTTAGGCAGTTCCCCATGCACCACAAGTGCCACCTTACACTTGACAACCAGGTCACTCATACACTGTTTCTTAACCATCTGTAGCTTTTCTGGGTAACAGTTTTTGATAGAGATTGCAGCTGGCTTAAGGTAGGAACTATCGAAGATAAAATAAAGTTCCATGTCTGGACAGCAGAAAACTTGAGAGAGGAAGGTTTATAACTCACTCTCTATTAGTGCAGTAGAAAGTCATTCTTCTTCCAAAAGATAAATGGGTTTAGCCTCTCAGAGGTGTCAGCAGCTGCACAGATTTGGAGAAAGAGGCCTCGAGGGCACATTGAGGCCAGTCAGGGCCTCACCTTTTGCCAAGAAGATGGATGCTCTTTGTGTAGCATCATTTTCACAAGCATCTATCTAGAGCTCATCATTGAGCACCAGAGGAATCAGTGCAAGCCAAAGCTAACTTCACCTATTCAAAACACAAGAGCATGGAATAATACAACACACTACCAAAACATCATGCAAGTCATCCACAGTTCACTTACTCACAATTGTTCAGTTCTGATGCATAAACTTCAGTCTGAAGTAAAATTCTCTCCTCATGCTTATATTAACAACAGCTTTGATGACACATCCAACAGCAGTTCTCTACTGAATTCAGGGACCAGCCTTCTGGACACCAACACAAACCCACAAGATGCAGCACTTTGGATGCCATTCAGTGAATAAGCCTGTCTCAGGTAATGGCACATGAAGCCTTGTGAATGTTTGAGCCACACCAAGGGCACCAAGCAAGTACACAATGCACAGAAAACCTGTGGCACAGAGGGAAGTGATGGGGAAGAAATGCCTCTGAGCCCGGCAGCACCAACCTAGCTCTCCCACTGCAGGGAAACCCCAGCCCCCACTAGGCTGGGCAACGAAGCCAGCTCTCCAACAGCACCATCGGCACACCCAGGCCCATCCTGGCTGCAGTGCATGGGTGGATACAGCAGCCACTGGGAGACCTGCCCACTGTGCCTCCTGCACCACTCCACACTGAGCCAACACAAGCTGCTCTGGGGTCTGAGGTTATCAGGGCAGAGATCTCTGCAAATAAAGAAATACAAACTGTGGGTGTCTGTTCCGACTCTTCTCTCTTTGTGACCAAGAAGATTCTTTCAGGGATGGCTTGACTTGCCCCGGAGGCTTCCCAGAGAGCTGTATAATAAAGATGATTGAAATGCAGACTATGTCAACAGACACTTCCTTTGAGAGAGGTAAACAGGAGGACAGCACCTTGTTCATCAAAAACAACCAGACATACCTATAGGGCATGCAGAGCCAGCCAAGATCCTTTGGGGTTTTTTCTTTCCTTTTAAGAAGAAAACGGTTATTAAGGTTTTTTTTCCCAAATTTAATATTAAAAGAAAATGCTGGCAACACCCACGGTGATATTATGTCAGCTGCTTATGTCAGGTCAAATACAGTGCGACAGGAAGCAGGGGCTCCACATGAATACTATCCCTTCAACTCTGTGCTATTCTGCTCCTCCCTCCCAAACACAGACTGCTAAACTGTGCTTGATGTCCAGACCCACAGCTTTCTGCCCAGCCTGCCCAAGAGAAAAGCATCCTCCTAGAAGGAAAAGGTGATTACATGCCAGATGGCACCTCTTTTGAGAGCTCCCATATGATCAAGTCCTCCCATCCCAGAAAGGAAGGTAACCAGACATTCTTCCTCGGTCTAGAGGCAGAGGTGGAAACACCACAGTGTAGGATAGCAGATAAAAATTTTCAGCCATCCAGCTCATAAAAGCAAGCAGAAGACAGCAACCTGGCACACCATGACAGCCAAAGTAAATGAACTCAGTGAATGAGAAGGCAAAAATCAGAACCTGTTCAGAAAACTATTCACTTTCCAGGTTTCTATTTCTCTAGTTTTAAGATATGCAAATCTATTCTCTAATGCCTTTATTAAAATGCATATTTATTAATCTTGCCATCCTTGTTATCCTAGTTCACAGTTTTCCCCTTCTATATCAAATGAATGCAAGCAATGCACCAGGGCAAAGGCAACAGCAAGGCTGTTTTGAGCCTTGTAAAGCACCTTTTCCCATGGAAGCCTAGTGGAGAGCAGGATATGACTAGAACCTCTTTCAGGACAAGGCAGATCTTAATTCCTCCATATAGCATTATTCCTCTATGTAGCATTAGTGACATTTTCTCTTCAGCTTTTTAGTAATTTTCCTGGTACAAAGAGCCATAGGTGGTGCCTTAACAACATGAATGGGACACAAGGGCTGGGCTGCTGTAGCCATCTACTTGAGAGCCCTTGTTTGCTCCCACTGGCTTCCCTGTGCCTCTCCTCCCACCACCAGGAAGTCTTGACATGACCAAAATTTACAGCAGTTATAACACACCGTGCTAACTGCAAATTTTAATTAGAGAATTTGCCTCTGGTGTAATGCAGCAATAAGGCGAAAATGGGTGTCTCTGCTTTCTTCTGAGGATCTCTGTATGCAGGCAGGTGTGGACAGACCTGAGCTTGCTCTGCCTGCGCTCCAAGCTGGCTCCCAGTTGAAAGCTGTGTAGGCACAGCACGCAGTGCACAAGCAATTAGGCCCTGCACTCAACACACCTCAGCTTGCCTAGATGACTGCTAACAGAAATGAGAATTGTGCCCCTGTAGCAAAGGAATTAAAAAAAAAAAAACAACAAAAACCACACTATTTCTTTACACCCAACACTTGTTCACACTTGCCCTAACAAGCTTGCCAGTATTGTCCTTGTCTTCTCATAGGTGTATGCTTTTAGAGGGTTTTTTTGGCTTGACGTTCATTATATTTAGGTCATTTGCAAGTATAAAGCCATCATCTGCACAGAGATGATAGCAAATATAACAGAAGTAATATTCAGAGAGGATAAACCACAGAGGGTAGTGGATTATAACAAGGAACCAGTGAAGACTGGATGACCCTCAGCAGGGTGAGCCACCTCTTGCTAACGCCTCTAAATTAAGGCCTACCTCTTCTGTTTTACTCTGGCTATTTTAAAAAAGAATCAGAGATGAATAGCAAAACATGAACAAAGGGAAAAAAAAAAAAACCAGCACAAAACCAGCAGAAACATCTATTCTTTTTAATCAGGAGGTTTACCAAGAGCCTAACCAGTCAACAATCAAGCCACTAAGACAACATAATAAAATTCAAGTTATTTTTTGAAGACTAGAAATTTTAAGTATTGAGCAGCCTATACTTCTGTTGTCTGCCACTGATCTTCTTCTAACTCCTGTTCAGATGATGTTACTGAAAACAAGAAAAGGTTAGGAACAGCAGGGTTCTTCTCAAGAGCAGGTTAAGCAGAACTGACTTCTCCCTAGCACCCCAGAACCACATGAAGGCACCCATCTCCAGGCAGAATGACAGACTTTTCTCCTTGCTGTTGTTTCACTAGCTGAGCAGGAGCCAGGTGATTTCCAGCTCTAGCCTGGGGGTAAGTAGCCTTCTCTGCCGCTCCCTCAGCTTTGCTGCCCTGCCGGGCTAGTCTTCCCAGCAGGGCAGCAACCTAGCGGGAACTACTGACTGGAACCTCCAGCACGATCCTGCAAGTCCTTCCTCATTATCATCCCCACCTCCCACCTTTGCAGCAGGAGGTTTGTGGAAGTGCTTTGGAGGGCAAGGAAGTCCCAGAGGCAGTCAAGCCGGCAGATGCCCTCCACTCTCAATGAGGGTATTTGTTGTGTGTTGAGCAGCACAACTTTGCTTCTATATTTGATTTCTGGACCCCACCTGTACTGCAGAACATTAGAGACCTGCCTTTGATGTCTCTTCCTTTTTCCTATTTTCAGGCTCAAGTTTAGCAAACATTATCCCTTAACACATAGTACCAACTCATGGCTCTGAGCTGTCATTACTGGTAGACAGGAAAAGCACCGGAGATAAATAGAACAAATAGACAAACTTCAGGGAGGAAGAACAGGTATTCAGAAGAACATGAAGAAGAACATGAATTTCAGTAAATTCATCAGATAATATTAATTAATTCAGGAAACCCCCAGACTTAAAAAACAAAAAAAAAAAGGTGGAAAAGAAAATCTCTTTCACTTATGGCAAAGCCAAGGGAACATAAGTCCCGAATACCTTTTCCTCTTTTTCCCTTGGCAGCAAGACTGGGATAGAGCAGGTCAAGCAACAACGTAACAACTTTGCATGCTGTTGGGCTGCTATTCAAAAAACAAGACAGAATATGAATGTAACCTGATTTCAAGCGGATCTGGGAAAGCCTTGATGCTGAAGTTGGTATGCCGGCTTTGTAATTACTAAGATCTCAGACCAGCCCTTGTTTCTGAGTACTGGCCTAGATTAGCAAGTCACCTGAAAGTTTACAGTAGGAAAACCATATGGATATATTCCTGTAGCTACATGTGTACAGTAATTATGGCATAGGTAAGCAATAACACATGCCCACGGCATCGTACGTGGTGAGGCACGAGGCTTACGTGCATATCTTATTATGACTTCAGACTTCAAAGTACCTTATTGCTCAGACAAAATCGGTAGCCTACTTCCTTGTAAAACACACATAAGGGTCTATTGCCATAAAACACTTAGAGGTGTTGATATAACAGAAGATTTAAAGTGTGGGTACCAGAACTGTAAAAGGGGGAAGGAGCATCTTAGAATACTTTCCTATATTGTTTTACAGGGAATGCGCTTTAAAGTCACGGCCAAAACAAAGCATCACTTAACTTTAAAAAATGCCAGTTTCATGCCAATGCCTGAAATCTGGTTGTTTTGCAGGCACTTAGAAGCTTATGTTCCCCTTTGAGAAACCTGTTTTTTTCTAATACATCATTTACTTGATTGCTTTCAGACCTCTAATCAATCAAGAAATCCCATCACAATCATGTGATCAGCAGCTGACATTTGTGCACGACAATTTATGAAAAAAAAATTAATAATAAGTGTTTCCCTTTTACGTGGCTTTTTCAAAATAGCACCACATTTTACAAAAGTACATTTTTATGAAGACTGGTCTCTAAGTGAATAGCACCAACTTCAAAGCAAATGTTTCTGCAAGGGCTGTTGCAACGTTCTAGTTCTTACACGATCTCCATGGCTGCAGAGTGACCTAGGAGGCAGCCATAATGAGACACAGACAGTGAATAAAGCACTGATTTAATTATGTTGTTTGATATATGATGACCTCATCCACTGCTGTTTATACTACTATAGTGCTTGAAATACTCTATCGACATATGGGAAGGCACAGGCTCCAGCCTGAAGAGCTTACAGTCTCCAAGACAGAAACCAGATGAAGGGTGTTCTCTCTTCCTGTAGCTTTCAGTAGGTTTTGAAGCTTTGCTCATTTCCATCAGGTCTCAAATGTGCAGTGAATGCTGGAAGCAGGTGGCTGAGCCAGCTTGGTGGAAAAAATATCCACTCTTTTGATTACAGAAGAGATTTCTGATATGTGAAAGTCTATGTTCTCTTGTACAATAAACAATGGCAGGAAGAAAATTTGGTGAGAAGGAGGTTAAGATACAGATGTTTACAACATTTCCACCAAACTCCTTGAGTTATGGAGATACCTCATGCCCCTGCAGGGGCTTTGACCCACTGTTGCCTTTGGCTACAAACAAGAAGAGTGAGGGAAGGAATCAGTACAACCTGATAGATCTTCCACCAAAGCAACTGTACTGTAACCATCTCCTTCCAGAAAATTACCTGTCAAGGCTCAGAGTTTGGTTAAATATACATTTATGTCTTATTTTGCACTCCTGTTTAAGATTCCCTGAAAAATATGCAGTAAAGTAACTCTTTATGGTGTTAATGCCATGAAAATCTCCATGAGGAAATGAGTAGTTCTGTATTCAGTGCACCATCTGCCAACCATGCAGTAAATAAAGCCATACAAGAAATGGTGAGAAACAAAACATCAACAACCTACCCACTCATTAAGCATTAGCCATGCTGTGTGCTGAACAATATGCAGGCCTTGGGGGGTGGGGGGGTAGGGGGAAGCACGCAATCCTCTAATTAAAGGCAATCAAAATGAATATTTACCAAGGGGATGAATGAGTAGCTTTAACTGTAGAATTTTCTAGCCTCCGATTGCTTGGGTTTGCAAGTTCAGCCCTTGAAGTTCAGCCCTGTTCAGTAATCTAAATGCCTAACTTAAGGCCTTATTTATCTTATTTTATTTCTGTATAGAAGGAAAGCCACGAAACACATGTGGTTGACACACATTTACCCCTATTAGGTACACACACACCTACAAGGACCATTGCTTTCACTGTCTCCTGTCACAGACACCAGACAAAAAGACAGGTTAGAGAAGAAATACCCCACTTCAATTTTGTTTTAAGGTCATTCTGGAATAGCAACAGGAATTCAGTACATCTTCTCTCTTATAGTGAGCTTTCTCTGCAACACTAAATTAAAAAACTTCTATTTAAAATGGAATCCAAGGAGTCCTGCTAGCAAGGATAAAGGATCCAAAGAGTATAAATTAAATATAATATTAGCAAAGAAAAATGTCCATATATATATTCACATGCATTTGAAAACATTTCAAATGGTACACAGAATTTAACCAATGAGAAAACATTTGTCCAGTATAGCTGAAAAATAGCTGTGAGACAGTAACGTGTTTTCATTTTCTTTTCAAACTCTGGTACAAATTCAGCTAATATCACTTTGTATGATCTCATACTGGGATAGAAGCCAAAAGTTTCACTTGAAATCTTTGCAGTTATCTGATCTGGAAAACTTTTCAATCACTTAAGTTTGAGAAACGTTAAAAAAAGAAAAAAAAAATCAGAGATAAAAGGCCAGGGGCTTGAAACATTTATCACTTCATCATACTCTTCCATTTGATGCTAGGTCAGCATCTTTACAGATACAATAAAATGTTTGCTTTACCTATATTTTGAGTTGTTTTGAAAGAATAAAATTAAATTGATGAATAGACAGGGTTAGAAACAGACACAGAGTAAGGCCAGGCAATTCAGATGGAGGACAAGCCCCTTAGCGAGCATGTTCAGGAGTAAAAAGCTCCCAGGTGTAAATGGAAGTTTCCAATACTTGATTCAGCAGTGGAAAACTGCAAACACACAGCCACGTTGCTTTGGTGTCAGCCTCACATGGCCCAGCCCTGCCAAACAGTGGGAACAGCCATGGCGTAGTACATACAGAGTAAGTGTGGTGCTCCTGGAAAGGTCAGGATTGCCACAGCTGGACCTGCTCTTCCCTCTGCTTTTCCATGGCACTGGGGTTCTCAGGCCTGCCCTCACTACAGCTTGGTCAGCATCTCCTCCCTTTTACCAATACCAGGGGTCTGGGAAACCAGGACAAGCTCACAAAGCCTCAGACTGACCCAGAGGTTGAAAGAGGAAGACAACAGGATGTCCAGGAGAGGAGTGCCCTGATGGAAGCAAACGTTATCGACATATTTTAATGGTTGCTGGAACAGGAGATTCCCAGCTCCATATGACACCACATAGGGACTGAATGAGGAAAGATGAGGGTACTTTTCTGGAATGTCTCTGACACCTCCAGTCTCCTCCTGATAAAACAAATATACCACAAACACCTTGCAAGCACAAATGTAGCTGAAGAAAAAGCAGACACAAGGTAGAAGTTAATACAACCACAAGCACAGACCAGCCCATACCTTGCCAAGGGGATCACCTTTTTGAGAGAATATTACAATTTATGAGCTATTAGGTCAGCTTCAGACCTGCTCTGGTTTCAGTCAGGAGTCACATCTTGCTAAGTGACAGCCACCCTACCCATTATAGGACAAAAAGTACCCATGCAAAGCCCAAATCTCTAAAACATTCACAACCATTTTAATCTCCCTATCAAGCAGTGAATATTCAGCATACAGCTAGACTTCCTTAGGACAAACTTCAAAATAAAGTTTTAAAGCATTGGCTTTGTCTAGGCAAGTCAGTATATCAAAGACAGGGGAAAAAAGAGCATCTTTTCAGAAAGCACCACAAGACACTCAAGTGTGGGTTTGTAGGCTGGTGGTTACCCCAGGTTGTGTCACCATATGCAGCCCCCTCTTCAAAAAACAGAAAATAAAAGAAGTACTATCAAAATCTTTCTATTGCTTTCCCACACTTACATTAAAGCATTCTTTGTGCATGCAAGCAAATATAGTGAGATTTCTCCACTTCCTTGATGAGAAAAGTGATTTTTCCTTCCCTCCAATAAGAGCTGCCATTTACATCANAAAAAAAAAAAAAAGCTGGAAATTTAATCTTACCACTGTGTATTTCCTAATGAGGATCCCTGCTCTCCCATTACTTTCCAAAATTTCCCCTCAAAACACTTTTTTTCTCATTATTGCCTACACATTTCTCACCCCTTTGCTCCTTTCTCTTATTCAGAGAGGCCTGATTTCTGGTTCCCTGAATTTTTCACCTCTCTCTCTCAACAGCTGCAGGGGAGACTCCTTCATACTTGGTTTCAAATACAGCCCACCAAGAAACATCTCTGGAGGAAAAAATGTGTTTGGTGTAGAGGGTTGAACAGAAAAATTCCCACCCACTTCACTCTCCACTGCATCCTGTCATCCCACTCTGTTCTGGAGAAGCTACACAAGTTACTATTCCCATTTGTTTTCCTCCTTCACCCACTGAGCTCCAGATGCTTTCGATACACCATGACACCCTCTTTGCTCTGCTGACTACCCTTTTATCCCCTCCAAGTGCTGGGATACTCCTGAACCTCCCTGCAGCCTGCTACTCTCCAGCATATACTTGCACCTGCTGCCGATTTCCACTTCAGGCAAAGCCTCAGACATTGTCCCTGACACCTTCAACCCAGTAATATCATTGCCTTTTCTCCCTACACTACCCAAGGCATGTCCTTTGGCTTCAGGGCTGTAAGGCAGCATGGCATCATCTTGGTTCTGGCCCTCTCAAGCTGAGAGTGCTGTCCAGACACACCTATTGCTTTTAGGTGTTGCCTGCTCCCATGTACAAGAGTAAAAGACTCAGGAGGTCATCCGAAGCTGCTCTGGATGGTGCAGCATCCATTTTCAGCCCTGCACACAA
This sequence comes from Daphoenositta chrysoptera, assembly GCA_013397915.1. NCBI lineage: Eukaryota > Metazoa > Chordata > Aves > Passeriformes > Daphoenositta > Daphoenositta chrysoptera. The sequence goes on along the minus strand of VZRO01003937.1, from coordinate 2,277 downwards.
TTTAGACAAAATAAATCTAAGCTAGATTTAAGAATTACAATGTTTAAACTAATACAAAAATTCTGCTGTCACTCTGCCAGTGTTAGGGCTCATTCTTACTAGTTTTTAAATATTTCTTGTATCACAGCTTGGTGAAAGAGTTGTCTGGCCAGCAACACCTGCAATTGAAAACTCATCCTGTTATGCACTGGTACATTCACAGTACCAATGGTCTTGTGTGTACTGATGCAGAAGAGAGAACCCCCTGCCAAAAGCCAGGGCTTAAACACCATGTGCTTTTCTAACAAGACTTGGATCTTTTCACTTTGAACAGGTTATACTAAGAAGCACAGATCTTATTCATTGGTCAGTATGTGAAGGTGACATATGCTAGGCACTCATTAAGTTGAAAGCAATTAGAATGTCAAGATGTAAATTCCACAGAAAGGTTATGTGCCCTGTTCTAATGATGGCTCCACATATCTACAGGAAGAGTCAGAGAAAGACAACCCAAAGTGAAGTCCCATTTATCCTCTTACAGGATTTGGCCTTGGAGTTTCTTTCCTCCCCTCCATGGGCAGAGGTACAGCAAGGGAGGGAGGCAGGAAGACACACAAGCTGGATTTGCAGCCACTGGAACTAATATATCAGCTGCACTCTAACAGGCTTCAGGAGCAGCCCAGGTGTGATATGGGCATTTCTGCTGCTCTTACAGACCTCTCTGTTTCACTAACAAATAAATGCAGGGGTCTAATAAAGCTCAACCTTGCCCTTTTCTCCAGTGACAGCCTCACTCAGAATCAGTTCAAGAAAGGCTAAATTAATTTTGTCAGTTTAGATTTCTTTGACATTGGGCAAAAACCTTTCAAATCAGAACATTTACATCAGAGAATCGGTGGGGATGAGAGGGGGGTGAGATTTACAGAAAACTCACACTATTTTTTTAATGGAAACACTCTTATTACTAAACAGGAATAGCACATTCTGAAGGCTGATGTTTGTAATTAGGAGGTATATCTGTAGTATCTGAAATTTCTTCCATTCTTACATACAGCCATCTGAATTGCATCTTCCTGTTTTGACTAAAAACCTTCTGAAGTAAGGACCAAGTTAATTATAAACTATTCCATAATTCACTCACCCGTCTTTCCTGTAGCAGGAAGAAGGGGAGTTCAGAATACTCCATGTAAGGCCTTCTATCCCATTCACACCTACTTCAGAGGTGTAAATCCTCACGTTTCTCTGTGACTCCAGCCTGAAATAAAGAAAAACAGGAGACAAGCACTTAGTAACTTTATGTTATGCGCTAATAAAAAATTAAATTATAATAATAGGTGCTTTAAAACAATTTGTTCATTCTATATTATGCCTTACGGATACTCAAGTCAAAGACATTGCTCTAATTCAAAGTCAAATGACTGTAAGATGACAAAAAACACAATGCTTTTACACAACTACATAGTCTTATATTTCAGGACTTTTCCTGTTCAGTTACAATAAATCCCATTTAGGCACTACAAGCTCTTCAGTCACTGGACGAAGTCCAAAATTTCAGTCAGGATGCTTCCTCACTAAAAAATTTTCTGGAAAAGGAACACAACCTGGAATGTGCTCTTAAACACAGCTTTGAGGAATAAAATTTATTGAACATTCATGCTACAAAAAGGAAGTTGGATTGTGTCAGTGGAAGACAAATCCGCTCTCGGATGCTGTCGTGGGTTGGAGCTAAATTGATTGATAGTTTACCGATCCAATCATGCTTTTCGAATTTGCATATTTAGACCCGCGAGAGGCGCAGGAACTCCCTCTTTGAATCCAGCCTCTTTGCAGGGAGGGGGGAGAGGGGAGGGGGAATGGCTCCGGGCCCGGCCCTGGGGAGCCGGGCCAAGCTCCCCTTCCCCAGTGCCAGGGTCCCTGGCA
>VZRO01003936.1:1176780-1193181 GCA_013397915.1 Daphoenositta chrysoptera | reverse complement strand
TAATAGGATACATTTTAACAAGAATTAAAACGTATTTTTATGCATGTTTCTAAACAGTGAAAAGCTTCTTAGCATAAACTTATCAGAACACCAGGGAGATCAACAGTTTCCTTCAGCCAAGCCATTATATTCTACAACAAAATATTTTTAATGAATTTAATTGAAATTAGTACACAAAACTTTAACTGCTCTTAAATTTGCCTTGTTCATTGCAAAATGCTCTGAAGCTATTGTGCTATGAGGTTAGGCCAATGAATGCTATTGAAAATATTAGAGATTTAAGATATTCCCACCATTCAATTCTATTGTCATTAATCATAATGAGTAGCACATAACTCTATAGGAAGTGTCACTGAAGAAGCTTTGCCAATCATTAAGAATGTAGATTTTTTAAAATATAGTAAATACCAATGACAGAATCAAACGTTGCAGAAAACATTCACTGATCTACTGTCTTCTTACCTACTATTTATCCGAATATTTCACAAGTTAAACCTGCCATTACATAATATACAATCAATAAAACAGCAGGTTCAATAAAAAAGAATACTGTTGAATACATTAACAGTCTGATTAACACCAAAATAAACTAAGCTAAAATCAATTCATTGCTCTAGGAATGTTATGGCCAGGAAAAATAAAGTGTGTGTGTTGGAGGAGAGACTGATAAATATCAGGTGTCATCAGCCTATGATTTGAAAATATTTCATCATCACTGATCTGGATGGTCAAATCCAAAGGCATTTAACAAGAAAAATGTGCCATGAGTACCTATGAAGCAGTAATACATTTACACATTCTTTCTCCCCAGATGAGAAAATATGAAAAAGAAACAAGAAAAATTATAGATTGAGACAAAGGGCAATAAGTGAAAGAAAGAGAAAAAAAATAACTAAAGAAAAGAACAACACTTGACATCTCCCAAAAGCAGAGTGAAGCCTTGCCAGCCTCTGAATAGCAGCTACTTGGAAGCCAAACCCACCCCACGTTTTCCTCTCAGATTGTGTCCCCTGAGTGTGGTGATACAGCATGGGACATCTCCTGGGACAGTGTGGGTCAGCTGTCCTGGTTCTTGCTCACCCTCCCAAACCCTTGTCAACTCCAACTTATTGTCTCTGGGGTAGCAATAGCCACAACATCAGTCTGTTATCAACACTATGTTAGCTATAGACAAAATTCACAGCATCATATGAAGAAACTTAATTCCACCCCAGCCAGGCCCAGTACATTATTCCGTCGCTATGGCACAATCTCCACTTCTAAAGTATCTGGTTGCTTTGCAGAAGTGTCTGTCTCATCCAGAAGAGATCTGCTGCAGTTCTATGAAAGCTAGAAATAATTTTATTATTTTCATTATAAGATATAGATGAAACTTACACGAAACTAAAGCTAAATTAACATACTTTTGATTTTTTTCAACTAAAAAATCAATATTATGATGAAGAGACAACATCTGTAGCTGTACCCCCCTAACAGAGAAATAAGACACAAAAACTTTACATATTTTAAAGACATAAAAAGACATTAGGTTTACCCCTAAAAATGACAGGAAAGTTAACCTGCATGACATAAATGGTAAGCACCAGTTTTAAAAACAGCAAAGGGATTTTTATCTTTAATTATCAGCTTCAAAGGATTAGAATCTTTCAAATAAAAGGGTTATAGGATATTAGGTGTAATTTTTTCTTGGTAGGAAAACACCTAGCTGACCAAGCTGACAATATTATTGCATTAATATACTGGTGCCAAAACCCAAATGCTTACAAGCCACTGTGAAAATGAGAAAGAAAGGGTTCACAATGTTAAGAACTTCATGAGGTAATTTATTTTTTTCAGTATTTAAAAAAAAGAAGTTACCCAACTTTTTTTTTTGCTTTTATATAATGTTAATTTTAAGAGAAATAAAATCGCTAACCCCCTACCACAGGCAGGGCTGCCACCCATTAGACCAGGCTGCTCAACCTGGCCACATCCAACGTGGTCTTGAACACTTTCAGAGATGGGATATCCACATTTTCTCTGGGCAAACACTGAGCTTATTTTGCTCCAGTGCTTCAGCACCCTCACGGCAGAGAATTTCTTCCTAATCTCTCCTCTTTCATTTTAAAGCCACTACCCCTTGCTCTATCACCACACATCCTTGTAGAAGCTCCTGCCCAGGTTTCCTGTAGCCCCTTCAGGTACGGAAAGGCTGCTACAGGGTCTGCCCAGAGCCGTCACCTCTCCAGGTTGAGTAACTTTAACTCTCAGTCTGTCTTCACAGGAGAGGTGCTCCAGCTCTCCAGCCATCTTCATGGCCCTTCTCTGGACTTGTTCAGACAGACCCACGTTCTCAGGCTGGCAGCCCCAGAGTTGGGCAGAGTACTCCAAGTGGGGTGAAAAAAGCAGGAAAATGCGAAAATGCAGCATTTAGCAAAAATGGCATGCCTACTAGGTAGCCAGACATCATGAACCTGTTAGAAAAGGAAATGTGATTTCAGATAGCAGACTTCTGCAAGGACTGACCACAGGGACAAGGGTGGTGTTTAACAAGTGATCATTAGCAGGGGTCTTGCTTCTGTTCCATGGACAATTCTCGCCCTCTTATGCACCGTTTTCTGTTGCAAGACATAATGAGTTACCTCACTGTGTTGTGTTGCTTCCTGTTCTCAGCTATATATAACCCCCTTTTTATTGCTTCCATAGCCTCAGTAATCCAATAATTTAAACAGAGACCAGAATATTTTAAAGTATACTTTGACTATTCTAAGTTAAAGCAACCCTAGAGAAACACCAAGCAAAACAGCTAAAACTATGATGTTTGCCAGACAACTTTGATAGAGTGGAGTCATAACTTAGATGGGCTTTCTTTTGGTAATCTGAGACATTCCTTCAACTTGGAAAAAAATATTGAAGATAATAATATGTTATGCTCAAATCAATGAAAAGATGAAGTTGCTTGATTGTTTTAGCACATCATATCATGTTTTTTATAAAGCTCTGAATGAATTTGGAAGGTCATGATCAGTCTTGTCAACATTATCATAACAGGTCAAATATTATTTCTATTTTGCACCAGTTTTGGCCAAAATCTGATAATTTAGCAGATTCTACTTTGCAGTTCTTACTCAATTGAAGATTTTGCAAGGCATTCAGTTAGGCTTATTCTCAATAATACTATAAATGTACATAAATCACAAACATAAAAATAAAAATATAATACATAAATAACAATATAAACCTTAAATTAAACTAGCAGGTGGAAGTGAACATTATTCTATGAAATGTGGTCCTGAAGGGACACTGTCCTACTCATCGATCACTTTTTATTATCTGGCAGTATTTTTCTCCTTGTATGTTATTATCATGTCATTGGTGATGTAATTTGATTTTTAAAGTTGTAGTAACAAGGGAGGTAAAACTCGTGCTTTAAAATAAGATGAAAGAACCAACATGTAAATTTTAGACGTTTTAATATGAGTCACTTGTTGGTAGCTGACTTTGTGGTACAATAGCTACCATTTCATAGGCATCAAACAAACTTCCTTAAGTGGTATATAATGGCTTCCTAATAAAATTACTATGAGCCTTAGGGAGGAATTAGATTTTCAGTTATTACATTCATAATTTAGAAAAGGAAATGCTGATTGAATTTGTTTAATTTAATGTTCCAGGTAATGTGGGATTTTCCTCACTAATATATTTGTTCTTGGGTTTGGGTTTTGGTGCTTTCTCCTGTGCTTCTCTGATTAATAATGTATGTTTTATAGCACTAAATCATTATAAAGGTGAACAGTAATGAATTACTTGTCTCTTTTTTATTTTTTTTTATGAACCTCAGGATATACTTACTTTGTTCAGCTAATAGTGATGGTTTCAGTTATTACACTGTTAATGTTTACATATCCATGTTGTGATTTGCAGACCCTGCGAGAAAACTTGAATAAAGAATACTTGAATAAAGAGACCAAGCTAGAATTGTCTTTAGAACACTTTTTGGGATTTCTAAATATCTCCAAATTATGCTCTAGCTCTTAATTTTTTCTCCAGGATGGATTCAGTTTTGGTGATTTCTGAGAGACCACTGGAAATGATGAAGCAACAATTCCCAAGTGTCAGATATGTTTTTTGGGGATAGCCTCCACCTCATCTCTCCAATGCTCACTACTCAAAAGAACACATTTTAAAACCAAAGTAACTCAATCCTTAATGACTTACTAGAAAATAGTCACAACATTATAAATAATTTGGCCTCTCAGACAAAGACATGACTTGTAGGAGGACCCTACTCACAGGGGCAAATTTTTGTAAAGGAAGATTAATCTTCAGAAAATCTTCTATTATAGAGAGTGGAAGGAGAGAGGAAAAAAACCCACCACCTTTTCTAGAAGGCAGATTAAAACATTGAATTAAAGTCTTGCTCTTATCTGCCACTAAGTAATCACTCTTCACAAGACAAGAAAAGTTTAATGGGAATAATCTTTAAGGGCATGACAAGCACCACCTCAGCACCAGGGGTATGTGCCACCAGGGGTGCTCGGGAGGCACCCACAGAAGGGTGTTGGACAGGACTCATCTTCCAGTCCAGCAAGGTGGTGTTGAAAGAGCAGGGAAGAAGGTGATCAGTTACTACTCTCTAAAAGTACCAGAAAGATGGAAATTACAGGGATCCCACTTGGGAAGCAGTGCAGGTCAGAGGGATGGCTGGAAAAGCTGCTGCTGTCTGTCAGGGCTGAGCAAGGGTGTGACAGCAGTTCATGTGCTTCTCAAAACCGTGGTATTTCATGTGCTAACTTGTACTACCACTTCTTTTAGGAAATTGAAACATGCTATCAAAATCTCCCGGATGAATCTTATTCCTGTGGAAACAGTCCAGCTCTCCTGGCATTAGCTGACGTGCATCAGAGCAGCAAGCGCTCTTGATTCACCTGCACTCCAATAAATCACTACTAGAAATTGAGTGTCTTTGCTAATTTCTGCTACAAATGATCCTCAATATGTTTGAAGGCAACTGAGATCCTCTACAAAACAAGCAAAGCTAAGATGTCACAGGGCTCAAATTTTAGCAAAGTAGTTGTAAGAATATGATAATTATCAACCAGCAGTAGAAGGCATAAATGTTGAAGTAGGAAATCAATCTGCAGCAAAAGAAAATATGGAGGAATTTTATAAAATGTTAATATGATTGTATCCAGACTTCTTAGCTTTGGTTACTCCAGTGAAATAAAAAAAGACCTTCTGATATGATTCTTCAGAGCAGATGTATCTGAGAAGCCTGAAAAGCTTTGATTTAATTTGGTTATAAAGCCAAAAATATTTATTTCCTGGAGCCATTCTGATGCTTTCAAATTCTTTAACATAGCAAAAGACTAAGAGAGACAGTTCTAAAAGATGTATTAAATATACAGTGAAGCCTAAATTGCTTCTGGATTTGCATGTATGTATCTTATTTTATGAAATGTAAATTTTGAGTATATGGACTTCGTTGTTTTCATCCTGCATTCTTCTGATTATGAAACAGATGTTATTGTGGAGAAAAAAAAAGGTTAGACACTGCTTAATATTCATGTTTTGAGTGTTTCAAAATAGTATTATAAACCCAATAATTTTCTATTTGTTATTTTCAACAACTGACTGTAATAAAAATAATTGTTTCTTTAGAAACCAGTTCTGAGGGCTAGGAATTCACATTCTGCAGTTTTGGCTAAGCTCTTTGGGTTGGTTTCTACATCTTCATAGTTCTTATTTCTCCCTATTATCATGTATTCAAGAACATAATCCTAAAATTAAGATTCTCAGTCCTCTGAGAGTTAAAGAAAAAAAGTTACCCTTAACCCCATTAAAAGCACTTCCACTGCATGCTGCTTGTCCCTAGATTAATGTTCAGCAGAAGGAATGAATCTAGGAATGACCAGACACAACATTTTTTGTTCCATTTCATTCTATCCTGCTTCTAAAGAATACTGACAAGAAATACAATACAATGCTGTGAAGTATTAAATAAACTGAGGAAAAAAAAAAAACCACTAGAAATTCATTTTCATATTTGGATCCCCAGAAGTCACTGTTTCTCATCTGTCTTGGTAAAGCATTGATAGGATAAACTGAGGAACTCCCAATGAGGAATTTCCCAATGAGAAAAGCAAAAGTGAGGGTGACTGTGTACAAAAGTTTCTTCAAGTTATGTCATTAGAGACAAAATTAAAGCACTTTTTCATATTTGTGCTTGTACTTTGTTGAAAGTTTTTAGTAAATCTAATTATTGTTGACCCTTTATTCAAAAATGCAATTTTTGCTTCTCTTTACCTTTTACAGAAGGGTAAACCAGTAATTTATTTCTTCCACAGTATGTGCCTATTAAAATGATTATTTATGTTCATACCTTATTATTAAAATGGAGCAGTTTTGTGTTGCCTAGATACAGATCAGAAGGCTACTTTATATAATGAATACACATGAACAAATAAAGCAATCACAGACAAGAATAATTCTTTATTCTAGTATTTTCTTTAACCTTCTTTGCCCTTTTCTGTTACCATTGTTTGTGATAATAACAACATTCTTACTAAAGATACCTACAACTCCAGGAGGATTTTATGGTCTTTCTTTTACATTCAAAGTATTTCACCAGCTGTTTCTTAAATGGATTATCGTGCCCATTCATGAGATTGCTGGTACAAAGAAGAGAATGAACTATGGCAATCAACGTTCCCAGCTTTACTTCCTGGTCTGGTTTTATTTGGACATAAATATGATGCAAAGCATCTTGCTTGAAAACCCATGTGATTATCTAAAGTTGTATTTTCCAATTTAAAATTTATAATTTAAAAGAAATACTTTTTCTCCCAATGTGTTCTTATTAAAAATGGACATCATAGAGTGAAAATTAATAGATTAATATATTATTTCACATATGTTTGGAGAACTGCAGAACTTATGGTTATTATGCAGGAATTGCAATTCCCTTTCTTCTTTTTAATTTGAACTGTACATTTTCTGCCCTGTGTACATCTCCTATACATCTTGGTCTCCACTGGAATTTTCTACTGATATAAACACACAAATAAGGATTATTATTAATCCTAATAATACGGATTATTTGTGTGTTTATATCTGTAAAATATACAGATATACGTCTGTGTGTCTGTGTGTACTTAGTGTTCATTAAGTACAAACAGGAAAACAAAAATCTGTCTTTTGTCAAACACTTCAACCCACTAAGCGATATTTATTGCAAGAAAAGGAAATGTAAGAAAAACTAATTGCTAAATGGGAGAGGGTTGCAGAATCTACTATCTGGGCTATGGTTGCATAGTTTTGGTTTGTTGATTTTTTTCCCCATGGGAATTTAAAGAGTAATGCAAATGAAATAAAATAATAATAAAAAATAAAATAAAATAAAATAAAATAAAATAAAATAAAATAAAATAAAATAAAATAAAATAAAATAAAATAAAATAAAATAAAATGGTTTTCTCAGTTCCAACTGTTTTCCCTTCTCTGAATGTTTTCTTTATTCATACACACAACTTCCTTTTGCCTATTTGTCTTATGGCCCCATGATTTTTCTAACCTGTCTGAAGTCACCCCAGTTCACCAGAAAGATAAATTCTACCCTCACTTGGAATATCTCTTTTGGGGTAGAGTCTGTAAAATAGGTTTCTACATCTTGTATGAATACCATCAAGGTAAGATGAGAAATAGCTGTTCTTTACACTGCCTGCTCCTGAAAACAAGCCTCACTGGTTCCTAAGAGGAAGGCTCCCAGCAGTGTCTGCTTTCTGTAGGATGGTTGCTTTGTCTTAATTAGGAAAAACTTGTCTAAGAAAATGTCAGTCTTTCCTATAGTCTCCAGAGCTGCCCATCTTTCTCCACTGACTGCATTACTAACAAACACTTTATTTTTGTATATGAAAAATATAAATATGAAGTAAGGCATCCACAAGGACCATAAAGACAGTGCTTGAGTTGATAACTAATAGGCAGTGCTACCAAATTAACATCCTGACATCTCCACAAAAATCTAAATTAAACTCTCCAGAAAGGAATTCCTGCACTTCTTACTATGGAATATTTTTTAAAATAGTTTTCAGACTATTTTTAGAAAGCTCCCTGTTTTAGATCACACACTCTGTAATACACAAAGGGCTTTCCTTTTGCAATGCAAATATATACAGAATACATGAAGAGAAGTAAAACAGGGAGTTGCAATTGGTATTTACCTAACAATTAATGAAACTTTTAATGCAGCATGGATAGTGTGTTCTTTCATGTAAGCTGGTGAGTTGTTTGTCACCATTTACTGAATTTGTTGCATTATGAACAGAGACAATTTTTCTTGCGTGCTACTTTGGGATCAAAGCAATGACTCACAAGAACTATTTGTCTGTTTGCGACAAGAAGTCTTTGTACCAATATTCTTACTGAAGATATCAGAGCTCCCAACAGGATGCAGAATTTTTTATGGTGCCTTTTTCATTCCCTAACTATTTCATGGCAGGTCACCAAATGTTTCTAAGTGGGTCATTCAGCCCATTCACACTTTTAAATTTTTTTCCCCTACTTTTATCCAAGATTTTTAATCACGTTAATATCCTCCTGAGAAAGAGCTGTAGAGACAGATCATCAGTGCAGATATATTTTCTGTGTTGTTTAATACCAAAGCATAATGTCTGAGAATGAGGACTAGAAATTAAGAAAATACCCAACCTCCTGGACAGAAGCTCAGCATATCTTTAATGTTTGCTTGTTCTGAAATATTTAACATACCCATACACAAATGCACAAACCCACACACATATTCAAAATACCCCCCCCAAAAAGCATAAACTTCAATATACAAAATCTTCATTACAATGAGAAGATAGACAGATACAAGGTTCTTCATTTTCATAGGATGATTTGAGAGTTTTTACTTCCTTGTTAGTGCAACATAATTATTGCTTCCAGGGTCTTAAACTGTAGATAATATCTATTCCTTTTAACAGAATTTCTGAGCTGCACAGAGAGATAGAAATCTGAAAGTGTCAATTTCCAAGTGTTTAGACTCACAACTTCCTGACTTCATAATTTGGATGTAAAGAAAAAATCTTGTTTACACCAAATTTTAGAACCTAAGACTCATTTCTCATCAATAGAAGTAGATGGTGTGAAATTGGGTTAAAAAAGACCCCAACAGATCTCTTTTTTTGACAGCTGAATATCAAGGGATTTTGTCTTGCATTACCAGAAGTCTATGTCAGTGTTTCTTCTGTTATTGCTCTGATAATTAAGGTTGCAATAAGCACAAGTGCATAAATCCCTACTGCTTTGCTTTTCTGGAAAAGGAACTGATGGAAAACGTGGCAGAGACATACAGCTGTGTATAACTGCTCTCTAGTCAAACCAGCCTCTGCTGCCTCTCGGTCTACAGAGCAATTTCTGTGGTAGGGTTACTTTTATCTCACTCCCCGCTCTCTTCTCTTCACCTCTTAATCTCTTCCCAATGGTTCTTTTTTTTCCGTTTGTGGGATTTTGCTTGGTTTTGTTTTTGTTTCATGTCATGGTACTTTATTTGCATCCTGCCTCTGAGAGTAATAAAGAAAATTATCCTTCTTTTACAAATGAAGAAACTGGAGTAGAGAAACTGAAAACCCAAGACACAGAGGAAAACACTTTTAGAATTATTAATAGAATAAAGAAGTATATGGCTTCCAGTTCTAATTCAGCATGCTGTAAAGCAAATGTTTTCATCAAAGATCTGAAAGTAAATAGAAAATCACAGATGATAAATCTTACAGACAACTGATCTAAAGGGGATAAAACACCCAGGCAGCATGCTACAAATACACTTAGCATTCTGTCCCTTTTCCTTCAAACAAAAAATCTTTATCCAGAGCAAAGCAAGTATTTATACAGGAACATGGAATGGAAGCCTAGCTTTGGAATGTATGTGAACGTGAAGGGAGCAATGGGCAGTAACCTACAAATCAATGACTAGAAGAGCCCCAAGGGTTTGGGGTTTTTTTTAGAGCAAGTGAAGAGAAGATTCCAGTGTGATAAACTGATGCTATCTTTGGATATTTAAGGAGGAAGCAGTTTGTAAGAAAAGAGATGACTTCATCCCTATGAAGAACAGTGAAATCCATTCTGAGGTTTTTATTTTAAGAGATTAACAGTGTGAATAAAAGACAGGCCAAAAAATGCATGACCTTAGGAGAAGGGAAAAACAATAGGATTCATCTCTCTTCCTTTCAAATGTTGTCAGTGTGGAGACCTGAGTTAGATCTCTAGGTGTCTCTTTAATCTTAATGGTAACAAGTATCTACTCCATTTAAGGCATTCACATACAATGAAATTCCTTTCTTTAGACTATGGCGCCCAAGTCTGCTGAGGTTTTGCAAAAAGATTGAGATAGAACTTAATATAAAAATACCTTTATGATCACAAAAACTCACTTGGCAATGAAAAGCCTCAAAAGCAACAACAAAAAGGCAGTAAGCTAAACTGAGACAAATTTAAATGAGATATAAACATGGAGGGTTTTTTAAAAAAGCAAATACTGTTGATACTGTAATCTAAAGGTGAGTGCATGATGTTGATACAACCCTTCTAAGAACACATCTAGAAGCATAAAATTTATGTGAGGAATTATTTTATTTCACAAAACACACCTCTGCCTACTGAAAGACAGCTTTGAAGATCTTGTGGCTATACTGTCACATTTTCAACACACAGAGATTATCTTTCAATCTGCCAATAAAGAAGGGAACTGAAGTTTATGTTCTAGTTTAGGACCAAGAGATGATTGATTTTAAATTACTGCAGGCTCATTAAAAATTACATATAAGCCTCTATGTACAACTACTGAATGGTACAGCTAACTATGAACCCACCAGCAGCAGTTATTGGGGAATATCCTTATACAGCAAGAATTAGATTGGCAGCACTAAGCAAAGCTATAGCACAAGAAACCCCTCACCAGACTTGACCCTTTCATTAAGTATTTCAATTTCATACACTGATGGAAGGTTCTTTTCTTACAAGGAATAATTCTTATTTCCATTCCATTTATGTATTAATATGCAACTATTTCATTTTGAAGCTATATTTTTCCTGACCAAATTTTCCTTCTCTTCTACTATTGATTATGCCAGAGGCCAGCCACTGGAAGGTATTCAGCTCCGCTTCCAGAAACAGAGGCAGATGATCACAATGTTGTGAATGGGTATTGCTGTTAAACTATAATAAAACAGGCATTTTCATATGGCAAATTTTAACCACCTATACAATAAGGGAAGAATTTATGCATTCATCTTGCCCTTGCTTAGGATGGCAGTTCAGCTTCTTCACACTATGCCATTAAATCAGAAGTTCTATAAGAAATTGTACTTCTCTCAAAATCTCTGAGAGATGTTGGCTTTTCATTATAGCAACAAAAAACCCAGTAATTCCACCTAAAATGAAAAATGTTAGGTTGCATAACAAAGTGGATATTAACTTTGCCTGTGAATTCCTCTGAATGCATGCTACAGCTAACCCAGTTTTCCAGCTGTCTTTTACAAGGATACCGTGTTACTCAAGTGTAGCTGAGGATTACTTTCTTCTAATGGTGACTCAATTTTTATACAAAACGAATCAATGTTCTGAGAAATAAAGAGAAAAATTCATAGACTAAGTTTTTAACACATTTCAGGGTGATTGGGGAAGGGGGATAGAAGGTAATATTCCTTTCAAATCAGTAATTTTTATTAATAGAAACACTGTAATACATTTCATGTTACTACTGAACCATGAATATAACATAATTATTTAATTGTATTATTGATTTGCTATGAATGTTCATATTTATATGTTCCTCCTGCCACTGAGCCAAACAAAAATATTTTACAGAGAAATTAACCCTTTGCTAGTACATTTTTTGAGAAACAGAATTTAAAACATAAAAATAATAATTTAATTTAAACAAGGCACAGTTATAATGACAGCTACACCACAAATGCAAATCACTGAAAAAAAATATCGTTGAAATCTATATATTAAACTGGATTTCAAATCTTTCAAAGAACAGAGGGATGTAGAGATAATTTTTAACCAGCATTTTCAGTGTCTGGTTAATTAATTTCCAGACAACAGCACAGATTAATCTATCACAACTCTTAAACTGAATAGTTCATAGTGGAACTTACTTGATTTTGCCTGCTTATTAATGCCTCACAATGTTTGTGAAAAGGACATTGTCACAAGAATGCAAAGAAATTAAATTAAAACAGAGCACAAAACAAATAACAGATCAATTGGTGACTTAATAGGTCTCCTGTGTGAAACAGAATAAAATAATGAAATAAAGGATTACCATCACCTTTTTAGCGTAAAAGAACTACAATAACTTGTTTTGTTTGTTTGTTAGTTTGTTTTTAAGCAGAAAACCTACTTTAATTCCAGCCTTATGAATACTTATGAAAAAGGAGAGATTTCCACATATTAGCTCTTCTGAAATCAATGACGCCTCCCCATATTCTGAAATGCTTGCAAAATCAGCCTGCATGTCCTATAGGAGCCATTTCCCAAATGCAAAATCCAGTAGCTGCAAGTTTAGTGTTTACCATCTGTGAGGAAAACAGGTTTTATCTAAAAATACCAGAGTGTGATGCACTTTTCACTTGACAAGATTTTTTTCTATACTTATTTCCCCGATTAATCTAAAGCTAAATGAAGTGAAACTGTCTTTGCCAGTTGCAGTCACATCTGTACCACAGGAGGAACACCTCCCCCACCCGGCAGCCTGTTTGTCAAACCAAAGGAGGGTTAGCAAACGGCTCCTCCGGCAGGAACCAGATCTGTCAGACCTCAGGAGAAGCACCACAGCACAACATCCCTTCCAGAGTAAACTCTGCCAGTCTAAAAAGTTTCATGGGTAAGTAAATGACATCACAGGAATCAAAGAATGAGAATCAGTCCTGAGAAAATGACCCAAACTTGAAAGTTCATAAAAAGTAATGTTAGTATTATATGAAAATTATGAAGAAATACTGCAATTGTAATATACCAATGCAGAATATGGTAATATATATATGTATTATCTCGTCCATAAGATGTATTTTACATTTGACATAAAGACATTTGTGATATTACTAAGTTGCCATGACCAGCCCTATACAGAAGGGAGTCAATGGGAAAGGTCAGTATAAAATCAACAATTTGGAAGCAAACTCTGACAACAGAGAAGTAACTATAAATAAATCATGCAGAAGTATTATTAGCAACACATTGAGGGTTTTTTACAGATCCCATTATAGATAATCCCCTAGAAATTCCAAGGAGAAAATCCTTGCAAAACTACTCCTCATGAATGGTAAATAACAATAAATTATTTATATTTCAGATCTGAATTATGGGCAAAGGGGAGAACATGGAAGAACTTCCTCTCATCCACAGCAGTATTAAAACATCACTTAAATTACAAAATTTTTAAATTTTAACCATTATGATTTCATTTGTTTTTGTTCTCAAAAGGATGCAGAAGTAAAGAATAGATGGGATACTATAAACTGAACTTTGAGGCAATAGGCACTGTCCTTGGACAGCTTTTAGTGGCCTTTCATGTCTGTTTTTTCATCTCTCTCTCTCTCTCCTAGTCATTCCCATGAAAGGCTAGTTTCTGAGTATTACTAAAATGATCTAGGAAACCCTCTCTGTGAATAGCTTTGTATTGAGAACTGAAAGAGATCTTGCTTCTTAAAGGATTAGGCAGTACCTGAATAGGGATTTCAAAAATAGCAGTTAGCCATTAATATTAATACTTAACTGCTTTAAATTATGTCCCTAGACTTCAGACAGATAATTTGAACAATTTGTGAGAGAAACTGTAATCATTCCTCCATTACAGAAAAAGCAATGAGACATAACTGTGCACACAACAAAACTGAACTTTGGATCCTTATACACTTTTGCAAATAAATCTAAGATCAAGCCTAAGTCTGCAAATCTTTGGAAGTAAGCCCCATTCTCTCAAGCTTCATTGAAAGGGCACTCCTCAATGGCATAAATCCCACATCCATGCAAGTCCCTACAAAGATGCCCATTGACTCAAGAAGACTTGGACAAAATAAACAAAATAACAGATGCAGTAGTTTTCATTCAGGATAAACTTCCTTAAAACAAATGAGAGTTTCATTTAAAACAGTGAATAAAAAAATTAGGGACCATAAGTACTAGTAATTTGAACTATGCACGGGGCCTACATAGAATTATCTATCAATAAAGAGTTATCATATAATTAGCACAGAAGTATTCTATTAAAATATGACATTAGAGCTTTAACAGACTGTTCTATGGCATTATGTAGAGCACTACATATGTTAAACATCTCTTGAGCCATCAACAGAAGACACAGGAGTGAAAAAAGCTAAACATCATACATCAAAATGTCAGTGTCAGTTCAAAGCCCCATAAAGACTGGAAAAGTAATTCCTTGCCTTGAATATTGAAAAATATGAGTCAGTTCAAACTTTGAATATAGTTTTGATGTGTTCTTAGTCATTTTGTAAAGTACTTTTTGTTTTATTTCCAACATTTTTAACATAGAGAGTGAAAATCAATTTGGAAATGTTATGCCTTTGATTGCTGTCTTTTTTTCAGATTTTTACCATATTTTTCTGCTTATGACTTATGCATACTGTCTGAACACACACATAGCAGCAAGCAATGAGGACACAGAGCTGAATTCTCTTCTCTACAGTGGGCCTCAAAATATCAGTGATGAAAATGATGTGTCTACCTAAGCTCAAATGAAAGTATTAAGGTATTATAGGAGCTTAACCAAACTTAGAGACTTCAGGGAAGATTTTAAGAATAGGATTCCTCTTCATCTAACTTTACTCAGGTAAAGAACCTTGCTGAATCTTATCATCTAGCTTTTTCTTGTAGTCAGTCAATGGAAACTGCTTAATGACAGCTACACCTGTATTTTTTAGATGGGATAAGAGTTATTAGCCTTTGCTTTAGTTCTTCTGTGCTGCAGTTAACAGCAAGGGATTACTACTAGATGCTTAAAATTTCTGAAGTGGATGGTAGAGTGGAATACAGTCATTTTATACTAAATTCTACAGCAGCCACACACATACACATGAGTCCTATATGAGCATCTATAAACGTAGAATTTATACAATTAGCAGTTATAAATGTAGAATTTACACAATGTGTTTTATACAGGATCTTCAGACCTCTCACGAATTCCTGCACTGGACAGTACAGCTGAAGGACTGGCAGTTGCAATATGTATATATATATATATATATATATATCTATAAATACATTTTGAATGATTTACCCTTCCACTTTCCTGTCTGCTACCCAAGAAAACAAGTGGTAGAGCAGCATGATGTACAATCAGTGTTACAAAAATATACTGTTTTCTTGATATCCTGTCTCTGTATGCAGGAATTGCTGAGTGTCCATATGATGTGCGGAAAAAGGCGAAAAGAACAAATGCAGGCAAAAAAAAAAAAAAATCTTGAGGACAATTGAAGTTCTATGTATCTGAAAATAAATTTTACTGCAAGAAATAGATGATTTTCTGAGATTGTTGGTAAATCTGCTATGCTCAAGGCTAGAAAATTATTTATACTATGTACACGGTCATTATCAGCAACATTTCTCATTTGATTCTTAACTAACACTAGAGAATAGTATTATACACACTTAACAATAATGATATTTGGATGTATGTTCCATATCAACTATTAGAAATCTTTAAGCTTAGAAGTAATTTTGTTCTTGCTCAACTTATTTTCTCTGGAAAAAATGCTTATTTCAATTCCCACTTTATTTGCTACCTAATCCCTCACAAATATTCATGGTCAGGTTATTTCTATATTTGGCTGACTTTCACAGAAAAGAAAGTATTATCAATGCCCTCTGATTCATTGTAATATTGTGCTCTCAGGGTGAAATTGTTACACAAATCTAGATTATATCAGAGATTAAACGAATGTAAAATTGGCAGGACTTTTAAAAACATGGTGGAAAAGATATTGTTGTATTCTTACATTATCTTTCTAAAACTATTTTTCCATGGGAGACTCTTAGAAGCCTTCTATAAATTATTTATTATTATATATTTTTCTGAATAAATGTATGCAAATAAGAGAAATAGCAAAATCTTCCAGCTTCTTTTGCTGTGGACTTGAATTCTTATAAAAATGAATTACATTTAACTCTACAAGGAAACAAGAATCCTTTAAACAGAGAAGAAAAATTACAACATGAAAAAGACATAAATTTATTGAATTGTTCATAAGTGAAAAAAAAGTACAGATCTTACTGTTATAAAAACAAAGAACTTGTATATTTCCCTTTCTCAATAAACACATCATGCGATGGGCGAGCAACTGGCCCCCAGGTCAGGCACAAAGGGTTACAGTGAACGGGGTGACATCAGAC
>VZRO01003936.1:1161618-1176708 GCA_013397915.1 Daphoenositta chrysoptera | reverse complement strand
AAGTACAGATCTTCCCGTTATAAAAACAAAGAACTTGTATATTTCCCTTTCTCAACAGACACATCATGCGATGGGTGAGCAACTGGCCCCCAGGTCAGGCACAAAGGGTTACAGTGAACGGGGTGACATCAGACTGGTGACCTGTCAGTAGGGGGGTTCTGCAGGGATCCACCCTCGGCCCTGGGCTCTTCATCTTCATGACTTTGATGCAGGACTGGAAGGGATACTACAGGCAATACAATACTGGGAGGAGCTGTTAACCCCTTCAAAGGCAGGCAGGGAAGCCCTGAAGAGAGTCCTCAACAAATNTGAAGGGAAGGCATATGAGGAGAAGCTGAGGTCCCTTGTCTGTTCAGCCTGGAGAAGAGGAGACAGAGGGGAGACCTCTCTGCAGGTACAGCTTCCTCGTGAGGGGAAGAAGACGGGCAGGCACTGATCTCTTCTCTGTGGTGATCAGTGATGGGCCCTGTAGGAATGGCCTGAAGTTGTGTCAAGGAAGGTTTAGGCTGGATATTAGAAAAGGTTCTTCACCCAGAGGGTGGTTGGACACTGGAGCAGGTTCCCCAGGGAAGTGGCCACAGCACGAAGCCTGACAGGATTCAAGATGCATTTGGACAATGCTCTTGGGCACATGGTGTCTTTCTTGGGATGTTCTGTGCAGGGCCAGGAGTTGGACTCCATGATCCATGTGGGTCCCTTCTAACTCAGTAAATTCTGTGTGATTCTGTGTGATTTATCTTTCTTTACCTCTTGGTTTTTTTTGTAATGTGTTTATGAAATAGTATCTTGTTCTTTCTTCCTTTGTCAAGTATTGTTATGTGCAAGCAGCACTGAGTTTTAGAGGAAGCAGTGTTTTAGAAACATCTAAATAGCAAAGATTTAATATAACACTGAAAATAAGTTGATAAGCCATTTGAATCAAAACAGAAAATCACTTCGTTTTTATTTTTGGTTTGGCAACATGCAGTAGCTAGCTCACCTTTCCATGTTATGTTATTCCATTACATTCCTATGCTATTTAGGCATGATAATGATTGGAAGGTCTACAAACAAGACACTGCAGACACAGAAAAGACTGAAGAGAAGAACTAGCTGAAACTGGTCAGAGCACAAGCAACCAAACCAAAGGCTGCACTGCCTAGAGACTCTCCTCCCACTGACATTCTCTTGAGACAAGCTACTAAAGCTATCCCCAGATAAAAAGACATTAAATGACAGTCTCCTTGGTCCTATGCTTGCTCTAAGAGAGCAAAGACAATAAGGAAGTCAGACTAGTAAAGCAGGTATGTAGAAGCCAAATTTGGGGATGTAAATCATTAGCAGTTTTTGAATGAGATTTCTTTGTCTTTATTTTTGTAAATTTTCTGCTCCGTTTTCACTTTTCTTAGCTGTCCCTTCTTTAGCACATTCACCTCAGCTATCCTCCTTTGTCTCTTCCTATTTCTTACTTCTTTCCACTAGAATATCCTCCTAAGAATGAATTTTCTTCAAATAAATTATCATCCATTACTCCTTTGATCACCATGTGCCTCTGCTATCCTCTTTTCATTAGAGTGTGACTGCCTGTCTAAAACAAGATTTTAGGAGAGAGAAAGCCTAATGCTCTGTGGCTGAACATTTTCTAGCAGGGCCAGGTATCATCTCTGTAAGTCCCATGGAAGAAAATTTTATTAATCCTAAAGGCAAGTGCTACCTAAAGGGACCACAAATATCTGACACCACCAAAAGTTAGCCTCATTCCTTAGCATATATTCAGCCTACCTATTAGGATTACAGAAAAAAAACCCAACAACACCCCTCAAAAAAAACCCAAAAAAACCCAGAAAAAACCCCACCCAAATCCCAAAGGAAAACAAAAAAACCCATACACACAAAAAAAACCCAAAAAGCCCCCAACTAACCAAAAGAAACAGACAAAAAAAACCCCCAACCACAAACAAAAAACCCCACAAACCAACCCACCCTTCAAAACCAAAGCCAAACCAACAAAAAATTCCTGATAGAGAAACTGCAGCAGAAAAAATTAGTCCCTCGATTTTTTCAAAAGGTTCTCAAATCAGTTCTGTAGTAACTACGAAAACATGCTATTGTCAGTCATCCCTAAGAATATTGTGAGTCAAGGTCTTACATTAAAAAGTACAAAACACAACAACAAAGTAGAACTTTGGTATTGGAAAATAGATCATGTAAAAGATGAATCTCTGACTGAATTATTAGAGGAATACATACAACAAAGTTTATTATGTTCATACACAAAGGAGAATTGCACTTTCAAATCTGACAAAAAATATAAAAAATAGTATTTACAGCACTTACTTTTCTGAAGATCAGTAGATTTCAATGATGTTTAGTGTTTGTGAGAAATAGCAATATGCTTTCCTGCCAATAACTAGAATATGTATGCATGAATCTTGCATCTTTAAGACATCAAATTCAATTTTCTGTGATAACGGAAATCTATGTACCTAGCACCAAAATACTGCAGGGTAAGTAATGCTATACTAGCATTAGTAATAGTAGCAAGAGCACTATTTCAGTAGATATTAACTAAAATCTAACTTCAGTAGATTTCAAGTAGGTGTTATTTAGTACACAGAAACATTCTGTTGCTGTTTTCTGTCAGGTCAGGATTTTACCCACAATGTTTATGCAAAATTATGCAAGTTATTTGACTTAAACACTCAGACTATTTTGATATGGTTATGAAGGCATTTTATGTACTAGAAAAATCAGCAGAAGATCTCTTTATGCAAAATGTTCTAGGTTTGGGGGAAGGAAGTAATATCCATATATCCATTTTAGATGTTGCTCTAAATCTGCAATTTTTTTATGGCAAAGCCCAAAGAACCATTTTCAGTTTCCAAGTAGTTTATTTGATCATTTTAATATGTTGTGTCATTTTTATTCTCAATTATCACAACAGTAAGTTACTCAAAACTGTTTTGAGTAGGTACATTGCCCAAAAGCTGAGATGAATAATAAATACTCATGAGTCAAATTTGAAAGCCATACTTGAAAGCTCAACAGTTCTGTGCAATAAAAATGGAAAATAGGTGTGAAAATGAGTGTGTAAACTGAAGATTTCTTCTTCATATTTGATTAATATTTGATTTTAATGAAGGAGAAGCAACATTTTCTTAGAACTGAATACACATCTACTTTAAGCTTAAGGGCAATTTAAAGTTTAAATGCTGACTTAATTTCAATGGGTATATTTCATTTGATTTTGCATAGGAAAATTCCATCATTTTAAAAAATAAAATAGAAATTCTTCGTGATTCATGCTCACATATTCATAAAGAACTTATAGATGTCACAAAGACCTTGTTGATATTTAGCACTGTTTCTGAAGGGGAGAATCATGCAACATTTCCTTTCATGTAAAAGATGGAGGCTGTAGAGTAGCTCACTGTACATAATGATGAACAGCTGCACTGACAAACTGCTCTGGTGGGAAATCCCTGTACTAGGAAGCACCATTTTGCTGAATATTGCCAGCAGGTATTCTTCATGGATTCAAGGGCTCAGACCAACACCCTGTGTTGGTAAATTAGTGATTAATGTAATTATTAACCATATTGGGACTTTAGTTCATCATTCTGATAAAGTGAAGGAGTCAATAACCTTGCATTCCTTGATAAATCTTGTAACATAAATGGCTAAAAATCTGGCCAAATTTTCTGCTGATGTAAATAGTTAGTATTTCAGCTACATCAGTGTAGCTGTTTTATTTTACTTTGGCAGAGAATGTTGTTCCTTTTGCAATATCATAAGGCAAAATCCAAAGACAAGCCCAGTATAACAGTGCCAAGCTAATGGAGTGCTAATGCAAAAAATAAAGGGGTCAACTGGGGTAGAGTTGGTGGCAACAGCTGAGTGAGGGGTCTTTCCAAAGCAACATAAATAATATGTGGATTGTGAAACAACATAATGTGACCTCTATAGTCACATAAAGTGGAGTTCAAAATAATCTTTTACAAAAAATCACACAAACCACTAAACAACAAAACCCAGGCAGAAAGAGAGGGACATCTCTAGCACACCAAGTGAATGTATTTTAAGTATTTGTTTTCTGTATTTTCCTGATATTTCCAAGAAAATGCCAGTAATTTAAGCAAATTGTCTTTTTGGGTAAGCCCATGCAACATATAATGGACCCAGTACCTCTGTCAGACTGAATTCCATCCTTCTATTTCCATCCTCTGTAATCCATTGGATGAACCTCTATAATCATCAATGGAAGCTGAGATGGATGTCAGAAAATAAAAGATAAGCTCTCTCTCTCTCTGATTCTCAGTTCTCCTCAACCACATAGGAACTGAAATCCCATTTCCTACACTCCTGAACTGTTCCAAACATTAGGCCAGAGAGCATTCTAGAAGGAACCCTTGCTATAGAATTTGTTTTCCTACTGACACTAAGCTGAACAAACAGGAATGCAAGAGGCAGGAGGCAGTAAACGAGACTCACTAGAGCAAGAGAATAGAATAAACAGAAAATGTTCTAAGCAGCTCAGGTGTCTAATCCACTGGATTATATTTCTATCTAGGAATTAAAGTACTTAAAATCCACTGATGACCATTTTTAGCTGTGAAACAGACAGATTTGTGCACATCACTGTGGCTGACGTATTCTCCCATAAATAAAATTTTAAGTCCAAGTGGGCCAATAAACCTAAGTCTCAAAACTATTCCTTAAAAATAATCCTACATAAAATCAAAAAGAAAACAAAACCATCACCCCAAATACTATCAGTAGATGCCAATTTTGAGAATTTTTGAAATATATTGCAATACAATTTTGAAATCAAAAATTGTTTAGGATCTTGCCAATCTATAATGTTCATGAAGGGTATCTGAATCTTTAATATATCTGAATACTTTTTCTGTCTAGACTGCATCTTTGGATTTTTGTGGGAAAATTATGATCTAGCCAGAAATAAGAAAAAGGCTCAAACTGAATTTCTTTACCACACAGTGGTCGTATTTCCTTTTATTTTACTGAAATTGGTTACTTAAGTTAATATTATCTTCAGAATATCCTATCCCTGGATATTGAAAAGAACCAAATGAATTTGTTCACTCCAATAATATCACAGAATATTTAGGTGTTCAGCACTTTATTTACTTAATATAAAAAATTCCAAATTCAGTTGTCTTCACGCCAAACCTTGAAGAAGGACAGCAAGATGTCCCGCTGTTTTCGGATGTAAAAAAAGGATGTAAGTCAGGTGCATTGTCAAAATATTGCTCCAAGCTGGGCAGACCACATGCATAATCAGGTTTAAGAGGTAAAGAAACATAATAATGATGCAAAGAGAATCTTGTTCATGAAGATAACATTTTCAACATCCTCACACCATTTATAAGCACTTGTTGATCTCCTCTAAATTATGTTGGATGCTTACATTGTTGTCAATTTATTCCTGCAGACAAGGACTGACCTTGCAGATGTTTGGTATTGCCATATGTTCTGTACTTGTAGACAAAGATAAGGGTGTCTTCAAAATCAGAAAAATTCAAAATTTCATTAATATGCCCCTAACATTAGCATTTAATGAAGACACTGATGACTTTTTACCATTTCTTTCCCATTTCTTGACTGTCTTGAGGGTATCTTAGGGCATTAATTACTTTGCATAGTAATGCTGTTTCTAGTTAGAGTAAAGTAAATAGCAGTGAAGCTGTAAATGTCATCATTTGTAAATGTAGAATGTCACCCATTTTCTCCAAGAATATAATGCACTTACATAACTTTCCTCCAGAAGTCTTATGTGAAAAAATAACTGTCTCGTGACTGTGTACACATTTCAATAAATCTAGGTAAATATTTATCTTTATACAGAAAAATACATAGTGATTTATCAATAAAAATTTAATTTCAGTCAAAATTTCATGAGTTTTTTTAAAAGCAAAATGTTGTGATTGGGATTCATAGCTTGCTTCCATTTTAAAGGCCTGTTGTCTTGGTCTACATATTCATTAGAATTCAAAAAATCTCCCCACTTGGACAAAGAAGACAGAGTTTGAGTGCAGTATATAGTAGATTAAGGCTTTTAGAATAATTGAGGAGAAAGAATCCAAAGCATATTAAATCTATCACAGTAGCTTTTCTGGAAGAAACCAATTTATATATGCAGGTATTTTATAGCTGAAATGATCACAAATTTGTGTGAAAACCAAAATAAGGTCTGTTAGAGAAATTTCCGACTATTTAGGTACTGCTATATCCCATATATTCTCCTTTTATTTAAAATACTGTCTTGCACTTGAAGAACAAAAGAAATGGCAAAACGATGGGTCCTTTTCATGACTCTAAGTTTCTATTTTCACCAGAAACTCCATTTTCTTCCCCACTGGGACATAAGAAAATAAATCCATTTTTAGCAAGTCCAGTAATTAAAAACTGGACTTAGGTGGTCAACCTAACTTACACAGTAAGTGACAAGCTAGAAAATTTTGTTCCTCTAGGGAAGATGTTTATTTATTATAGGAATGAAACAACAAGTACAACCTGCTCTATATAGAATGCAAGTTCTAACCACAGGGTACAGAAGAAAGTGTTCCCAATCCTTTTTAGCCCATATTTAATTTTTCATTCTGATTCTTCATTCCTTTCTCTTTCCTTGACCTGCTCCAATATCTTATGCATCAATTGAATGTAACAGTTAAACTACTTTTTACACAAAAGCACTTTTGAGGGGACTTACACTAAAATACCCAATGCCATTTGAAACTCATGCACGTAACATCTCAATGACAAACTTAAAATTGCTACATATTCATGACAAAATAAGAAAATGATGTCTTAGATACATAATTTTATTATTTTGTCTTATTGCCTTTAGATATCTTTTCAGGACCTTTCAGTAACAATGAAGATACTGTCCTCTGCTATACAAAGAGCTCTCTTGTTCATTGGTTTTATTGCTATAAATCCAAATGCTTACAAGACCATTATGTGAACAAGACATAGCTGCTAGTGGGGTCATGCAAAAATCAAGTCATTTTAATTTGTTGTTTTCAAAGTATATGAAATTTTATCGTATTTTTTAAATATTCTGTTTCTCTGGTATAATGTTTATTTGACTATAATAATATGAATTGCCACCTTTGGAAGGACAAAAAATGAAACCCCAGTTTATGTACAAATTTATGTCCTATTCTGTCCTGGATTTAGTCATGCTGAAGGAAACGGTGACTCAGTCACCCCATTCTGACAAGTCCTTTTTATTCTTTGCATTTAATAACTAGGGAGACAGATTTTTTTTTTTTAAGGTCAGATGCCATACACTGGAGCCTCATCTTGTGCTGTCAAAGCTGTTAGTGCTGTCAGGTCTTCTCCACGTTTCAGAATTGTGGTGCAGTGTTCCCATTAAACATTGTGTACATTGCCCCCTCCGGGAACTGCGATTCCTTTTATTCAGCATCTCTTTCATTGAGAGTGACATCAGGGTGTGTGTCTCTACAACACTTCTATTTGGTGTTTCACTAGGTAATGTCACTTTTATCTCCAACATATCTACATTTCTTGTTAAAACTATTCCTTCAATTACCCCAGGGAAGAATACAAAGTTGAGCAGGCCGGTTAAGGATATTGGATGACTGTTGTAAAACAAGATTCCATGTTCTTGGGAGCCCCATTTAACTGGTGCTTACTAGACTCGCAAGTATTAAAAGGATAACTTTGCTCTAAAATAAAGTTTTCAAAGTTTGTTTAATATGTTTTGCATATTTTGCTCATTTTGTTTGTTTTCTATTTGAAAATGATAAATTATTTCCCAGAAACAGAAACCACTTACCCTGATAATAAAAACCAACTAATTCCAGAGACTGCATCCAAATGCATCAGAAGTAAATGTGTTTTGATTCTACATTTGCTAACCCATATCCTTCTTTTCAGAGCTTCAAAAGTAAGAAAGTCTGTATTTCTAGGTTTTTTTTTATTCAAGCAAGTCAACAGTTCAACTTTGAAAATAAACACACAGTATAAAGAATAAAAAAGGTATTATCTGAGTAATAAAATCCCCTCATAACAAAAAACAACAGAAAAAATTATGTCTGTACATATACTACAGTGCATAGTAGTGACATGGCTCTGTTCACATCACTGACAAAACAAATATTCCATGAGTCAAATTACATTTTTTCTGCAAATTTTCATATTCAACAATCCATCAAAACATGACTGTTACAGTGTGAAAAAAATAAAGCAGAACAACAACAAAAAAAAAGAGTCTAAAACCCCAAAATAAGAGATAACCAGTCTGAAATACTATTTTAACAGTAGCAAGAAATAACACCTCCTTCCTGTACCACAAGAAACTCACCTGAGTCATCTGCAATCCTTACTTACCCTTGTCTTGCCCGTTACCCCTACAAAGAAACTGAAAAGAGCTATCATTCAAAGACGGTGCTTTGAATTCCAGTACACACAGATTTTAATACCCTAAAAAATTCAGGTCTTTTGGAGTTGTCTAGAGTAAGGTTGTTTGTAGTTCAAATAATACTGCCATTACTTGAATGCTGAGTCAAAATTTTGGTTGCCATTACTTGAAAGTCACAGTGTTAGAAAAAGGGATTTTTTACTTTTTTTAACAGCTGTAGTTGGCAAGCTTCTTATTATTTTTTAATTCCATTCAGCATGTTAAAAATATTCTCTTTTTTTAATAAACATTCTGACTACTCTTTTAATATAATCAGCTTTATCTACTGTAATTATGAATTTCTTAATAAGTTTCTGTAATACTTCTTTAAAGTCAGTGGATATAATTTTAACTGCTTTTCATTTCCTTCCAATTAAAAAGGTCAGGGTGTGTTTTTTAATTTATTTTAATTTATTTTTAAAGTGCTACTCTTTACACTCCTATTAATTTTTAAAACCCTTCAGAAAACAAAAATTCTCTAGAACTAAGGTCATGTTTTAATTCATGACAGAAAAACTTCAAATATGTTGAAGGTTTTTTTTAAGCTATTATGTGACTGTAAAGGGTCACTTTTTAGATCACCAGCTGCTAGAAGCTTTGAAGACTCATTTTGGTTTGGGTTTTTTTGTTTGCTTCCTTTGTTACTTTGTTTTTCCTCTTGCTTCCTGAAGATGGTAGTTATCCTAAAAAGACATTTGTACTCGTGGCAGCAGTATAGAAGACACTGTTTTAGAAAATTAATTGGTTTGTAAACATGCTAAATATTTTTTCACAACTGACAGTAATGGTATACCTCTTTCACTAGAAATTTTATGATGCTATGCACACCTCACCTTATAGTGCTGATTTCATGTACGATATATATTCCTAAAAGTCTCATTAAAATTAAAAAAAAAAACAAAAAAACCCAGTTTTATAAAGGGTATTTGACTGTACTAAAGCAAAATAATTACATTGCTAACATTAATTCACATCAAAGTGACAGGACTGAAAAGGAATAAACAAACTTGTGGAACACTATTACTATAAAGTTTCAATTACTAAAAAGCATGCACAAAATGTCCCTGAAAGTAACTTCAAAACACCACAAACGTTGTAAATAGACAGTAGGTTACACTCAGAACATTTTGTGAATATCAGCAGAAAACTTAACTTACCGTGATACTACAACAACTTCAAATCATTTTTCATGGCAAAAACAGTTAGGAAAAAATGTGATTCTAAAGAATTTCACAATATTTAAGTGGAATATTATTTGTGAATACAAGGAAGGATTTGCCAAAAAAATACACTTTACATCACAGAAACACAGGATGGTGGGGATATGAAGGTGCCTCTGGAGATCATCCGGGCCAACCCCGCTGCTTAAGCAGGTTCACCTGGAGCAGTCCTCACTGTCCTCTCACCCAGCCCACGCTTCTTGACCTCACCTATGAGGCTGTCATGGGAGACAGTGTCAAAAGCCCTCCAGAAGTCAGGGCAGACAACAGCTACTGCTTTGCCCAGGTATCTATCTCCCTCAGATATCCGAGCTGCCAAGACTTTATTTGCAGTAAGTTCAGAGAAGAAGGCAGTCCTAAGACTTTACCCACTTCTTAATTCATTGCTTAAAATGAATCAGATTAATTTCACCTACCTCTACTATGAGGAGAGGATACACCACATATAATAGATAGACATCCAAGTTGTGTAAGTTCCCAGTCTACTTAATGAGATGAACTCCCAACTAAACTTTACCTACCAAATCCTCAAGAGGTGACATTGTTGCCTCAGGTAGAAAGTATTCCAATATCATCAATTCAAGCTTGTAGATCCAGTTGGCATCATTATATATTTGAGTAATATTTTTAAACAGGAACACTTACAAAAAGGTTTGAAAATTAGTCATTTTGTGTAGTAGTATAAATCACCAGATGTCCTGTCAGAATTAAAAGGCTTTGAGAATTTGTTTTCCATTTCATTCTCGTGCTTTCTTATTTAAACTTTGGACAGGTAGTATGTTACCTCCACTGTCAAAATATTTAGCTACTAATTCCATTCATTCTTGTTGAAAATCAGTTTCAAAGACAAGAAGTGTAATCTTCTTTCTTTAATTTAATATCTTAGGCAATTTTTGTAGATTCTGAAAGGTGATCCAGTCTACCCATGTCAGATATTAGCCTTAACCACCAAGTACAGAAAATACCACAGAATGTTATTTACTTCAGTCTAAGGTAGAAATAAATGAAGTATAACAAAGGCAGTAATTTCAGACAATGTAAAGGTGACAGTTTCCAGAAGTGTCCTATCCACCAAGAAACATTAAACTCTTCCATAGGACTCTCCACTGTTTCATTTCCTCAAGCTGAGAAAACATGCAGCTGAGAGTATGAGAAAAGGAAGAGTATGCTGAAATTTGGAATAGAAAAAAGAAGAAACACTTCAGCAGAGAATTGCTGGTTACCTTTCCCACAATGTTCAGCACAGGTGATGACCCCAGTTTCACTTCTCTGAAGTAAGTACTGTAACCATCACACTATTATCCACCACAATGACCAGGTCAAAAGAAGCTAGTTATAGCCCTGACATTGCCTGGCTTCTGAGGTCTCCCAAGAGATTTAGGTTCTCAGATCTTTATCCAAAACCTGACTGTATTGTACCTCAGTGCAGCAGGTAGGTAGGGAGGTGACATTCCACCCAGCTCCTCAACCTCCAATTAATCTTAGGTTTTGTGGTGATTCTTTCTTTCTGTTCTTTCTTACAACCTGTCTTGTTTGCAGTAAGAAAAGCAGCTGCTGTGAAGTTAAGCTTGTCACAGGTGGAAGTGGTTAATTATTATTCAGTGTTTTGCTTACTCAGTATATTTTTCAGCTTCTGTTTTTCCTATAACCATTCATATTCCCAAGCACTGAAAATATAAAAATATTATTTTACTTAGTGCTACTTGACCTTTAGAGACTTAGCCCTTCCTTTCTGACCCTTTCATATCATGAGTCTTGATAGACTTGAAACAGACATATATTCTAAATCAGAGAGTCAAAGAATACATAATTAAAGATTTTGTTTCATGTTTACATGTTTCAATAAAACAATGATAATACATAGATGCTTTATAACTTTTTAATAGAGTGATCTTTCAAAAACATTAGGTAAGAGCAGGCCCATTTCGGATAACACCAACTAAAAAAAAAAGGGAGCATGCAATGACAAAAAATATCTACCTACTTTCATTAAAAAAAAAAAAAGAGTGAATTGAAAAGATTTTTCAACTCAAATTTGCAGCAATCCCTTGCAGGTTTAAAAGTAGATCTTTACAAAACACTAAAATGGCTCTCTGGATGAATGAGTCTTCTATAATTGCATCCATGTGTTCAGAGGTTTTTTAGCTTGGGTTTTTTTCCTTTTTTTCTAACAATGAATTCCCAGCACATTTTTTATGGATAGAGGTGTTAATGGGACTGAAGTAGATGGGAAACATTTTACTGGATAAGAGCCAACTGCTCAGCACCTTACAGAATCAGGTGTCAGCTTAATTTATTTGGTTATTGAGCTTATCATTTTGAAAAGAAAAGCTTTGTATCTTTACATGTAGATCATCCAGTCATTCTCTGACACAGCACACTATGAAACAGCCTTGGACAGAACAAGAGAACAATTTTACTTATGTATATTCCTGTGTCTACAATACCAAATAATTCTTGGGCTCTGCCAAGCCCAATTGTCAGTTCCAACTTCTGTGAGGCACTGTACTTTTCCTTTTTATTAAGTTGTTATAGAGCTGTTGATATTTTTTAGTATTTAAAAGAAATGAAATAATGTAATAAAATCTCAGAAGTTCAGTGTATTTTAGACCAAGTCATTATTTTTGGGATGGGAGTTTTGCTTCCAGTTACTAATTAAAAATATTTTTCTGCAATTATCTCACTCTGTTCTCTGGGGTCTACATTCTTTTTTTGTGGTTTGTACCCAGCCTAGCTGCAAGAGAAATATACAAGCCCATATAAATGTTGGCAGTATCTTTCACTGCATTTTTATGTTCCATAATCTTTCTCCCCCAATTTAACAATTCTTAGCTCTTACAAAAAAAACCCCAACAAAACAAACCCACTAAAAAACCCACACAAAAGAACCCCAAAGAAATAAAATATTAAGTTATCTTTTAAAGCACTTTTTAAAAGAAGTGTGCTTGATTTCTTTTTAACTGAATCAATTAATTTTATGTATTTCTGTAGGGAACATAGTCTTTCTTGTTTTCCTCGTACAGTCAGTGAGATTTGAGAGCTTTCCTAGAGGGAACTTCACCTGAACCAGGGTCCTGCTCTGGAGCACTCCCTGAAGGAGTCTCTTTCCCTTGCTAAATACTTACTGCTTACAGAGCCTGCTGAGGAAAGGCTTCTGCTTACTTCACACACTCACTGTTTTCCAGTCAGCCCCTGGCCATAATGCTGCTGAAAGCCATAAAAGGAATTTAAAAATGAACCATGATTCATGTTCATGGAAAGACCAACAGCTCTAATTTTATGGGACTACTATTGTTCATACTTCAACCCTTTGGGAGACAGAAAGAATAGAAAGACTTTCTAGTGGAACCCTAGATATATCCACAGAGAAAGTAAAAATAAAAAAGTGTGTTTCAGAGTTTTTCTGTTTACTCAGCAGCCATTTAAGGGCTCAGGACCCACCTATAACTCACATGTCCTCTGTCCTGTCAGCAATCCCTTCCATGTAGTCTTGTTCCTGACTTCAGCTGTGAGACCCAAGACCTCAGCCGTAGCTCATTCACACCCGCCATCTCCTTTATTTTAAAGGACAAGGTGCCATTAAGTATCTTTAACATGCACTTCTCCTTGGATTCTGTTAGATTACTCTTCTGAGGCTAGTTCCACTCAGTGGGATATGACCAATTCTTCACGCTTCTTGCCTAGCATGGAGATCAGCTCATGTGGTCATCTATGTGAATAAAGCACCTTGGATACACAACAGAGTACATTCTTCAGGGCAAGACAAAGGGATAAATTATATTTTCTACCTAATGAAGGAAAATTGTAAGAAACATGTCATTTTACTTCTTTTTATTTTAAGCTGTAATATTCTAACAACCACAGTTAGTGTTCATAGCTGAAGAAGACTCAAATAACCAACCTTTCTCTTTGTGTTTATATAGCATGTGTTGTCACTGATAACTGTTTAGTGTCGTTTGTTGTGTTTTAAGACTCAGATTAGATTTTAGGACATAATCTGCACTCAGTAAGTAAGGATCAATAAACATTAGACAAGAATCTAATATATCAATTCAACACAAAAATTAAATATATATAGATTTTGAAAAGGACATTTCTTCAATGTATTTGAACGCAATTATCTTCAATTTGATCACAAAGACATTAATGAACAAATAAGCATGTATCAAGTTCTTATTCAAGCTTCACGAACCACTGCTTTGAATAGTCAGGGCTTGGTATAAACACAGCTGCGATAGTTTTTGTTTCTCTGTTCCATGACCATAAGAAATTTCTGTCTTCTAAAGGCACCACTGAAATCCCTACTCCTTCCCCAAAAACTTAATGTGCAGAGTTTGATCTTTCAACTTTGTGTTAACATTTACACGGGAAAAAAAAACTAAAAAAACCACCAAAATTCAGAAGATAAGGTAGTTTATGGCAAAATATGCAGAACTATTCACAATGTGCTTAGAATGCATTTTAAAATTATTAAAATATATTAATGCACTGATCTTTTGTACACCTTGCAGTATACAGAACAGGTTTTCATCAATAAGTCTACTTGTGAATACCAGTGAGGAATGTAGTGATTCTCCCTGCACCAGACACTGCTCTTCAGAAACAGGGAATTGTTTTTCTTCTATTGTTTTTCAAGGTCTTTGACAAGACTTTCTTTTCTACAAGGAAATAAATGTATGTTATTTAAGTCTATTCCACAATAATGAGCATGGTATTTGTAAAAAGTTACATACCTATCTGCATAAAGAAGGTAGACAGAGAAATAAAGAAGTGAAATTTCAGCCCAAAAAATTGGGTAGATAAGGATTGGAATCACTTAAGAAAAAATATTACTACTGAGAAGTACACATAAAAATTCAATTTTCCACATTCACGCAAAGCCTAGAACTTGCTTACACAATACCTGGATATACACTATCATAAATTAAGTTTGAATATTCTTATTTGAAAAATGTTCAGGAGATTTCAAAACAGATGATTTAAAGAAAAATATAAGTACCATTTATAACAATGTAATTAGACAATGAAAAATAAGGAAATCTCTCAAACATAACTAAATACTAGTATAGGCATGATTTTAGAAAACTTAATACAGAACGACATATATGCATGTATAACGTGTTGTTATTTATTTATTCCTTCTTTTAAGAAAGCTGTTTTGAAAGTAAATAGTATTTATTTATTTTTAATGGGTTCTTTTTTCTTGGCACAAACCGTATTTTCCAGATCAGACTATTTTCTAAACAGACGAGGTTGTCAATCACACCTCAAGGTCTTTTACTGGGCAAGTTGGATGTCAGCTTAGTGATGGCCACATGCACAATATCTCTCTCACAGATTGTAGGCCTTCCCTTCAGCGTACACTTACAGCTTTCATTGACATTCTTGTTGCTCGGCCTCTGTCATATAAAAGCACTGGGGGTTTAAATAATTAATCAGTTACAA
>VZRO01003936.1:1068788-1161598 GCA_013397915.1 Daphoenositta chrysoptera | reverse complement strand
AAAAAAAAAAAAAACCAACAGGAGGCAATCTGCATAGTAACTTAAAGGGCATGATATTAAAAAATAACTTTAGAAAGTATAAATACTTAATAAGTAACAATTGGAAGTCCTTTCATCTAAAGCCTTATCACCAAATTTGGCTTCAATTCAACATGATGATTATCTAGTTAAGATTTCGTTGTGTCTGCATTTTCTTTACCTGGCATCTGAGTATTTTCTCTGCTCCTGGCATTCAAGTTTTTTCTTTCCCATTTTACTTGTAATTCTCCTATTTTTAGAAGCCAATCATCCCACTGAGCATAACTGTCCAGTCAGACCATGTGCAAAAAACACAGCAAGCTTCAGAAAATGATTATGGCACAATGTGCAATCAGACCTTGAAACCATGTCAAAGGTAACCTTCAGCCCTTTCGTCCTTAGGCAGTATGCAAGAAACGTCTGATGCTCATACATACAAAACAGTCAGTTCTGACTAAGAGGATTTAAATGTGATTCCTAGGTTACCAGGAAGAACAAAGATACATGGTATAAATAGGAGGAATACATGAAAGCAATCAACCTAAGGAAATACGACATTTCATGTCCCTGCATCAATGGGTCAAAGATTACTGCTTTATGTGGCATATACACCAAGAGGAGTTAATGGATGAAAATATTGGTGACTTCTCAAATTTTCTTTTCTGTTTTGCACTGCAACTGGTATATCCACTATTTAACATGGTCTGAGTATTACTTTGAAAACACTGCACAGAATAAACATATGCAGTGAAATAAATTAAGGCATAGTCAGGTCTACAGAAAAAAAAATCCAACTCTTTCAAGGATGTCTTTTCATTTTTTGCAAGCTTTACATTCATGATCATTTGGATTGCTTTTGAGTAAGCATCATTTCAGGGATGTGCACAACCTACCTGGCATCACAAGAAGACATAAAAATATGACAAAGTTACAACAGTATCTTTCAGAAAAAGTCATAGAAGAAGCAGATGATCAAAGAATCTGATGAAAACATTTCAGCTCACTTCTGTGTCAAAGAACTACTTTTCCACAAATGTGGGTTGCACAGTTT
This sequence comes from Daphoenositta chrysoptera, assembly GCA_013397915.1. Taxonomy (NCBI): domain Eukaryota; kingdom Metazoa; phylum Chordata; class Aves; order Passeriformes; genus Daphoenositta; species Daphoenositta chrysoptera. Next base: position 1,160,529 of record VZRO01003936.1, on the reverse strand, counting down.
CTGATGCTGTCATGTTTATTTTTAGAAATTTATATTTATTATATTGGAAGCATCTGAGAATGGGACTCTGATCTATTCCTTTCATGCTTTTTCTAAACTTCAGGCTGCAAAACACCATTCCTGTTCTCATGCATATGCCAGTTCTAATGCTTATGCAGCCATAAGTAAAATGGATGAGTTTGCTGAAGTCTACAACTATGATCTGCAGAAACTGCTTTAAATCAGATCTATGAAATGCTTTCTCTCAGTCCAGAGTTGCATGTTTGCTAGAAGGGGTTAAAGGAAATAACTTTACCTCTGATTTACTCATTGCACAATTCAAGGCAAGTTGTGCCAGATCCCTATCCTGTGTCCTAATCTATCATTAAAAGGGAAATGGGAGAAGGAAAAATTCAGGGATCAAAGATTGTTGCAGGGATTTCAAACTCTTCATATGATCTGAAATTTCCAGACAAAGTCATGACCAAGTTATAAGTCTAATTAAAGCTGAATACAACAACAATAAAAAAGAATATGGACAGAGCAATTACTATTTGAAATTACTATTGTTAAAAGTATTGAGAATCAGGAGTTATGGCTTTACATAAGACCTCAATCTTACACTCCAGGAGAGAGGAACCGTTTTTGTGGGTTTTTTTTTTGTTTTTTGTTTTTTTTTCCCTGAACTAAACAGTGAATAGTGTTAAATCAGTTCCTTAAGTACTCATATTTTTGTTAATTCCGAATAGGGAATACTTGTTGGCATTCAGTAATTTCTTGTTCTTAAAAGATAACAAATTGTTATCTTTGCACTAGTCTTAGATGTTTGAATATTTAAAGTGCTACTTCAATGAGGAAATCTCCTATTTCACAGGACAGAAAAGAGTCAGTGCCCTAGGGAAACATCCAAGCAAGAAGAAATTTCTTGTAACAGCTGCTCTTAGAAATGTTTGACCTTATTTCAACTGTAGCAAAAATTAGGGAACTGTGTAAAACTGAAAAAAAGTGTAAAAGTAGCATAGGAAGAAATTAACATTCTAACAATAGTTCTTCCTTTCTTCTCTGTTATCTTGGCTATTAGGATCATCATTATTTTAAAGGCCAGTATTTTAATAATCACAGAATCTGAAAACCATACATTCTGCTAAGCAATATTATTTTGAAAGATAAAAATTTAAAAGATGCTACCATTTAGGATCACAAGACATATAAAAAAGTTAAGTTTCTTTTTCAACTAGTCTATATTTTCCTAAAGTGATTTGCTTTTCATATACATCAGAGGATTTTCATTAAGAAGTGGCATAATTCACACCTGCAATTTCTCCAAAACTTGTATTTTCTTAATTAAAAAAATATATGATTGTTTAAAGTAATAAAGGCTTATTATTTAAAAGGGGCAATATTTATCTATTTCTTACTAATTTTGCAAAAAAAAAAAAATCAGAGTCAGATAAGCACCTGTTTTATACATAATTTGAAAAATAAACTGTATAGGTTCAAGCAAATACTTAATTTTCTATTTAGTAACTGAACAGGATGGGAGAAAGGCAGAGAAACATTAAAATATTTCCTTTTGTATTAAAAGAGTATATTTTCTTTGCTTGGCAAAACTTGAAAACTTCTTAAACTAATTTCCTGTTGAATTAAATAATCCCATATGGTATAAAAGGTCCCCTATGGATCCATTAATTAAAAAAAAAAAAAATGTGTTGACTGGGATAGAGTTAATTTTCTTCACAGTGGATGGTATGGGGCTGTGGTTTGGATTTGTGCTGAACAAGGGTTGATAATATAGAGATGTTTTTGTTATTGCTGAGTGGTAGCTACACAGAGCCAAGGCCTTCTCTGCTTTTCCAACTGCCACACTGGGATGGAAGTTGGGGGTGCATGGGAGATTGCCAGGAGACACAGCCAGGACAGGTGACCCCAACTGAACAAAGGGATATTCCAAACCATCTGACATCATGATCAGTATATAAAGTGGAGGAGGAAAGAAGGAGGAAGGGGAAGGACAATTGGAATGATGGTGCCTGTCTTCCCAAATAATTGTAACATGTGATGAGGCCCTGCTCTCCTGGAGATGGTTGAACACCTACCTGTCCATGGGAAGCACTGAATTAATTCTTTGTTTTGCTTTGCTTGTGTGTATGGCTTTTACTTTCCCTATTAAATTGTCTTTATCTCAACCCATGAGTTTTCTGGCTTTTACCCTTCCTGTTCTCTCCTACATTTTACAGGTATAAGAGTGAGTGAGTGACTGAGAGGGGCTTGGTAGCTGTCTGGATGAAACCACAACAACATACTGAAATCCTTTTTATTAAAGCGAATTGATGCTGTCCATACCTTTTGTGTTGATTATGTAGAAACTTTCTATAGCAGCTGTTTTCAAATAGTCATTACTTATTACAGAATGTACTAGCCCAGCATTCAAAGAATGACACTTGTATTCTTGAATTCACCATTGATCTTCTGAATGTCTATGAAGTTATTGCCTCTTGCTACTTGACTGCTTCTGCTCACTTTCAACATGAGTATACACATTTCTCTGTGAGGAAGCTCAGTAAATGAATAGCTTTATCTAAGATGACGTAGTCTGATTTCTAATTCCCTGGGTGATGCACAAAGTTCACAGTTTTGCTTAAATAAACCTCTTCAAACCCATTTTTTTCTTGAAGAATAAATTTGATTTGAAAACATTTAATAATATTCCATCTCACAACCACTACAAAACAATAGAAGTAAATAAGTTTTGGGGTGTCTAATGTTCAAAATTCTGAGTTTCTGCCTAAACTGCAGCTCCCAATGTATTCAAGAAAATTAAAAAGTAATTTTTAACTATAAGCACTGCTTCCTTGATAGTTTTTTTTAAAGCTGAAGTTCTGACAGCACTTCCAGTACATCTCCCATATATTTTATAAATATTCCAAACTATTGTCTTGCATATCTAGGCATGAGAGAACAGTGCAACTTCCTACCCTTTAAAAGAATCTATGTATTCAGGATTCAGTTTGCATGGACAAACTGCCTACAGTCCTTAAACCAATGTTTTGGAATGTTTTGTAAATTTTGTAAAATGTCTCAATTGCTAAAGTACAGATAGCTGCTTACAGGAAACATAACCAAATTTGTTTAACATCTACCAGTCAGACTTGTCACATGTAGCATGTCGTAAGTGATTTTGATTGATTTTGATTGATTATTCTATTTCAGGGAAATATAAAGAAAAATAAACCAGGAAAAATGTAAAACAATTATTTAGAATACAAATATATAGCACACTGAATTGGATGTAGTTTTTTGAATACTGGTATAGTTCAAGATCATCCTGGAGATGTCCTTACAAATTAAAAACAAGGAAAGTCAGAAAATCAGTATTTGCTTAGACACATACTGAGTCTAACTTTTGCTATTGTACTCTTCAGTACAAGATCTTTCTCTAAAACTGCTTAAATCACATTTTTAGCCAATGCTATGTGGTAGTGATCAGTGAGACCAACTGAAGACCCTGCTCAGAATTTTTTTATGCAGCTTTGCTTTTCCTATAAGCAACACAAAGCTTGTTTCATTTTACCAGAAAAGGGAAGATGCTCAGTTCTTTCTTAAATAAAATATATTAAATTGTAAATATGCCAAACTATATTTCACAACATCAGTAGCTCTTATTTTCTCTGCCCTGCCAAGAAGGATTTGGGGGTGCTGGTGGGTGAGAGACTGGACATGACCCAGAAATGTGTGCTTGCATCCCAGAAAACCAATAATATCCTGGGCTGCATCAAAAGAAGCATGACCAGCAAGCTGAGGGAGGTGGTTTTGTCTCTGGTGACACCCCACCTGGAACCCCCAGCACAGGAAGGACATTGACCTGTTGGAGTGAATCCAGAGGAGGGCTGCAAAGTTGATTAGAGGGATGAAGCACCTCTCCTTTTAGGAAAAGCTACGAGAATTTGGTTTATTAATCCTGGGAAAGGGAAGGCTTCAGACTGACCTAATTGTTGCCCACAAGAAAGACAGAAAGGGACTGTTACAAGAGCATGAAGTCATAGGACAGGTGGGAACAGTTTCAAACTGAGAGTAGGTTTAGATTAGATATTAGAAAAAAAATTCTTTCCTGAGAGTGGTGAAGGACTGGAACGGGTTGCCCAGAGAAGCTGTGAATGCCCCTTCCCTGGAAGTGTTCAAGCTCAGGTTGGATGGAGCTCTGAGTAACCTGGTCTTGTTGCCTTTTTCTGAGGATCCTTAGGTGCACCACATCGTCCAGGTTGAGTGCTGCCAAAATGCACACCAGAATGCACTTCAGTGCACTCAACCTGGACAATGAGATGCACCTTAAATAAATACCAAAGTAAAAACCCCTTTCCTTTTAACCGTGTTTGGCTCTTAATTTTAAGACCAGAAAAAGCAACAGTCTAGTGGAAGGCATCCCTGCCTGTGGCAGAGGGGTTGGAACTAAATGATCTTTAAGGTGCCTTCCAACCCAGACCATTCTATGAATCTATGACTATATGATTTTTTTGACCTTGTCTTCTATTTACTTCTTCTTATAAATAGAAAATTGCATAGGTGATTCATAAGAATTTCTAAAGCAGTATCTCTATATATATTAGTTCCCTAAGACATCAATTTCATTTCATTTAGGCAGGGTATATCAAAGTCACGTATGCTGAGTACTGCCTTTGGAAAAAAAATAAAAATATGGAAAGGGTAAAATGTCACCAACTTAGACCAGTGGTGACTGGTCTTTTTATGTTTCTAAATGTAATTTCTCTTCATTGAGATGACATAGAAGGTGTTTCCAGATTTAAGAATTTTAATATATTCTCCTTTTAGGTACCATCTTTTGGCAGATACCAAGATGCAGGCAATTTGTCCTTGATGATTCAGCTATATAGCTAACTGATTACCAGTCTGAGATACTTCTTTGTTGGAGTGATTTGCTTCCTGTTATGATCTTTGCAAATGACAGATTCAAGTTATTAAAATAAAAGGAAAATCTTCTGTGCAATAAGAGAAGATATTGCATTAGAAGGAAAACAATCTGAAGGTGAAAACTTGATACCTTAAATTGAAAGGTAGAAGTCCTATTGATTTAAACAGCAGGAGGATTTAATCATGAATGTTAGAAAAATCTGTCCCATAGGTTATTGAATATATTGAATGCAGTTATGAAGAAGAAATAGTAGTTCAAGGTCTGTGTTATTTTAGCAGGCATGCACAATGGATTTTTTCCTTCCCCATAAAGTTTCTATTTCAGAAGACTGTATTTGAAGTAAATCTCTGGGATATTTTCTTGTAAGTGTTGTCCATGTACATATCCTCTATGAAGTTCATAAAGGAGGTAAAGTATTTTTAATAAAAAACATTGCTTAGACAGATTTTTATTAAATTATTTTTAGATTTTTAAAGGTGCCTAAGAAATAAAACTTACTGAAAACTTATTGATATTTATTGAAAAGTAGAAGGCTAGCTGGATTTTATTCTCTCTTATCAGCCACAGGAATGACTAGCTGGCTTCAGTAGGCACTATAAAGGTAAAATTAACTTACATTTCAACTGAGCCTTGACTAGAATCACAGGAAAAAACAAAGGTATATATTGGGAGAGGAGCAGCAGGAGAGCAGCCCTGCAGAAAGGGATCTGGGGATGCTGGTCAGCAGCAGGCTCAGCAGGGTGCCTGGGCAGCCAAGAGGGCAATCACCAGCTGCTCAAACTGGACAGTTATCCCACCTTTTTCAGCCTCACCTTGAGTACTGTACAGTTCTGGGCCCCACGGTTTAAGAATAATGTAAAAGTCCTTGAATCCATCCAGAGGATGGCATCAAAGCTGGTGTCAGTGCTCAAATATATGAGAGGATAGTTTTTTCACAAAGGCCCCATTTTTCTTGCCTCATAAAACAATCAAATAATTTAAATTCTGCGCTTCTGGAAAACAGCAGAAACTTCCATGCACCAAGATAAGCGATTGAAATGTTTTTTCTTTAAAAACAGATTTACAACGTTTGAAAGTGGAGATAAGACCATTTCAGATCAAAACAATTTTGAGTCTAGCATTGTAGAGACCATGTGCATATTTATAAGTAGATACAAAGTGCCATGAGCTCCCGGTTGTGGTTGTATAGAAAAAAGCAATTATTCTCCCGTCACTCTAGTGCTATGAAAAAAACAGGATTTTTTTTTTTTTTTCAATCTGTAATCCACATTAGCAGAAAAGAGAAATCTTTTGCTTCTTTGAGAAGTCATCAATTGAAGCAATGTAATTTCTCCCAAGAGCAAGGGAAAAGTAAAGATGAAATTAGGATCTTATGAGTCATAGCTTGTCCTCTCTTCTATTTTGGGAGTACATCTGTAAGCTACCCTTTATTCAAGGATATTCAGAATTGAATTCCTTGTATTTTTATCAAGGACTAATCCAAGTCCTTGATTAACAACAATTAACAATCTAGGGCAGAATGTGTGTTTGATTCCTCTTACTTCCCACAGTAAAACAAAAATGACACGTAGAGAGTGTGAGATTTTTTGGTTGCTGGTTTGGCTTGCTTCACCTCTGTCCAAGAAACAGGAATTCTGTAGGTATTTTTTGGTAAAAGGAAAATGATACAGAAGTTAAGAAGCTTTACAGACAAATCTCCTAGAAGTTTACAGTAACTAAGTCATCTGTATCAAAAGCATAAAGATTTAATGACAGTATTTATCCTTAAAAGATTCTCAACAGAAGAAAAGTTTCACTGATTATATCTTGCTGGGGACTAATGCAATCCCACCGAAAGTATAAAGGCATGACATTTTTTTCATGATTAATTAGTCTCAATGTGGTACTTGGTTGTGGGCTAGACATTCTCTGTAAATCAATGTATTATTTGTTACCTTTTTATTTGGCTGAAATATCTTCTGACAGAAACTCAACTAGTCATTATGGATCAGATTATAAAAGAGACATAAGGCAGTTAGGTACCTAATTGCTTTTAAAATGTGTAAATATTTTCAAAGAGCACAAATATTTACAATCAGACATAACATGTTTTACATGGAACACAAGTGAAATGTGAAAAATCATACTTAAGAAATTGTTTCAAAAAGAGTCACACACCTAAGTAAATGTTAAACATTGATTTAACATTTCTAGCAGAAATGTAAACATAAATTTATTCATTATACTTACAGAGATTGGTTTTGTTTCTTTACATGTCTAAGATCTGACTTTATATAAATTAAGATTGTGTGAGTGAAGAAACTTAGGTATCTTCTGGTTTTATTCTTGTCTCTTAAATTATAAATATCTATTTTACTTTTTCCCAGATCCCAAAGTGGGGATACTTAGTTTTAGGAAACATACATAATACAATCCACAGATAGTGTGACAAATGGGGAGGAGAAAAATGGAAAATTCTTATATCATTTTTTCCTTTCCACTTTTTCAACACTAATTTTATTACATCCTGTACTGCTATGCGTTCTCCTAAAGTAAGCTTTAAATGAACAAGTGCAATCGCAAGAGACTTGGCACTAATGAAAGCCAAAAGAACACATTATTTTGGTTTCCTAAATGGAAACCATAATTTTCAATTAGAAAGCAGAAGTGAAAAGATGAAAATGGATGGCCTTTCTCAGCTGCTAACCTTTTCCTACAGATATCTATTGAAGAATGCACTTAACATCCATCACCAGAAAAGCTTTATTCATTCAATATTCTCAGATACTTTACAGAGGCTTTTGGAGCTATTAAAGCAAAAAAAAAAAATCTGTCAGCTCTAAAATGGAAACTCCAAAACCACACTGGAAGCATGTCTTTAGCTCTCTATACTGTATATTGATATACTGTGCGAATAGGTATTGTGAAGCAGTAAACATATTTTGATCCTTCAACTTCTGCCAGGCTGTAATTGAAAGGAATTACATGGGAGGTATGAAATAATTCTGGAGAAAATTCATTTGTATTGTGCTATCCTTCCAAGAGCTGGTGCAATCTTTTAACTTTTTTAAGTACTGCAAGATGCTTCCCTGTCTCCTTGTGAGCAACATGACATTTACCTCACACACACACTTTTGTCATTCTGATTATGTTAACAGGCTTATTTCCAAGGGGTGGTTATGTTAAATTACACTTTACTTCTTTTATTTTCTTTCATTCTAATTTCTCTATAAAATATTATCTTCTACAAAATGACAGATTTAACATGAATTTCTTATAGTCAGCCAGAATTTTCATAGTAGTAATCAAAGTGTGTCTCTCACAGTATCTTTCTGGATAAAATGTCCAGCACACACCTGGATAAACACATCATGCATTGGGTGAATAACTGGCTCACAGATCAGGCCCAAAGGGTCCTTTTACATTGTCTTGTAGCTTTTTGTTCTGTTTTTACTATATAGGCTATGATAAAAATTATTTTATAAGACTGTTCTCTACTAGCTTAGTCAACTGTGTCAATCCATCAAGCCTGGAGAAAGTGGATTTTGTTGCATTTAGGTAAAAGGAACTCTCTGTCAAAAGTTTCTTGCTAAATTCCACTTTTGACAATTACATTTCAACAACCTATATACCTAATTTTAGAAACTCTATGAGTGTACACATAGCCTCTTACGACACTGTAACTTAAGTACTTGTTGCTTCTGATATTTGAAGTGAAACAGTCTAAACCAAGTCGTTATGGATAGAGCTTATGAGCTGCATTTGCACAAATACAATTTCTGTGTCTGTAATAATAGATTTAAAATATGAGAAAAAGGTAAGGTTTACCAACAACAAAAAAAAAGAATTAAGGATCATAATTGCAATGTCTACAAAAGTATGTCTATAGCAGTGGGATTAACAGGTGTCATTCTGGGAATTTAGGAGTTACACTGAACTAGAAAATCAGCTATGAAAACTGACATTAGCTAATACAACTATTAGACAGCTGAGAGAAGACCAGGGACCAAAGCGGACAGGAAATCTGTATGAAGCATAAGTGCAACAATGTAGTGAAGTTTGTATTGGCTTCAACAACGGAAACTGTCACAATAAGCTTAATGAGTCTAAATAAACCTCCTTTCTGTGTAACCATGAAATTGATTTACTTAGCACACTCCAGCTCCTGGGTCATTTCTGCGTTGTATTACCCCTGGCCTTTTCTACCAGACCACCTTTAAGTTTCTTGTAGTAGTGGAATCACACACACTGGAGGTAGAGAAGGGCTGTCCAGAGGCACAAAGGGAACAGATATCTGCATATCAAAATTTAAAATACAGAGTAACTTTTTACAACAATGACACTATTCAAGATAAAGTTCAACATCTTGTAGAGTATTGTACACAAGAATCTAGCCCATGAGGTCATATAGTGCTTGCTTGATTTGATTACTGCTGAACAGGATAGAATAGAATAGAATAGAATAGAATAGAATAGAATAGAATAGAATAGAATAGAATAGAATAGAATAGAATAGAATAGAATAGAGTAGAATGTAGGTAAGTTGGGACCTACAGTAGTCAGTCAAATCCTAAGCAGTTTCATTCACAACATGCACTTTTTCAATGTTTTAATTTGTACAACAGTTCCTCAGTGAACTAAAACAAGCTAAAGTTCTCAGTAACTTGAAGATGTATGTAGCTTCCTTGTAAAGTTGATTTATATTCCACTGCCTAATATGATTACTTATAGAGACCATAATTGCATGCGGATATAATTTTTGCTAAAAGGGAGTCCAGCCTTTTCAGACAGAGTACTTAAACTGGATGCTTATTGCCAAAAAGACAGATAGATGAGAGATAGTCTATTCTTATCTGCATGATTTGGAATTCTAAGAGGAAGAAAATGTTAAATTGCAAGGGGTCTCGGAAATGCTAAGTCAATTTTACAGTTCTGAACTCTTAGTGTGTCTCATTTTACTGCAGTAGATGTTTCACTTAGCTCTGCCTTCCAAAATACCTCATTCATATTTCTAGAATTCATCTCAGGTTTTTTATTTTCCATTTTTCTGAAATAAGATTCTGGCTTCTAAATGGCTGATTCATATTTCTAGAAATCATCTCTGGTTTTGTCTTTAATAGCTCACACAAGAACATTCCTCTTTGAATATGGTAACTTTTTTGAAGATTGCTTAAGCTTCTTCCCTTCAAAATGTATAACATCATGATTAAATTTAACTGTATAAGAAAATATTATAGGGCTTTGATTTTATTGTTTTGAGGTTTTGCTTTGGTTTTGGTTGGCTTTTTTTTTTTTTTAGGGAGGGTGAGTTGTCAGATTTTCTTTTTGCTGTTACAGAATCTAAACAGAGATTCAGTATATTGAATTTTCACTAGGAGACAGATAATTCAGGTCATGTATCTGTAAAACAATACTAAACATAAATCTCTCTTTTGTATTTTTCCTGCCAACATAATCCTGAAAAAGGCACTAGAAGAGTGCTTATAGCCGTGTTTGAAAGGTGTTGCTACTTCTAAAAGCATATCCACAAAGACTAAGAAGGTAGATAATAAAGAGGAATTGAGCAGTATCTGGATTGAGTCACTCAAACCATTCCAGTTTTGTAATACCAGAACATACTTTTAATTAGGATATCTACTTTCCCTCCTGCTCTGATGAATTTTTATTATTTCTGTTAAATAGTTCTCTAAATAGCTTTGGAATCATGACAATTCAACTCAGCTTTTGAAAAAAAATGTGTAATAAAAAAATACTGTCATCCTCCACAATGCTCAAAGCATATGGTGCAGGGTGGGGGCAACCATGGGATTTAGTACTTCTGTGTTTTAAAGTACTGAATTTTTCAATATGCAGGAGCACTGCCTCACATTGGGACAGTTTAGCAATCTTCTCTATCTCCAGTAGCATCTTCATTCATCATTGCGGTGAGGTATGAGTAAAACCAGGAATTTCCTAGCTGGGCAGAGGCAGGATCCTCACAAGCCTTGAAGTACACAAGCAATTAAACACAGCACCACAGCATTCCACTTCTCAAACAGTGCCCACTGCAATCAGTAGAAGGAAAATGTAAGTCTTTCTATTTTATTTTCCCAAAAGGATCCTATCCATGGAATGCATTTTGACAAACGCATATTTATGCTCAAAAGGAAAATATGGCCTTCTGAATAACAACAACCCATATTATTGCTGCATGCACTCTTGGGGATCTAGAAATTACAGGATGTTCTAGAATTCAAAGGAAGGAGAGAGATAAAAGTTTGAAAGTCCTGGGCCCATCTGTCTGCTATTTTGTCACGGTGCTACTTAGAGAGAAAAAGAGAGATGAGGAAATTATTCCCAGAGCATCTCTGCAGTCCTCTAAGACAGGGAGTATTTTGGAGTTACAGATAAATATTGTTCAGTGCACTATCTGAAGACATATTTTAGCCAGATGCAAGGAGAAAAGATCGAGACGAAGATATTTGTCTCTATCATTCAGTTTAAATGTTTTATAACCCTGGATGTCACGATGTTACAGCTACATTAAAAAAGCATTTTTTCTGACTCAGATGTCTGTCTTTTCATTAACTTTAGACCAGAATTTTCTGTTTCTCAGTTGTAGTCGTACTTTGGGGCAGTGGAACCAGGGATAAATGTCCTAGGAAGAAGATAGAGATGCTATCCAGATGTGTAGGGATGGTATCAGAAAAAATAAGGCACAGTTGGAGCTAAATTTGGCAAGGAATATGAGACTGATAAGAAGGGCTTTTACAGATATGTTGCTTGGAAAAGGAAGAGTTACTTCCCACAATGAATAAGACAAGAGAACAAGTGAAAAAAGCCATGGAGAAGATCGAGGTACTAAAAATTTTTTTGCTCCTCAGTTTTCACTGGTAATATCTCTATCTGTCAAATCCCCAAACTTCCAGGCAGAGATTGGGGGAATTAAGTCTCCCCCATGTAGTAGATCAGTTTTCAGATCACCTGAGAAATCTGAGCATACAGAAGTCCATTGGACCCAATAAAATACATCCCAAGGTCTTGAGGGAAATAACAGATGTAGACACTAAGCCCATTTCCACCATATTTGAAAATCCAGGTAATCAGAGGAAGGTCCCAGTGACTGAGGGATATCACATCTGTTTTAAAAAGCGTAGTTAGGAGGACCCTGGGAAGCACTGACCAGTCAGGTTGCTCTCCATGCCCAGTAAGACCACAGAACAGATCCTCATGGAAGTTACACTGAAGCATATGCAAGGCAGAAATGTGACTAGAGACAGCATCATGGCTTCACCAAGGGCAAATCACGTCTGGCTAATCTGCAATAATAAGAGGCCACGTAAAATAATGTGACTCCATCAGTAGCAAGCAGAGCAATTGATGTTATCTGCCTGGATGTTTTTAAGAAACTTGATAAGATCCCCCCCATAACATTTTTTGACAATAAATTGAAGAAATATGAGTTTGATGGATGGACTGTTAGGTGGATAAGGAACTGGCTAAATGGCCATGTAATCAAAAGTTGTAGTCAACTGGTAAATATCCAAGTGGAAACCAATAACCAGTGGTGTCCCTCAAGGTTCATACTGGCACCAATACTATTTAATACCTTCATTAGGACATAGATAGTGGCATTAGGACCATCAGGAACTGTGTGGACATCACAAAGATGAGAATTGCACCTGATGTGCTAAAAGGAAGGGATGCCATGCAGAAGGACTTTGAAAGGCTTGAAAAGTGGACCAGTGGGAACCTCAAAAAGATCAACAAAGGCAAGTGCAAGGTCCTGTACCTGCACTGGAAAAAAAACCCAGTATTTTACAGACCCCAGTATTTTACAGGGATGAATGAGAGGGCTTGGGGATAATAGTGGATGAAAATATTGGACAAGAGACAGCAATATGCACTTGCATCCCAGAAAGCTAATCACATCCTGGGCTGCATCAAAAGCAGTGTGGCCAGCAGGTTAGAGGAGGTGATTCTGTCCCTAGTCTACTCTGGTCTTGTAAGACCCCACCTGGAGCACTGCTTCCAGCTCTGGGGTCTCCAGCACAAGAAAGCCATGGACCTGTCAAAGTAGGTCCAGAGGATGGCCACAAAAATTTTCAGAAAAGCTGAACTGAGACTGTTCAACCTGGAGAAGAAAATGCTCCTAGGAGACTTTACTGGGGCCTTTCAATATACAAAAGGCACTTATAAGAAAGATGGAGAAACTTTTAACCAGGCCTATGGTGGCAGGATGGGGGGCAAAAGAAATTTTTTATTATGAGGGTGGAGAGACACTGGAACAGGTTGCCTAGAGAAGTTGCGGATGCCCCATCGTTGGAAGTGTTCGAGGTCAGATTGGATGGAGCTTTGAGAAACCTGATGGAACAGATATCCCTTGCCATGGCATCAGGGTTGGACTGGATGGTCTTGGAAGGTCCTTTTCAACCCAAACCATTTTATGTTTCTATGATTTGTCTGTCTAATATGGTCCAGTGATTACCTATGTGGTCCTAATACTTATTCTATCTACTGCTATTAATGACACACTACAGATGGAAAGAAAAAGAATTTAATGTGCCTCAAGTACAGGATTAACATGTATGGAGATTATAAGATCCAGTATTCATGTCCACTCAAGTGAATTTTCCCGAGGACTTTAGCATTTCCAGCAATTCAGCACTGTGATCAATTTGATGTGCAGTCCTTCATTACAGGGTGAGATAATAGTGATAGCATTACACATCTCTGTCATTAACAACAGGCTTGTATGTGACTTTGTGTATGCACTCACAAATCAAACGCCATTGAAACACACCAGATTTACAGAAATATGACCTTCAATAACCCAGACTAGAAGAAATGGATACAAATATTGTTAATCTTCAAACTGTTTGTCATAATAATGACACTACTTTTTTAACTCTTGGAAATAGTCATGTTTGTTTTCCACATGGTTGTTTTTCTGAAAAAAATTGTGGTTGATTTTTTGTTCTTTTTATTTATGAATCAAGTCAAAAATACATGGAATTCACCTAATATCTTCCAATGTCCAGGGAGAACCTCATGAGTTCTCAATGAACACATATACATTTCACCCAGGAAGAAAAAACATAAATATGGTCATAAAACTCAATTCCTCTGATTTTTATGTTTGTACACATTTTCTGAATATCTTCTGTTTTTCTAATTCAAATATAGACTTTTATAATAAAGAATAAATTCCATAGAGTCTCAAAAGTTACATTTGCCACTGTTGAGAAAGCAATATTTAATGTCGAATATAACATTGTATTTTTCCTAATCCATTTAAAATCCTGGCAATTATTACTTTTCTGTTTCTCATATAAATGTCTCTGCATTGTGCCCATTTTTCTGAATGCCACAATTAAAAAAACCAGCATTCTGACTCTTTCTCCTGTTTTGTTTTTTCACTATAAATACATAAAATAGGAGTTCACCAATGCAAATATTGCACTTTTCCCTTTAGATTTATAAAATACAGAGGGACAATGAAACATTTTAAACCACTTATAGTGGTTTACACTCATCTGTATCCTTCAACAAGGCTAGTTTTTAGAAATTAAGAGAAAACCTTTTAAAGAGATCAATTAAATAACCTTTTTTACAGATAAATAACTACCACCAAGTTTCTGGGTATACATGTTGTTTGACAACAACCAAAACAACAATTCATTTTCTTGTGTCTTGAGTTCTGCCTTTTTTGTCTCTTTGTTTTGTTTAGGTGTTTCTGAGTACCAAGACTGCATGCATAAATATACCAAGATATCTTTTATATTTCTGGCTTTACATTTAAATCTGTTTCCATCATGGAAAAAATGCTGTTTTGGATTTAAAGAAGACTCAAAATCACGGACAAGAAAAAAAATTCTCAGTACTCTGATGAACTATAAAGTTGTTGAAACACATGAACCACATGAACCGATAACTCAACAAAAGAAGTCTTCTGTGTTCCAAAATAGTACATACCATGAATATAGATCAGCTTTGTTATTAAGAAAAACACCAAAAATCCTTGTAAAAAGACACACAAATAAAATTATTGTACCTTACCTTGTGTATCTAAAATGCCAGAAATATGCACATTTGAGCAGTCTGTATGCTATTCTAGACAAAATATAAGCTTTTTCATTAAGATAGCAAATATTTCTAATGTTTGCAATTATCTGCCATTTTTTAGATTTTATTTTTCTATGGAAAAGCAGAACTTCAATAAATAAATAAACCCTATTTTGGACAAAAGTTTGGTACATGCTAACATCCAGGAACTGGACTAACAGTGAAGGCAGAAAAGATTTTTGATCTATTGTCATGGATCTAAGGTTCTTTCGTTATTCAGTCTAATGGTGATACAGGAATATTTATAATGTAGAAAAGATGCAGCTCTTTTTTCAGTTTTAAAGACAGAAGTATTAATTTCCATAAGTATTATAATTCATGATTATGGAGTTTCTTATATTTTTGAAGATAATGTCAATGTACTCGTTGAAAATTCTTGATTGCCTATTACCTGCAATACAAATTCCATCAGTGTATATGGCCTTTCATTTTTTGTATGTATCTCTAAAAACCAATTTGCACACAAAAATAATAAATACAGATAAATAATGACATTTTCATTCTTCTTGCCATTACCAATTGTTTTAAAACGGTGAAGACTCATTCTTGATTAACTTTCTTTTTTTTTTTAAAACATGGAAGAGAAATTACTTAAGAAAAAGATACAAGTTCTCAAAACATTATACATTTCCAGTCATTTCTCTCTAAGGTAAAGGCAGCTGTCAAAAAATAATGTAGTTAAGCACAGTTTCCATAAAAAATGGACAGAATTCAAAATCCATCATTGAGATTGTTCTGTTTTAAAATCAAAACTGAGCCAAATATCTATGATCGATCAATAGAAAAATTCAGCAATCAAATATTTTTGTGAAAATATTTCAGAGAAGAAAAGAGTCACTTACCTAAAACCCCCAATCTGTAATTGATAGTGACAACAATGACATTTCCATAACTTGCGAGAATGCTGCCATCAATCATATTTCCAGTACCCTCCATGTAAGATCCACCATGGATGTAGACCATGACGGGTTTCTTGCTGTTCTGATCATGAATGTCTGAAAAAATTCAAGTAAGGAAAACACAATAAAGTAATAAAAAACATAAGGAAAATGACATTAGCAATTTTTAATAGTGCTAAAAATAGTCATAATTATTTCCTTAAATATTATGTTTTCAATGTAACCACCACTTTAACCAGCTAGCTTACACAGTTCAGGATCATCCTACAAGCCTAATATTTATAACTTCAAATTTCAAATACTGTTTCCTCTAAAATGGTCTCAGAACACTTGAAATGCATTCAGTATTACAAGAAACTGAATTTTGATAGAAATATCGGGAAGCCTAAAAAATCAAATTATGAAAAAATCTTGTTTTTTTTAGAATACTCTGATTCAAATATATGTCAATTTAGAAATAGCTGTGCATCTAATAACAAAATTATAGAAATAATCTATACTTTCCCATTTCTCATGGGACATAATTATTGAAATATTATTCCATATAGTTCAGTAAGAGATACTATCATAACATCTAACTCTTCTGGTAGAAGAAAACATAGTAGACTGTTTCTTCTTTTAAACAGCCTAGGCATTAACAAACAAAGAGGATTTATGAGAATTCATGGCCCAGATTTTTTTGTATTAAAATCAAACTATGTATTTTGTATTGCAGTTTTCCTAGTCATGGTGGCAGCTAAGCCTCAAAGAACAGCCTTGAGTTAATGGTATTGCTGATATATGCAGAAAATTCCTGACTACTTTTAAAAAGGTAAACAGCTGGGTCTTGATTTCTAAAAGAAAGTAAAATTAAATTGAAAAATTAAAACATTTTAAAAGAAAGTTGAATGAAATGGATATTACATATTTCATAGTGAGTTTTAAGGATATGCTAATCAATGATTGGGGTATATTTAGGACCAGATTAATCTAAAAATTTATGCTCCTGATGCCAGAGATGATCCAGCATACCTAAATCTGGAACTTCTGTTCCGTAAAAAACAGGGCCAAGAGGGGCTAAGCTCCTATATAAAGTAGAGGGCAATTCGGCAAGCTGCCATTAGATATACAAATCTTTTACAGATAATTCAGTGTATCTTCATGGAATCAGAGCACTTCTTTCAAGTATATAGCACAACATACAAGGAAAACCAGAGTCTCTGATTATTCAACCAGGTTTTGAAAAAAAATGTTTTGGATAGGCATATATTGAAGAGTGGAGAAGGGAGGCAGACAAAGAAAAAGCTGAAAGAACTAAATACCTACAGGTGAGGGATCTGGGCTTGAAAGCCTTCTAAACCTCTTCCCTCCCCTCAGGCTTATTAGGAAATACTTTGAAACACAAAAAATGTGATCAGCAATGAGGTACCAGATATTTAATGTTTTATATATGTGGAACTAATTAGAGCATAGCTAAAGGTAAATTTTGACTGTCATATTCCTATGTCTCACTTTTGCTTTACTCATGTGTATACACTACCCCAAATATCATAAATTTCCAGCTGAGTTTAGGGATGTCCAGGCTGCAATGTACACCTGCCTACTTGTCAGAGTTTAAAGCTTATCACTGAATCTGACTCCTTTACATGAAAGGATACACACTTACATGTTGTATTTTAAATGTTGTACTATAACAGCAGTACAAAAGTTTATGTGATGAGATCTTTTTAATTGTTGTGATTATAAGAGTAGCACAGCAATTAAACAGATCATTTAAAGTAATGAAGTGCATTCTAGTATATCTATTTTTTTTATTATCAGCATTTTCAGCAAAGTACATAAAAGTCCTTCTTCTCTGAATGCACAGCTAAGCCCTCAAAAAATTGAAAGCACCAGAAATTGAATAACAGAATTATTTTTGTTGCTGAATTACCTTTTCCTTCTCTCCCCAGAGCCTCATGGCACAATTTTTTGTATTTAATCTTTTCTTGTCACCTAGTTCTACCTCAGGGTTGAATCTTTCACTGATGAAGTCAATAGAAGGTTTCCCCTTCCCCTTCAATGGGAACATGTTTATCTTCAACATAAAGGAAATCAGCTCAATGATTTATGTGCTTAGATCTAAAGTGGATACCCTTGTTAATCAGGAATCCTAACATTTTATAAATTTTAAAAAGGCTGAATAATAATGTGTTCATAATCAAATATTTATCTTTATTTTAAAAGCTATTTTGGTTTTCCTTGCTATTTGTCCATTGCTTAAACTTCACAATTTGATATAGAAATGATAATATCATCATTTGAAAAAAGCATTATGTTGCACAGAAAGAGGATGGTGTTTTATTATGGTATTTTATATACACAGAGAGTAGCTACAATAGACCTGAACTCCCAGGAAAAGAGGTGATAGTATCCTCACTGCAGTGTGTATGATTCAAAGGGAAACAGAGAGGACACACGTTTCAAAGTTATTTGAAATTATGTCAGATAGGAGAAAACAGGAAAAAAGACATGGAATAACACTTCGGATTGGCCCAGCATGAGAGGATTAATAAACATATTGCTTTGAAGCCAGACCAATTAACTACCCAAGGCTGTTATCTTCTTATTTAATTTGAAAATATTTTTTTCTTATTTGGTAAATACATGAAGTCAAATAAACTGAAAATGTTACTTTAATGAAAAGGAACGGTGAGAATAGTGGAAGATTTCATGACTTCTTTCCATTTTGGTGCATCCTAAATAGAGTTGTTGTGTCAAGGCAAGAAAAAAAAATGTGTTTCCATCTAAAACTTTTTTGGGGTACTTCACTGTGAACCTCTAGCATTTCCTTTCAGAAAACCCAATCCAACTTTGAAAGAAGTCAATGAAAATGATTGTTACTGATTTCAGTGGGAATGTGGTCAGAGCCAGAATGAATGTGTCTCAGAGGCTAGCTGATTACAGGAAAAAAACAATAAAGCAACATCAACGGCTTCCTTTATTTTTGTGTCCTGAAATAAACCACATCCTGTGAGAAAGAAAATAAATAAGTAAATAAAAATAGCAAAGACAAAGCACAATTCAACTGCATCAATGTACAGCATGTGCACTGGGGAAACAGTGGAAGTGAAAGGAAGGATATATGTGAGTTTTTTCATGAATTTCAAACAAGTGAATTTAAAAAATGTGTAGGAGGGAAAAGAGTACATGCATGTTTTTAAATTCCATTTTCTCAACCTAAGAAAGAATAGGGGGGGAAAAAATATGTGGTTTCAAATAACATTTATGTTACTCACTTCACACATATTTAGGAATAAACTTTACACCTATGTCACGGAGGAACTGCAATCATCTATATGCTAATTTAGATTTTAAAAAGAAAAACAATCAAAGTAAATTCTAAAGAAGAAAATAAAGAAGCACACTGATGTGAGCTTCTGCAAATAAGGGACTAAAAATCATGTTGAAATAACAGCAATAACAATAACAATAATCATTATTATTATAACAAAAATTGAAAAGTTTATGTTCATGCATCAGGGTCAGGCTTTGAAAAAACAAAAAATACCTTCATCTTCACCACGATCATTACTGGTTATATCATCTGCGCTTTTCTTTGTGTTGGCTCCTGGGATCATATTGAGGAGGAGAATAAAGGGAAAAAAGAGAATTCAAAACCAGCAGGTTCTCAAAAATAAAAAAACACTAGTACAAAAAATGTAACAAAAATGCCAAAATCTGTTACATTTGAAATTGAAAACCAAAAAAGATGCAAACTGCACATAAACATAAAATGTCAAGAAGAACAAATTGAAATATTTGAAAAAATGTATCATATTCTGTGACAATGCAGTACTTTAGTTAAAAGTGATTTCTGCAAAAAAAAACAAATTAATGTGCTATTAAAAAAGAATAATATAAACCAAAAAAGTACGTTAAAAAATCACCAAATTATGTTTTTACATAAGAAATGCAATTTGTTTTATTTTGTTCTGTAATCTTGAAGAAATAATGCCTTCAGTTACTTTCTTCAATGACTTAATATTTTATTCATCCTCATTAGGATTTATTAAGAATCAGCCACAACCTGAATTTTTGATGGAAATAAAATTATCATTTGAGTTTTACACAACTTGACTGGATGAAGACAGACCATAAAGACCTCCTTAAAACTTAATCTTGCTTCCCATATGAGCAAAAAGATTTAAAACAAGACCAAAACAAAAGTGAAACAGAGTTGAGTCAATCTCAGACATGAAACTGGTCCAAAAACCAGCCTTCGTTCAAAATATACCACATTTCATGCTGTTCAGAAAAACATAGAAATTAACTGAAAACATTTACTTACCATGATAAAGAACTTGCAATCATTTATTAGAAGATTGGTAAAGAATATATTTTGTGTTCAATATGCTTTCTTAAAATACTTTTGAGGTGTACACATGCACACACACACAGGCACACACACAGACACTTATGCTCATACATGTCATAGCCTGTGCCTATGGGAGCAAGAGGAAATAAACATAGTTTTCACCATCCCCAACCTTGGGCAATAGCTTTGTTTTCTGACTAAAAAAAAAAAAAAGACACCAAGCTATCCTTGCTCCCAGCATTGTATTATACTGTGCTTACTCCTGCAACAAGTAGCCCTCGGTAATGTAAACAGTTATTTGACAAGGAATGAAACACAAATAGGAAACTCAATTTATAATATAGTTTAAAAATTAATATAGCTACTAAAGAAATAAAATGGTCTAACCACTCTAACCATTATCTTCTTGAATTGTCTTTATTTTGAAGTGCCTTTTCAAGACATGCTGAAAAAGAACAGTATACTTTAACTTGTCTATGTATGAAGTTTAAATTTGTCACAGATACATCATACTTAACTAAAATGTGATTGGCTCCTTTTATTCTCCTATTTAAATTCTTCTCTTTAACTATATTTATAACCCTCAAAATCCAAGGGTTCAATTAAAGCTTTGTCCCTGATTTTAAAACAGAATGTCTTTATTATTACTAAAGCACTTAAGATTTTTTAATATATGCAGTTTGGGGATCAGTGTACTAGTTTATTTGTCTTCTGTATACATATTTTTTACGGGCATTTTCTGGAAACAGTGCCACTATGTATGCAGTGATGATTAGTGAGTCAAAATGTGCAAAGCAGTGACTGATACTCCCTCTCTACATAATGTCTCCATCTCCAATGCTATTGTACAAACGGTATTGTTTATGCAGTACACCAGTGGATTCATTATATATATCCAGTACATAATTAACTGGGTAAAATATCTCTGTCAATGAAATATTGATGTTCTCTAATCTTTAATTTCTTTCAGAAGTAATAGATACAGGCTCATAATCTCAGTCATCATCCACATTTTTTCCTTTTACGAAATACTGTTCCAAATTAGTTATATCCAAATGAAGGTTGAATACTTTCTCAGGTGATACCCAAATAAAGTTATTTTTGTATTTAAATAAACTAAGTAGTCCACCCATACATTGCCCTTAAACTATTTTTGATTCATGTAAAATATTTACGAGAAATAATTATTTATAGGCAATGAATACATATAGACACAAGTTTGAATGCACATAACGAATTTCAATACTAGCTCCTCCAGAGAAGTAGTCCTTTAATTGTTTGATAAAAAATATGATCATCATATGGCAAATATAAAGTCAACCACCACATATTTATTATTCCTATGAATTTAAAAAATATCAAAATCAGTGTGAGCCCATATACACCGTACCTGTAAACAAAAACTGTGTGTACAACTACTAGGACTGTAATCCTTATTTCTAGTAATTCTGAGAGAAAGAAGTAGTTGCATCCCAAAACATTTTAGTTTGAGTACTATCTCCCCCCAAAATCTGCAATACAGATATCAGTAACATATTACAAAGATTTTCTCTTTAATGTGCTTCCCAATGTGACTGTGGTCCAGTGTACTTCTGAAAAAACAACACAAGTGTAATGAGAATTTAGAAAATGTGCTCACACCATGCTATTAGATGAGATGATACAAAAATTTCACCTAACAAGGTATGTGACAAAAGGTTATCTGTAATATTTGAAACATCCTTTATTTCTTTTTTATGTTCGTTAAAGATTTAAAATATCATGTTGTAATCCATTTTCAGAAGAAATTACTATAGCTTAGTATGTATTTAATTACAATATGAGTGGGAATGCTCTTTCTCATACATGTTGTGAAACAATAATTTGTCTATTGGCAATTGGAATACACTTTTGTGCATAAGTTCTTGTGTTTGAGAGGATTTTATATTCATTTTGAGATCCGATAAAATGGATTACATCAATGAGTTCTCAAACCAGGTTTCTGTGTTCCTATCACATTGGATTTTTTTTAATACTCTGGGTACCAGACATAAAATCACATAATCATTAAGGCTGAAAAAGATCATCAAGTCCAACTGTGCCCGTAAGTGCCACATCTACAAATTCAAATACCTCTGAGGATGGTGACTCAATGACTTCCCTGGACAGACTATTCTAATGCCTGACCATCCTTTTCATGAAGTTTTTCCCAATATCCAATTTAAACCCCTGCTGGTGGAACTTGAGGCCATTTTCTCTCACCCTATCCCCTGTTACTCGGAAAAAAGAGACCAATCCCCACCTGGCTACAAACTCCTTTCAGGCAGTTGCAGAGTGTGATAAAATGTCCTCTGGGCTTCATAGTCTTCAAGTTAAACAACCCCAGCCCCCTGAGTTGCTCCTCATCAGACTTGTGGCCAGATGCTTCACCACCTCTGCTGTCTTGCAATAACAGAGCACTCCAGTGCCTCAATGCTCTCCTTGCAGTGAGGGGCCCAGAAGTGAACGCAGGATTTGAGTGCAGCCCCACCAGTGCCGAGTACAGGGGGACCATCACTGCCCTGCTCCTGCTGGCCACACTGCTGCTGATACAAGTCATGTGGGTAATACTGCTAGCGTGAAACTGTCTGAGGAGAACAGACATGTTATTGTTGGAATTATTTCAGTAGCTCCAAAAACACTTAAAATACCCAGGAGCATTGCTCAGAAAAATTATATGAATCTTTCAAAAAATATAAGCTTCCAGAAACATACTGTCTCGTGCAGAGAGCAAGAATTTGAATTTTCCAACCATGTTGTGTTTTTTTATTAAACGTGTCAATTCATTTGTCCTTAAACTTCTAAAAAAATATGGTAATCCCTGTCATAAGACAAAAAAAGTCTCTATGATTCTAAAGTTAGTTTAAGGTTGTATTAATCTAGGAGATTGAATGGAATTATGACTCAGAAACTCCCATTGCTCAGAAGAATTTCCTGCCTGTAACTGCTGATTGTCCCACAGATCAAAACTTCCCTCTGCTTTGGGGCTTCTTTTGTGAGTTTTCAGGGTTGGGACAATTCTTTCCCCATATCTCATATTCTCCTTATCCCAAATCACAGGAGCATCAATTTTAACCTTCAGTTCCCATACACCAAGTAAACATTACCACTGTATTCTAGGATTTGGCCCTTCTGCAGACTGAGAACTGTTTACTCATTCATACCATGGGAAACATGGATAGTAAACTTCCACAGCAACACAGGATCCAGCAGTAGAGAAGGGAGCCGGGCATATAGCAGGGGTGATCTAGTGCATTAAAGACTGAATTCCCTGAGTCTCTCTGTTGACCAACCTAGTATTTGATTGGAGTTCTTGGTTTGTAAAGTTTGTGTTTCACTTGTCATGATACTGAAAAGTAACAAAGAAAAATATTTCAAAATGTAAATGTGATTTCTTTTTTTTTTTCTGTAGGCTAGGAAAGGCTAGGAACTATTTAATTATATATCTTAAATATGCTGTAGATAGCATAGCCCTACTGAAGAATATATAAAGGTTCATGTTTTAGAGAAACATGTTATTGTTAATAACAACTACTTTAAAAAGATGTGACTTTGTAACACATATATTAAAGGCCAGGTGACCTCTATTCATTTGTCCTACAATTCCATTCACTGCTCAGTGAAAAGAGCATGGTGCAATGTATTACTGAACTTTGTCAAACATCTTTTTTGAAGGATTTTTGTCAGCCAGAACTGCTTCCTTTTCATATATATATATGTATATATATGGATAGTGCAGATACAGAAAAACACAAGCATATATGAGCCCTTTTGAAAACAGGACCAGCCAATATGATCATAACAATGAAGTGTTTCATGTGGGCTACTTTTTTTCATCTCTAAGAAGCCCTGTAAGCAATGCAGTTGTAAACATTAATTCAGCAAACATCTCTGAAAGGTTTTAATTTTGAAACACTGATCAGTGTGTTAATAAACTATTAAAAAGTAGTTGATTTCCTTTATCTATGGATGTACAGTCACCTTGTATTCCCTGATTTGTTCTCAATGCCACGCATAAATCTATCACAAATGAAGAAGTCACCCTGCTGTAAGCATGTCCTCTGGCTCACATTTCCTTTGCATAATGAATAAAAATCTCATTCAGAAACAGATTTTCTAGTTTTGTAAGTTGTCCCAGTTGTATTTGCAATTTTTGCTACATCTTCCTCCATTCAGATAATATGAATCACATATAAGCAATATAGGCAGGTCCCGTGCATGCAGTTTCCCAGGCTTGTATATTAGGTATTCACTCTGAAGCCTCTAATGGCAGCAAAAAATCATCCACAACTGCTTAAGCTGATGCCATTTCTTTGCATTTTATATGCAATTGCTCCATCTGTCACATAGTATATCTTTTGACCCCATTTAATTTTGGAAAAGGGCTCAGTTTTCAGAAATCACACAGCACATTATTAGCTGTATGACCTCCCAGTTTCACATAGCACATGCTTAACATACTGGAAATTTCCATCTCAAACCAGATTAATGCAGGATTTAACAGTCATTCTCTCAGTGATATGTCTTATTTATACAGCCATTTTAGTAGAACTCTAAAGCTCTTGTTTTCCCATCCCATGAAAAATACTGTAATTTTACAATCAGGTCAAGTCAATAGTTGATTACAGTCTCGAGAGAGCATTAGGAAACCAAAATTTCTTTTCTACATTTCTCCTACGACTGGTGGGATAACTTCACTTTGAGTCTCATTTAGTGTGCAAGACTTGAGTCATGTCCAAAAAACAGGGTCCATCAGTGGGGCAGTTTGGCTGTCATAACACTGTGCCTGGCTCATGCCTATGGCCAAGGCTCTCCAGCGACCTTTATAATTGCAACAAGAAGTTCTAATTTGGCAGCTGAAGAAAGATCAAATGAGGCATTTGACACTTCAAACAGAGTGGAGGAAAATGATTGTTGAGAATTTCAGCTTGTTATATTTGCTTAGAAGTTGACTGTGGATCTCCTATGTTAGGAAAGATCACAAAGGCAGGCAATATATCTATGTACCTGTTGTTTGGAAGTCTTTTAATTTAATCAAAGAAAGAAAAATATATTCATATTGACTAGATTTAAAAAACTATTATTTCTTAACTCTTCACTGAATAATGGCAATATGTGTGTGTAACTGTCTGTGGTGTAGACATATATGCAAATATGTACACATAAATGTGCATGAAAAAGCTCTGTACAGCTAATCAGCTTCCAGAAAGAAACCAGTTTTATTTTCTGGCACTCCCTTCCCATGATCATGTTAAAATTAAATTATAATACATCAACAATGTGCATCAGTCCAGGAAACAGCCATATTTAATGATTTCAATGCGGTCCTTAGCCATAAATTAGACGCCTTCTGTCTCTTTCCTTAATTATGTGAAGACCTAGATTCCTACTGTTCTAGGTAGTTTTCAATGTGAAACGCAATTAAAGCTCAGAAATTTGCTTAAATTTGCCTGACTGAAATGTGTTTAGTTTTGTTTAATTCCTATATTATCACTGAATAGCAGAAGGAGCATGATTAAAGTAGCCATTATTCTAATGCCATTAATAACAACAAAACAAAACTATTTGGGTTGCAAGTGGTAGCTCTGTAAAGCAGCATTTAACTAAGGAACAGGCAACATAATCGAATTCATGTTCTTAATCACTCCAGCTGCAACACACATGCAAAATTGCTAGGATTCCAGAGAAAACACATAGATGTTGTTGTATATCCAGGAAATGTTTCTTTTCAAGAAAAGAGATTAAAAAAGGACAAATTTGTGTGATATTCATAAGTGGACGGACTGTAAAGATCAGCTGAAATCCCTACAGTTTTGCGTTCCATGCATTAGTGAGGATTAAATCAAAAAGAAAATGCTGTTTCACAAGCTTTTTCAAATAGTCTCTGAGAACCAATACAAAAGTCTATTGAAAAAGAAAAATTCTGAGGTTGAAAAACTGATTGCATAAAAAATATGGAATTGTTATATTACCTTAACTCTGTACTCTATGTTGTCTATAGCTTTCAATTACATGATTACACAAACCTTTTTTTTTTTTTTTCATTAAAAAAATGCTTGCATCTTTCTGGGCATTAACTGTTCCATGTACAATGAAAGTCGGATGATATTTTACAAACGGCAGTACACTGAATACTGTTCTTACTAAAATAGAGAAATGAACACTAGTCCATGATCTAAATTATGTGCTTCCCACAAGATATTTTCCTGCACAACAATAAGTGCATTAAATCAGTCCATCACTCAGTTTTCCATGTTTTAAATGAAATTTTTCAACATGTTAATACAGGGCAATGAACTATATGAATTGTCACACAGAGTGACTATAGGGTCCTATATAGTTCTACAAAAGACTACAAGCTCAGAAGGAGGGATGTTGTGAATACAATTATTCACTATGATTTAATACAAGTTATTAGATCTGTGATTGATATGGGAGTTCCTTTCCTTATAAATTTATTCCACATCAGTTTGCTGATATGGATTCAACTCAATGAATTCAACTCAATGAAGAAATAATATCCCACAGATTCTGTGGTAGGGAAAATCTTTAGACTATCTCTGTAGAATATGTGATTTTTATCACTAGTTAGGACCAAAATAGCAGCAACAGTTATTACTCAGGAGAGATGTTGTTACATGAAGTTTTGGCTGGTCTACATGCTGATTATACTATTCTCTGTTCAGCAGCAGACTGATATTAGATCTTATTCCATGAAAGATATAAAAGAAAAAACTTTTAGCTATGTAACTAGGAAAATCAGGTTTCTTTCCCTTTTTTCAAAGTTTTCACTATACTTCAAAGTTTTCCTATGTACTTTGAATTTTTCCTATATACTTCATTTTTCGAAAGTGAGTCATGTATTTTAAGAAGATTGTTAAAAATAGATCTATGACAAAGTTAAACACTGACACTGACACTATATATGTACTATAATATATATATATATACACTATATCCTTATACATGTTATGGTTACTGAAAGTAACACACATAAAACTTATTTCTTTCCCTGAAAATGTTTGCATTTACTTAGATTGTATTTATTCATCCTGGAAAAGAATTTATAAAAAAGTTACATTTTATATTTCATCCTGTGTTAATCCATTTAGGCACAGCTTTTACCCCCAAAAATTGCTTTGAATAAAAATTACCAAGAATAATATTTTTTAAAACTATTGAATTAACATTTAACATATTGTCTTTATTTATTAGTAAAATTATTATTATTTTAGAGGAGTCATGACTAAAATAGAAATGAGGTAGCCACATAAATTCACTAATAATTTTTATAAGGGTTTTTGTCATGCAATTTACACCAAAACTGGAATTTACAGTCTTCTAAATACAGTACATTGCTTTGACAAAACAGTCCATAATGGCTCAAAAGAAAGAGGGCAATGTGAAGCCTATCCTTTCAGTGACCTCCAAGAGATAAGGGGAGTGTTTCTTGCACTTCCAGTGTAACTGAACCTGCTTTATTTGATGAAGAACTGGACAAAGCCTGCAATGCTTACTGATTCAATAATGAAAGACTAATTAAAACCATAAAACCATCATATAGTCAAATTAATTCAGAAAGAAGCACATATTTTTCTGTGCAGGCATCAGCTGAAACACTGTCAGTATGAAAGCATAGCAGTGACCTCAAATAGCTGACATTTCTCTGCTGAAGCGAGGCATTTGGTAAAGTGTGAATGTAGTAAAGCTGTGTCCTGATTTCAGCTGGGATAGAATTAATTTTCTTCATAGTAACTGGCACAGTGCAGTATTTTGAATTTAGTATGAGAGTAATGTTGATAACACGCTGATGTTTTAGTTGTTACTGAGTAATGCTTACCCTAAGTCTAGGACTTCTCAGCTCTCCATGCTCTGCCAGTGAGCAGGTGCATAAGAAGCCAGAGGAGCATGGCCATATACTTGTAGGATATATAAATCCCACTGCAAAGTTTGTTCAGGGTAGATTAATACTGCACTGTCAAGTCAGTGAGTGTAAGACACGGGTTGAGTGCAAGTAGCTGCAGAGTCGCAAAAGTTCGTTGGTATGATGAGTATACTACAATTAAGTTGCCAATAATGTATATGACTTCTAAATTGGAAGACATAATTCAACATTTTTGAATAATCAAAATTCCCAAGCCTATATGCAACTACATTCTAGTTAATCTAGACAAGTAGAATTTGCACAAAGAATTCAGTAATGTTGACCTAATAGTACCTATGACTAAAGGGTGATTACTTTCAAACATGCTTAAGAGAAGTAAGTACCTATGTGCCATTTAAAACGAATGTGAATGAACCCTCTCTGCAGACAACTGAACAACACAAGCACATGCTCTATTCAACAAGTGTTGGTGAAGTTGTTTGTGCAAAATCTTTGGACATATGTAGGCAACACTGGAAGCTGTGAACTGAATAATCAACTCTTAAGAATACATCTAATTATTTGATGCAGCTATTTAATTCTTCATTTTGAAGACTAGTTCAATTTGTCTGCCTTTGGAGAATTCAGGAAATAATTGTTTGTTACGTCAGTGGTTCCTGTTTTACTATAATTTTATTCCATTGTGATAGATAGTAGTTTGGCACCATATTTTGATGTTTACTGGATCTTTGACACCTTAGTTTTTATTTGGAAATCTTGGAAGCATTAGTTACAGGTAAATAGAAGGTCCATATGAGAAATCCAACGGAGATATAAACTTTTGTGGGTTTTGGGGTTTTTTTGTTTGATTGGTTGGTTTTGTTTGGTTTAGCATATAGCCATGTTTTCAGGTTTTTTCCTTTACTACATTGTAATGATAGCTTCATCTACACACAATAATGTATAAAACCTTACTGGAATTAGTTATACCAAGCCAACTAAACAATTAGACTATCAAACAACTAAGTTGCTAATAAAAGGTGTATAAACTTAAAAGATGGAATAGAATATACTGTACCTATTTCTGGGAAAATCAGATCTAAGTTGTATATGATGAAGAGCTTTATAATGGGAAATATGAATATTTAATTATTCTAATACATCCCAAAAATAGTATGGGCACATAAAAGATTTTCCCTAGAATTGAATAGCAGATGCGTAGGAAATAAGATAGAACCTTGAATATAAAGTTAATGTAAACATTTTTTTCATTATTACTCAGTAATGAAAATGTATATGACTTTTCCAAAAGGAAATTAGTCTCCTTATCCCAAATAACTGGCAATACCTTTTTGTCACCAACTTGTTAAGATGTTTTTGTTTTCACAGAAAAATATTAGGGAAGAGGGATGAGGAGGAGTAAAGCACAGACCAAACCTGAATCATTCTGTATTATTTACAGTTTAACTGCTTCCAAACATTAGTTTTGAGCACATTACAAAGCTGTGATATTTTATCTACAATATTAAAGCTGAACAAAGACCATTTTGATTCACACACTCTATATAATTATTAATTACACTAAGCTAGCCTCAAAACTGCTGGTCAGAATCATGATTTAAACTCAAAATTCAGCAACACAGCACTGAGCTCACTAGTGTCTGATCCATCTGAACTCCATTACTTGAAAATACCAGTCGGTTTTGAATAACTTGTGGATTATATATCTGTGCTGGTGGAAAAATCTTTTCTCTATTGAACAAAGTCGATGAGAACTCCTATCTCATTTTGGATTTCCATTTTGCAATGTTCTAAGAATAATTCACATTTTGTACTTTCAGTGTTGGGGCTCATGCTTTACTCAAAATTTAGAAAGGAATAACAGTGGCTGGTCAATTATAATTAACTGACAGAAGCAGGAAATTAGAAGCAACTAATAAAAAGCCCTTTTTGATGTAAATAATCCATGGCATGTGCCATTTGATACAATACAATGTTATAGAGTGATATGATATCAATATTGTTTAATATGATTTACTATTCCATCTGAAGAAAGGCAAGTTAAGTTTTGCATTTAATAGGAATTATATATGAACTACATGGAATTAGATGTGAAATTATACAGCTTATGCAAGCAACTACTTCTGAGAAATTGAATTCCAGTCATCTTTGACTAAATATAAGTAGTTCTTGTGAAAAGGAACAGGTCAAGTTTTTCTTCTTTTGATTTATTTAAGCAGTATTATTGTACGTGTGCTGTTATTTGTTGTCATATGTACCTTCAAGTCCTACAGGAAAAAAATTAGTTCTACATTTGTATTCAGCTGTAGAAGAGAGCTGAATGTTTCCTTTTCTCAATCAGTGCAATTTACAATTTAAAACACCTACCATCTATTTGAGGAAATTAACTATAATTGGCAGTTTTGCTCAGGAAAATAAGCCACAGTGCTTTAGTCTGTTGAAGGTCACTGACAAAGTGATTTAGTGAGGTTGTCTGAAGCTAAAATTGGCACAACATCAGTCTAAATTCTACCTGCCTCTTTGCTGTTGTTACTCTGTCAGTCATAGCAGGACTCAAGTACACTTACATGAACAAACCAGAAATACTGGCACCACAGCCAACTTTCCTACCACTAATGGTGACAAGAAGAAGGTATAAGATGTAAAAACACACAAAAAAATATTGCTGTGATAAATCTGCCAGGGTTTCCTCCTGGCACCAACCTAACCTCCTGTCCAAGCTCAAAGCCTTCTGACAAAAACCACATGGTGTGGGGGTTTTGGGGTTTTTTTGCCTTTAAACTCTCCCCTCCCTTCTAAAGAACACTCAGTTTCTGCCAACTGTTTTTCTCCTGAGGCATAATTTGAAAGGAACAAAAGCACCAGGTGAAAGGTGATTTTTTGTAGTAGTTGTTCCTCAGTTGGGCAGCTGCCAAAAGGCAAATTCCATTAGTTCCACTGCATGTGTATGTGGTTGTACGTGTGTGTCTGTGTGACATCTGCCAAGTTCTCACACTCTTTTTAGGCTTTCATGCCTGGATCCTTTAGCAACAGAGGGAAAAGCTGAGAATGTCCTTTGCATTGTGTTTTGCTTTTCAGGCACACTGTGGGTAATTTCATACTTCTTACCAGTAAACCCTGATAAATTTGGCCATAGAAAGTGGAGAAAGGAAATAGAAAATCATCAGTACATTATGCCTGACTAATCCAGTGGCCTTCCTTAATTATTATGGGATAAGAGAAAAGCTATGGATAACATCTATGTCTGCTTCCGGAAGGTCTTTGGTATGGTTCCCTACAACAATCTTGCTGATAAATTAGGGAGATAAATATTTGATGGAGGGGCTATTTAGATGGATTAGGAATTGACTCCATGGTTGCTAACAAAAACAGTCAACTGCTCAATGTCCAAGCGGAAACCAATAACCAGTGCTTGTCCCTCAAGGGTCTGTATTAGGACCAGTACTATTTAATATCTCTGTCAACGACACAGTGGGATTGAGTGGGCTGTCAGCAAGTTTGTAGACAGCACTGAGCTGTGTGGTACAGTTGACACATGGAAGGAAAGGGATGCCAGTCAGAGGGACCTTGGCAGGCTTGAACAGTCAGCCACAGTGTGAACCTCATGAAATTCAACAAGGCCAAGTGCAAGGTCCTGCACCTGCGTCTGAACATTCCAATATCAGCAGAGACTGCTGATGAATGGATTGAGAGCAGCCCTGCAGAGAAGGATTTGGGAATACTGGTGGATGAAAAAATTGGACATGAGATGTCAGTGTGGGCTTGCAGCCCAGAAAGCCAATCAAAATCTTGGCTGAATAAAACCAAGCATGTCCACCATTACTCAGAGTTGTGGTTTTATTTTGTATTTTTTCTAAAATCTATGACACACTAGGTTTGGAACAAGTTTAATAATTCCTACAGCAAATCTATGATGGGACATTCTGCAAAATCTGCATATAGAGTTCGATGCAAACAACTTTCTACATTTTAGCATTTCAAAATAAACCCCTGCTGTCATCCATATTTTAACTCTGATGATATAATTTTCCTCATGATCAAAGTGCACTGCCCTTCTCTGTCCCATATTGACTTTACCACATTTCATTTTAGTATCTTATTTCACAGGTCTCTACATAAATTTCCCTTGGAAGTTTATTAGAGATTTTTGTAAAAAAGCAGCAATTCCAGTAAAAACCCTTAATTTGTGATTCAGACTCTTGCCTTTGAAAATAGGTTTCAAATCCATTAATAACAGCAGTATGGTACAAACAAGATCATTAAAGTAATTGATAACGTTCCCTCTCTCAAGAGTAGCTCTCAGATTTTTGCACCAAGAAACCGACATCATCTGACAAGTTATTTTCTTCCAACTCTTCCTCCTTTCCTTTGGATGTTTTTGCATCCTCTGACACAGTTCTTTTTCTTCACAGTAGTTAAGCTTTCTAAAGTTATGTTCTTATCTCTTCCTTACAAGACCTAGATTCTTCTTTTACCTCATTTTTTTTTGTGTCATGATGTTTTAATTTGTCCATTAACTTTACCCTAGGATCATTCTTAATATATACTTTATTACCTCTGCTGGTTTTGGTTGGGGTAGCTCGCATGAGTTATGTTTTGGATTTGTGCTGGAAACAGTGTTGGTAATGCTGGGATGTTTGAGCTATTGCTGAGCAGAGCTTGCACAGAGTTAAGATCTTTTCTGTCCTCTCACCCCACCCTACTCCACCTGTGTGGGGGCCGGGGATGCACAAGGAGCTGGGAGAGAACAAATGACCCAAACTGACCCAAGGGACATCCCACACCATATGGCTTCATGCTCAGCATATAAAGCAGGGCATGAAGGAGGAAGACAGGGGGATGTTCAGTGGTGACATTTGTCTTCCAAAGTCACTGTTACACGTGATAGATCCCGGCTTTCCTGGAGATGGCTGAACAACTGCTTGCACATGGGAAGAAGTGAATGAATCCCTTGTTTTGCTTTGCCTGTGCACACAGCTTTTGCTTTATCTATTGAACTGTCTTTATCTCAGCCCATGAATTTTCTCACTTTTACCCTTTCAATCCAATCCTCCATCCCACTGGGGGAGGAAGGAGCGAGCATGTGAGTGAGCTGGCTCGGTTTAAACCACGACAACACTCTAGAATATCAAAATTAATTCAATCTCATGCTCTTTTCACTTATTCTCCATCTTTCAGCATTCAGTAATAATTGAATGCTATTTCAGTTTCTCTGACTTAATTCTTAACTGTTAATATCACCTTGTTCTACTTTATTCTTCTCTAAGTGTCTAGTTTTACAAGTAACAAGATAATATGCTTTCTCTTAGAGTATTCAGGAATTAAAGATGTAGAAAAGTTAAACAAGCTATATTTTAATAAACTGAACTGTCAGAAGAATAATTACTATCACCTATATCCTTAGATGCATTAATTATAAACTGGTATGTTATTCTCCAAAAGGGGTTGAGAATAAAATTATTCATCTGCCAGTGAAATGCTTCAGAGTCTAATTAAAATAAGTTACTATAAGAGCTTAGTAGGAACATATAATATATGTATTAAAATCTAGGAAAAAAGTTACTGTAGCCTAAGGAAAACAGTAGTTAGAAGCATCATAGAGCATTTATACACATAGACAGAAAATAAGCCATAGCTCTCTTGAAAGAACAAGCATCACTCTTTGATCTGCTAGAAATCTTGGGAAAAAATTTTCTAGATAAAATCTACTTGGGTTTTCAAAAAAAGCCTTTGATAAACCTTTTTCCATGAGATATCGAGAACATAATTATTCACAGAGAAAGAGGTGAAGTAACGTCATGGATTGAAAACAAGATACACAGGGTATTTTATATTGTAATCAGGGGTCAATTTTCAATCTAGCAAAAGATTAATGGTCCAGTGAAATATTCAGTATATTAATCTGATGTTGTTTAATATTCTGCTAATGATCTGGAAAAGGGGATGAATTATGATATTGTACAATTTGCCAGTCACGGAAACTACATGAACCAAGGCTAGAAAGAATATGAATACCTTCAAAGACAGTTTATAATGCTAGGGAAATGAGGGAGTTTTGTTTTTTAACACTTAAAGAGTTGCATATTTTAACTTAAGTCACAAAAACATCTACATGCCTGTGAAATATGAGCTAATCACTCTGCAGTCCATGGAGATAAACAATGCCTGGCCCAGTTTGAGACAGATTTCAAACAAGATATACTTCTTTCTCTTTTTTTCTTTCTGAATAAAAAGTAAACAGCATAGAGCTGGAGGTACCTCCAAAGTAGTATATTTAAAAACTAATAGTCATGCACAGTGGAAGCAATAACTAGAGCCAGATAATTGTTAGATTCCAAACTATCCACAACTTCCAAAAAAAAAAAAAGGCTTGGGCATTACTCTAGTCATAGCAATGAGAACCTCAAAAAAATTGCCAAATGCAACACTCAGAATATCAGAGCATAGTATGAAATTATTCTGAAAATACAGTAATATTGTACATTAATGTATAATAATCAGGTATGGCAGGTTTTGTCAGGAACAATACATTCACATCCAGATTCATTTTTTCACAGCATATAGCAGAAAGTCTTCCATCACTACTCTATATTTGTGGAAGACAAAAATGATTTTTATGTGAAGAGATTCAGTTAGAACCCTCCATTACATCCAGAGAACAGAAAAAATAACAAGAATCATAACACTGTTGAATTGTTCCTTTACAGAGCTCACGTATGAAGTAAGCCAACTTTTCTGTGAAAAGTGTTGAATTCCTCTAAAGAACTGAATATATTTAAAAGCTATTAATCTTTAACAATTCAAAACCAATAAATGCTTTTTAAAAGTGATGAAGACATAATGCAATACAATACAAAACACTTAGAAGCATTTTGTACTATTATTAGCATGTAAGCATGTTACACCATATAGCTGACACCAAGAACTCAAAAAAAGGCAAAACATACAGTTATGTCTAATTTAACTAAGTGGGATTGATTTACGTTCAAAATAAAAGTTATAGGGCAGAGATCGTGAACTGTGTGTTTCATGGCATAGATCAATCACCAAACTCTCTGGGAAGAAATCACAGAGAAGTTTAGTTCACACAGAAGTCTCTTGCACCATCAGGATTCCTTACTGCATGAGAGAACTGACAGTTTGAAAGAAAGGAACAGGATAAAAATATTTTGTGTGGTCCTAAAATACTTTCAATCTCAGTTTTTAATGGCGTCATGGAGAAAACTGACTTTTACAACAACATAATTTTTTAAGATGTGGCAGCAGAGAAATCAAAAGCACGTGCTAAACTGATATTAGGATCAAAGAAGGACTAGTTACTGTCCCTAGTCCTCCCATGGGATCATAGAATCATAGAATTAAGTTTTCAAAAGGGGTTTTTTTGTTCTTCTTGATTTTATTCAACCTTTAAAGTTTACTATACTATTTGATCATACTCTGTTCCATCTTTTATGATCATATAAGGAATATTATTTTGTTAGGGGATAAAATGTGGGGCTCTGTTCACCTTTAGAAAATTACCTGTGCTTCATATTTTTCTTAAAATAGACTTTCTCAAAACATCAAAGCAAATCACACAATTGCTTGTACACAAGTACACAAAAGAAGTGCATCTCAGTTTCTAAGGTTAATTAAACTTTGCAGTGTATGTGCCTGCTAACTTAGTTTCAGAATGGACACAGTAACAAAAGGAATGTGCAAAAGTCTGTCCTGAAAGCAGCAATGGCAATAGGAAGCCATTGCCACAAGGCAAATCACCCTAACATCCACACAGAAGACAGGCTGAACTGATTCAGAGCTGCAGTGATGTTGCAAAAAATGTACCAAGTTGTAATAGAAATAAAATTTTTAAAAAAGCTGTAAGCCTGGCATGGCTTCCCACATGCAACTGGCAATACAAATCAAAGGTACTTCAAACCTATGGTTTGGCTACACAATTTTAAAATTGGAATAAATAATTTGTGCCCTTCACACCTGTGAAACATTTTAAAACACAGTATAACTAATTTTCTTTAAAATTTTCATCAGAAATCTATGGTAAGTGACAGAAAGCAACTGTACCTATACATGTACATAGAATTAAAATAACACCTCTTTTAAGGATTGAGGTTGCATTGCTCATAGTTAAAAGGGAAAATATTATTATAACTAAAGACAAGATTAAAAGAAAAAGTAAGAGTAAGAGTAAGAATAAGAATAAGAATAAGACATGAGCATTCACAGACTCACAAGAGGGATTGGTTATTAATTACTAGACAGTACATTCCAGGAAATGGGCAGAGGCAGAGAAGAGAATGCCGATGTTTCTTTAAATCTCCAATGTATCACGACGCTTACATCATGCTGCGTGGGGTTACATCATGTTAGGACTAGTGATGTAACCCGTCGCAATGCAATGCACACATCGCATTCAGTCAGCACTTTTTCAGCTTGTCCACATGATCACCGTGGCCAAGAGAGGTTTGCTTGCGTTAATTAAAATTATTGTGTTTCGGTGGTATTTATGGTTGGTCATTAATAGAAACTTTCTTGGCTTAAGAAAATGCAGGAAGGAAAACAGAACTAAAAAGCATCCTAACTATATAAGAAAAGTGTGTAGAACATGCAGAAAGGCTTGGTCTGATGATGATACGAAAAGCCACCCACACAAATATATTATAGAGTAAATTTAGGAGCAAGTAGATCAGGAGAGAAAAAACAGATGGATCACTCTCACTATAACCATGTTTCCTCTTTAAGGATAAAATACTTTTGTGTGTTCAGTCAGGGAGGGTTCTTGGGGGGTTGTTCTTTTGCAGGGGGAAAAGTGGGTTTTTTAAATTTTTTTTTATGGAATGTGTTAAGAAGAACTTTAAGGCAGGATTTAAGGGTGAGCTTTTCCTACATGAAATGGATATTGTGCTCTTGTGCTCCCAAACCAGGTTTCAGCTTAGGTGAAGCAACGATTTCCATGGAGAACCAGGCTGCTGAAGGTATCGGAACAGTGTCATTGCCAGTGTCTCCAATGCACATGCTGATATCTGCAGCAGCTAAACGGTGGTTGATAGTGGAGCTGGTGCCCAGCTCTATGTCCCCAGCTGGGACAGCAGCAGCAACTGTGGTTAGAGCCAAATATTGCTCACCAACTGTAATCATTTGCCTAATTATTTAAGACTAAAGCCAAACAAGTCTAATCTTTGTCTCACCTTATTCCTTCTTAGTCTAGGCATAATGCTACTCCCTAGTGCTTCAGCAGAAGCATCAGAATATGGGTATGGGCAATTTTTACAAGTATTTTCAATTTGAAAATATGAAATATATTTAAAAGCATGGTTGAAGCTTTTCCTTGTCATAGGCCACAGTAAGTTTGTCATTTCCCACTTGTTTTTTTTTACACTATGCCCTGGGAAGCACTCTTTTTTCTAAATGCTAAAACATAGGAAAGATGAACAGCATACTCAGACAACCACTAATTTTTTTATTAATCCCATACTCCTGAGTATTTACGTTTAGATGGAGAAACAGCCACTTGTGTAGGATGCAAAAAAACTGGCTAGGACAATATGATGTCATATGCTCGTACACTCTTGCTTTTTCTCCTGTCAGATTCGAGCATAAATTATGTCAAAAAATGTCTACTGAAAACATTGCATTTTGACTGTTGTTTTTATGTTCAGTTAATGTTTCTTACATTCTGTTTAACTTTGCAATAGGTATACACAGAGGATGCAGAGTCCTGGTGATTTTCCACTCTGCTCTCCACCTTGCACACACAGCTTGATCAAACACACATGTACACAAAACCAGATAATATCACTTTCTGTTGAAGAACTGAATGTAAATTGAATAATTTTTTTAAGTTGGTCTTCAATTTAGATGTGAAGATTTATTCTCTTCCATTGGCAGTTATAGTCAAGAAAGCATTTACCATTTCTTGACTAAATCCCAACCTTTCTCTCATCTGCTTCTTGAACTGTCTTCTTGTTAGAAGCTAATTCAACTGCACATGTGATTTCTTCAGAGCTCATCTCAGACAGAAATGTGTCAAGTTAACAAAGAACGACTCTTTAAACTGATTAAGCTAAAACATTCTGACTGAAATAGGTTAGGAGACAATCATTTGACTAGCTTCACAAGCAGAGGCAGAAATTTCTATATTGGAAGGTGGCAAGAAGTGACTTTCTTTGCTGGCACAGCTGCAGTATGAAGAGGATGCATCCGCCTCTCTGAAATACTTAAGCAGGTGAGAAGTGATTGGCACAGAAGGAAGGATTAAGAATTTACTGAAGAAAGATAAACAATAATTCAATCTGTAAGAGTGAAGTTAGAATGCTGAGTGGTATTATGCCATCAGGAAGCAGGAGCCACAAAGCAGCAGATGCCAATGAAGGCACTCAATATAACTGTTTCTCAAAAATACATGGCTCCAAATTGCAAAAGAAGCATTTAATCTCATTTATCTTCATATTCTTCCTAGTCCTTCACCTTTGCAAGACAAATCAAATCCCCCTATAGTAAAACAATACTAATGAAGTACTTGGAATCAGATCACAACAGTCAAAGTGAGTAACTACAAGTGACAAAAGAAAGAGAAAGACATTTTTGGAATGGAATCTTGATCCTGGTACTTCAGAGAAGTCTATATATGTATGGCCTCTCTGAAATCAGGTCAAACTGGAGGAAGTTTTACTGCAAGTGGAATAAGAGTAAAGTGCTACAATCTTAAATGACCCATTCTAAAAGAAAACAAAACCAAAACCAATGTAAATACAATGGTGCAGGCAGACTGATTGTATTAATATGGTCAAGTTTATGCGGAGAATACAATTTTTAGATGCGGTGTTTGAACAGCAATCAATTTGTAATGCTGCTGTGTTAAAATAACTGAATCCCTGAAGCAGGAAGCGAAGAAAAAGGAAACTGAGCTTGAAGGTTGTTCCTAAGGCACTATACCTTCCAGGGCTCCTTCTGGGACAATGCTAATTATGAATCAGCTTTCACTTCAGGTTTTGCCTGAAGGCACAATCTAGCCATAAATAAATATTCATATCATTGAATCCAGCAAGGACTCATTCTTTTCTAAAGCAAGAATGTTTCTAAGCAACTCTGAATCGGGTCAGAATCCCATAAACATTAAGTAAACTGAAAAAGCATCTTTTGTAGATTATGTAAAGCCTTTAAGGGGAAAGTTTATGTTTGTGGATGAACTTGCTTTAAGGCTTATGCTAAAACATCTACATTTCCTTATAATCAGTAAGACAATTAATTCTGTAATTTTCTACCACCTTCATGAAAAGCACTATGTTCTCCCTGCACTTAAGGAGCAAGGATTCACAACACGACAAGCTAATTTAAAATAATCAGGCTTCTGCTCTTAAAGAATAAGTGGAATGTAGCAGAATGAAAACTTCAGCAGTTTGTCACGCACAAGAGAATTCTTTGGCAAAATGATGGACCCTGGCATAAAAAAAAAATAAAATTATGAGTAGATAAGTATGTTCTTTTTTTTTTTTTACTGATACACAGATTCACAGATATTTCTTTATAGTCACATTCATATCTTTGCAAACTAACCTCAAAGTCAAATTTAATTGAAATTGAAAATTAAGTACCTAAATAGTTGAGCAGGTCCATGTGGAATCTAATAATGCCTTTAAAAGTTCCAGTCTCATGCAGTTTTGAACCCACTACACATTTTTTGAGTAACCTGATTTATTATCTTGAATGCTGTAGATATACTCTTTTCACCATGATTTATCCTAAATCATTACATTGTCCTTATTTTCACTGCTGTTATACTGCAGTTTTAATCCCTGTTTAAAACACAACAATCTTACTGAATTTTTTTATTGCACTTGTAGAAATGCATCTTCATATGGGCAGCAAAGGCAACCCCTGACTTTAGCATAGGCAGAGATTATGTTCAATAGCATTATGCAACAATATGTCTTGTTTCTACACAAAATACTGTTATTTTGTTTAGCTGAAGTGAGATGATGACTATTTTGTTGTACTATTTACTGAAATAAGGCAGTATTGGGGAAAAAGTAGGCCTCTAGCAGCTTAGGGATAATGAACTAGAAAAGGACAAATTTAGTACATTAACAACTTGATTCCTCAACCCTCATTAAATTTAATACATGCTCTTTTCTGAAATGGATTCTATTGTATCTGCACATAAACTTGTGCTTGTGGATCCTAAAAGATTTAAAAGGGTCAGCAGGTAGCAGAGAGGCAAACAGGTTATTTAATCCTTGCTTTAGTCTCAGTACAATGAAACACAGTGTGAGCTTTGCTGCAAGGTCTCTTAGGGTGACTGCCGTATGTATTCTAAAAACATTGCTAGAATGACAGACCATAAGTACGTATCCAGGTTCTGCTTGTTCCATTGCTTATACACATGCTGCAAATGTAAACCTGGAAATGATACCAAGGAAACCATGAGTTTAATGGAGAACTATTATCTCAAGTCCACCTGCAATTTAAAAGAAAAATATTGAATTTGTACAAGGAGAAACTAACTTGTGCTAACTCCTTCCTTCTGATAGTCCACTCAAGTAAGTGGGATACCTATAGATAAACAGAAACTATATCCTATGGACTGAATTCTGAAGAAGCTTATTTTACAGCCGAACATGGCCCCAAAAATCTATGACAAGCTCATATAAGAAAGCTTTAACTGTTCCAGAATTAACACTCCCTTTCCAAAGCTGTCATATGTGACTGGAAGAGAATATGTAGAAAGCATACAGCATGTCAGACTAGGAGGAGCTTAATTAACAGCTCAGGTCATTGAAAAAAAAAAAAAAAATTACACATTTCCATGAAACTTCCAGTAAGATCTAAGTTATTAGTGATGGACAAAGAAGATGCATGTTCTTTTTCACTGCCTCCCTTTTTTCCTAGTTGCCTTAGACCAGGCTAAAATTCCCAAGTTTCTGTCCTGTTCCTTTCGAATTCATTCTGGAAACAGTGTGATGGCTATGGGACCAAAAGTTGCTGTCAAGTCTGCTTTTGAAAATCGTGGGCAACTTAATCAAACACTATACATAGCACACATGATTGAATAACCTGGCTACACCTGATATCATATAAAGCAGTTGTATTGCCTGGAGGGCAGCAATTGGACGGGAAACCAATAACCTGTCAAAAACACTAGAGGAAAAAGAATGGTAATCATTTGAGCAAGCTTCAGATAAGTGGTCATAGTGGAATATTTCCATAATTTATACTATGTTCAAAGGCATTAGGAAGAGTCAGAGAGCAACAAAAATCATAAATCCATGCATGAGCGCATTCAAATGAACTATAAACATGTAAAAAAATTATTTCATGAAAAGAAAAGTTACTACTAGAGGTAGCTCCAACTCCAGGCATCAAGATTCAGATCCTTAACTATTTCATAGAGGTTTTTTGCACACATCAATGTCTCATTCTTTGTGAAGATGGTTTAAACCCTGATTGAACTCAAAGTAAGATTTCTGCTGTTTTCCCATATACTACATGTTAAATTACTAGGAATAGCCTGCAATCAATGTAATTACTCACAAATGTAAATATTTATTGTGCAATGCTAGAAATATAACAGAGGACTACAGAGCAGAGAACTATGCTTGAGTAATATACCCCGTGTCTGTAAACTTCTTACTTTTAAAACCTAAAAAAAAAAAAACAAAAACAAAAAAAAACCAAAGAAAAAAAAGCCTCAATGGGCACTAGAGAGAAGAAACCCCCCCAGGAAGCAATTTATGCTTTAAGTGCCAAAAGTAACAGGAAGGACTTATGAGCCCTTATTAAGTAGTTTGGTTATAAAATGTCTATCTACAATTCTCTTGTAAATAGTTTCTGCCATTTCTACTCTCCAGTTATTTACTTAAAAACCAACCTTATAGATTACATTAACAAGTGGTAAAGCAATGACTAGACAGAAAATAGAAAAAACAACCCCCGTAATACTAAATTGCAAATCAGCTTTCACAACACAAAGTTTCAAATATGTGGAAAAAACAAACAGCTTCCCTGAGTCCCTAAAATGTTGTCTGCCATGTATGAAGTAGCAGCATACAGGTATCCCTGAGCTAGAACCAAGCAGACTTATTGGTAATAAGAAGCAGAAAAACTCTATCACATTCTTCCTCCTTCATCTAATAAGGTCAGATAAGTGACAAGGACTTATATAGGTTAGGTGCTGCATCTTTAAACAAAATGAAGGAAGTTAAATTCTCTATTTAACAAACAGATCCTTTTCTTTTTAATAGTGTCTGTTTTGAGCATTTACCAGTAATTTGGTACTGCCAAATAGCTATGGTTACTCTAGGTAAAAAAATCCCTGGAGTGGGAAAAATTCCTTTTTCTATTATATTATTAGTAGTAGAAATAGTAGTAGTACTACATTATTACTATTATTATTATGATTTATATTTTTATTTTTATATTGTTATTATTAAAAAGTTATTATTTTTTTCACAATTTAATGAAAGAATGCAGGCTTTCTTTGTCAGGTACAACTGAGGTAAATGTAGCATTAGTTTAAGTGAATATCTGTACACCAAGTAATCTGTTTCTAATGACTCTCTAATTCTCTCGAAGTTCATTATTATTATTTACAAAAAATTAAGCTGTTTTTTAGCTTATTTCATTGAATGAAGTATTCTTTTTTTCTAATCATTATGAACAAGGGAAAAAAAATAAAGAAGATTATTCTTCTTTTTCCCTTGTGAAAACAAGCTGCATTGTTACAAAAATTGATTCCTACAGAAGTGTAATTCATAGGCCTAAATTTGCACTACAACTTATAATTCCAAATAAAAATTGATAAACTCTATTAGATAGTCTCTTACTTGAAATCTCTTCAAAGACAAGTATATATATATATGCACATATATATACAAAAATATAAAAATATACATGGAATATAAAAGATAGGCAAAAATGTAAAATACACACAAAACATGTAAAATATACATATACGGTTTGTTTTAGAAAACTCAGCTAAAGTAGATGAAAATCACTGAAAATGCACCATCAAAGTACAAGCTACAGTATTTGACTCCTCATCACTTGTACCATTCTATTCTTACTGCTCAGAGTAAAGACACTCATTATTCAACTATCTGTATTATTTCCTACGTATCCATCTGTATGACTTTCAGACAGGTTCAGATCAATGAAGTCCCAAATGCCATGCTCTTTTGATACCCCTCAGTGACAAGCATAGTGGCTGCTGCAGTGTGTTATGGCAGGTTACGGGTTTGCTGCATAACCGGCCACTGCCATCTACTCCCCTCCCCTCTATTTGGTTTCTCCCCNTCCGCCTCTTTCCTGCCTTCCAGCGCGCCCGCACCACCGGTGGGTCTGGTGAACCCGAACTGGGACTTCGCCGACCCTCCCGCGCCCGCGAGCTGCCTCCGCCATCCTCTCCAGTCCGGGCGGGTGCCGGCACTGGCGAATACACAGCTAGCTGGACAGCCAGTGTCGCGGCAAGTGACCTCACAATCTCTTGCTGTAATTACCCCTCCCGGGCCACTGGCACAGAGCTGTTCCTGTGGAATGCATCCGCAGGGAGCCCTGGTGAAAGGCTCACATGCGGGGTGTGCGTTCCTGGCTCCTGCTCGGAGCTACACCCTCATCTACTGCCCCGAGGCCTTCCCCTGCAGCCAGCTCCATCTAGGGTGGATGTCGTGTGCAGCCTTTGTGCGGGCTGTCATTTCTAATCTTGAGATCTTCTGATATATATTCTTGGGTAACAACAAAAAAGTCAAGTTTTACAGCCAGTTAGATACAATTAAACTGCAGGGAAGGCTGCCACACATTTAATATATGCTCTTACAGATCCACGGTGTCCTGCTTCACAAGTATTTGACTAGCATTCAATTCTGTGGAAATACCTGTCACATTAGAG
The DNA here is from genome assembly GCA_013397915.1 of Daphoenositta chrysoptera. Taxonomy (NCBI): domain Eukaryota; kingdom Metazoa; phylum Chordata; class Aves; order Passeriformes; genus Daphoenositta; species Daphoenositta chrysoptera. Next base: position 1,116,522 of record VZRO01003936.1, on the reverse strand, counting down.
TTGAATATTTATACAAAGTTACCATACTTGAAGGAAGCTGGTATCCCCACAATGGTTTTGTTTGTTTGCTAGTTGGTTTTCATACTGGGTACTCACTACTAAAAGAACTATCTCTGAAAATACAATATAGCTAAAAATGACTTTTCAAAAAAATCTTGACAGATAATTGCATCATTGGAATTACTGTTGTGTTCAGTTTGGTCAAAACCAACATAACAATAATAAAACACTAGCTGTACCATACCTTTGTACCAAAATAGGTAATAGTAAGCAAAGTCAATGTTTAACAATTTATCCTTAGATCACAGTAAATGTCTCATACGGGAAATCAAGAAGTATTTTCTTACTCTAATTTCACCATTAAAATTCTTTTCTATGCAAAAATGTTTACTCTGCTGCTTTAATTAAAGCTGTAAAGTAGAAAATAAAAGTCTTTTCAGCTCTGTTCTGTATCTAATGTTGCTATTCATGTGATAGTTTTATTCTTACATCACAGTCAGAGAGTAAATTTAGTCCGCAAGAGTTCTGCTGCTCTCAGTTATTAGCGGTAATCAATACTGCCTTGTGTTACATGCATAATTGACAATTTCCTGGTGCTCTTTTATACTAGATTACATATGTTATTCTTTACAAATAACAACTCTTTCATCAAGCAACTAATATTTCCTCTGAGGAAAGCAAGGATTGACTCAGGGACTCTACCTTCTCTATTGTAACAACTGGAAGCCCAACCAGCATCACCATATTAACCAGTCTAACGCAGCCGGTGTTTAAGTCAGGACTACCCAAAATGCAAACATCTCTTGCTGCCTCGAATTGTCACACAGGACATGGAAAGATCTGGGAGCACTGTGAAAGGCAGGGAGTCAGAGAGATTGCATAGGAGACTAAATATACAAATATATAAGGAACAAGGTGTTGTGGTTTTTTGGTACTCAAATGATTATTATTCAGACAAGAGCTCTCATATTATTAAATATCTCAAAGGGCCAGCACAGGGCATGCAGCAGGCACATTCCTCTGTTCTTATCAATTTAATCTGTTAATATATATAAATTAAGATGTGGTGATTTCACAGAACCAAGTTAAAAGCAAATTCTGTCTTGTATTATGAAAACCTTCTCATTATTTTCTTTTATGTTTTTCTTTTTATACACACTGGTAGTAGTTTTTTGCTCACAGAATTTAGCCTTCGTGGTCCACACAAGAGCTGTTGGCAGTAAAGAAATTATACTGTCCACACAGCCTGACTTCCTCTTTTTTGGATGTATTGCTCTTGTTTGATAGAAAAAGAAAAAAAAAAAAGCTTAAGAATGCAACAGATTCTAAGTATATAAAATTGGAACATAAATCTGCCAAGTCACATGGCTACTAATATACTAATTATTGCAGTGCACTAAATATTGGCAGTGTACATCCTTAAAACAAGGACTTTCTACTGAAGTTTATCCTGCTAGTTCTGAAGCAATTTTGTTGTCAACAAAAAAGATCATTACCAACTTTATATGCTCTGTAGTTTAAACAGAAAATAATTGGGGGNTATAAGAGTTCATTTAAAAAAGACAGAATAAAATTGAGTTATAGAAAAGCCTGCATAAAAGCTCGTCTAAAACTGCCATACAGCTTGAATGCTGCTCTGCAGGCTTTGAGGATGTTAGTCTGCTAATTTAGAAGCTTTAAACTTATTTATTGTTCATGAATATGCTATGCTGACAACTCTAAGACAGAAGTAATCTATTTGTCTACAGGATGGGTACAGCAAAGGAATATAAGTTTGATTTTACTGAGTCAGATCAAGGAGTGGAGTTTCTTTCTTACAGTGAAGGAATTCACAACAGTAAATGACACTTGCAGTTTATTTCTAAGTAGTTATTTCCCACTACTTGCATGCCTGTGTTTGAAGAAATGGAGGTAAAAGAAAGAAATAAACAAATAATTACTAAGCTAATTAATTTTAACTAAGATACCTATTTTACAAAGGCATATGTGTTCTTTAGCAGTCCAGGGCAATCTCAAGGGCACAGGCTGATACTGAAACCTCCAGTAAATGCAGTCCTGTAACTGTGCAACAGGTAAGGCAATTAGAAGTGATAATGAAAAGCCTTGATAAGTCTTTTCTTTTTTTTTCCTTTTTTTTTTTTAACACTAACATTCATTCTGGATTGTTAGTAGAGAAAAGGATGAATAGGTGGCTACTGATAAGCAACAGATAAGCAGCCACTGTGTTCAACAAAGTCCAGCAGTATTATTTTGAAATCATTCAATCTGAAATTCTGGAAAAGAGGCCAATGAATTGAGGAAAAAAAAATCCCACAAGATAGAAAATATGTAAGACAAAGTTTCTCAAAACTCCAGGAGCTTCTGATGTTTCTATAACAAAGTTCATTTGATATATTAATGAAGGAAAACCATCAAATAAAAGAAATTACTCTGGTATATCCTGCACAATACCAAAACAGGAGAAGAAGGACAATAAAGGACAATACAAAATTCATGAGAGAATACGCAAGATGCTTAAAACTGCAGAACATGAGAAGTTTCTAACTACCATGGCAATAAATGGTCATTAATAACTGCAAAATTAATACTATTGAATGCAAATGGAAATATACTCCCTTGAATCTATTTTTTACTGTGATGGTGACAGAGCACTGGAACAGGACTCCCAGAGGCTGTGGAGTCTCCTTCTCTGGAGATACTCAAAACCCGCCCGGACACAGTCCTGTGCAAGCTGCTCTAGGTGAACCTGCTTTAGCAGCAGAGTTGGACTAAAAGATTTTCAGAGATCCTTTCCAATCTCAAACATTCTCTGATTCTGTAAAATACTTAGATTTCAAAGTAACTACTTAGATGAATCAAAGTAGTTATGATCTTCTCTGAGATGAAAATTCTGCTCTAGAAAGGGATCAGGTTGCACTTTCCATTAAAAATTTTAATCTCAGATTACTAAAGAATGCACCTGATAAGAAGATATTTGATGAACAGGTATTATGTATTTGTTTGTGTGTGTGTGTTTGTTTATACACTCAGGATGCATTAGATACTGAATGTTCTCTTATGCAAAAGCCCATTTCAACTGTTCATGAAACAAATACATCTGATCTAAGACAAAAATATATTTCTACTGATTGAAGTCTATTTAAACTTTCTAAGTATGAAAAAATTCTTTACAAGTCACTGTTGTCCCATCATACAGCTTGCTTCAAAACTAATCATTGTGCACATAAAACCCTAAAAAAATATCTCAATCATAGTACAGATTATGACTTTTCTATATTAAATGAATACACTTATGGCTAAACAAAGGCCTGTTTTTGGTCTACACTAAAAGACAAAATTAAAACTACCAAATATGCCTACTCAGATCTGTGAATATAAGTCCTAAAAGGAGAAAATAAGTGCTAAGGGTTGATTCAGAAAAGTACCTTATTTGCAGAGAAAAAAAGGAGATAGATATAGTAAAGGGAGCATAGCTAAGAAATAGTGAAGATGCTGCACTACTTAGGAAAAGAAAAAAGTGGGAAATGTCTGTGTCCTATCACAACTGTTTTTATCCACTTGTCCTCTAGTATCTGTACTGTTATTTCTGGGAAAATGTAGGCTTTCTTTAGCAGCTTAGATCTACTTTGCCACGGTCCAGTCTCACCAGAAAGGATTAATGATGCTCTCTGTGTACTCTTTGTTCTGGTAGGAATTCAGGCCAAGCTTCCCCGTGATGGTGAAAATTGCTTTTTTTGCAGTCACGGCTGCTTCCTCCTTTAGCAACCTGGTCTAGCAAATCAGTCCTGCTCAGTGAGGTCCAAACTAGAGAAATGTATTGTCATGACCATTTACTAACTTAGCATTTCCCCACTTTGCTAGAGCTTTGGATTGCTCCTCAAAGCAGCTTTCTCCATCATTAAGCTCTTGTACTTAACTTGGGCACACTGTGTGACTTGGCTGCCATCAGATATTCCTTTACTGGATATTGTGACAGAGGACTGCCCAAGATTTCACTTACTGTCTGTGGCCTTAAGAAAACAAATGCAGTGCTTATATATCTGACAGAGCTTACAACTCCTCCCATGAGGGCTGCTGTGCTCAACAGAAGCTTTCCTTTAGGTGGAGAATTGTGAAGTCTACCAGCTTCCTTAAAATACTTTCCTCCACGCTGAAGCACTGACAGCTTGTAAGAGAATAAAGGAACATTTTATTTTTCTCTATTCATTTCTTTAGTCAGTGACTTTACCTAAGAAATGTAACTTTTCCGTAAAAATGTAGAGTTTCTCTTTATCTCTCTTATCTGGGAGCTCGTCTGTGCTACCCTATTTTGCATTAGGGAGTACTGAAGTATAATGCAAATTATCAGTGTATACAGGTAATTTTGTAGGAAATGTCAATCAAATATGTAATTTTCAAAGCAATTATCAGGTAAAGAGTGTAGTGCATTTTAATATTTGTGAAAAATTCCCAAGGGTATATATAATTTCTGGGCTACAGGCAAGCTAAAATATTTTTGGAATACAATATGTAAGGCTCTTAAAACTATCTGTTCATAAACTTCAGGAATTATCATAGGCTATGTTTGAGTGGCACTAAGCTTGCAGGAGTATATCATGCTTTGTCTTGCTAAAAAAGAAGTGCTAGCAAATGCAGGTCCAAAATTTCCACAAAGAACATAGCAAACCACAGGTACAATCTACCCGTGATTTCCAAACTACTAAAATCACATTACTGATTAAAAATAAACCCATAAAATCTTCTCATTTGCCTATCAATATGTCACATGGTGGTGGTGCTCTACATGACCAATATGTTGTTTTATGGTCAGGAACACACAAGGGTGCTGCTTATTCTGTTTCACCTGTAGTTCACATTGTCTTCAGACATGGCTAGCATAAAATTACCAATTACATATTCATATGTCATCTTGATTACTAACGCTGACACATGCTTAAATTCTCAGGGTGAGAATCATTACCATTACAACACATTAGATAAACTGTCTGTTCATAGTGTGTGTACCTTAGATTCACAACAAACTTGGATAAAATGCATTAGCTTAAGCATCATCCATTGATGTTTTTTTACACCTAGGTTAAAAGCCAGGGCATTTATAATAGACTAAGAAAGTGCATAGTCAACTCATGCAGCTATCTCTTATACTGCAATAGCCGAATTGTGTTTAAAATTTTTTCAATCCTTCTAAATTGTGGGGAAGATGGAGAAATGCACTTGCCAGTAGCAAGGGGACATATCCTCCATGGAATCATTTAGACTGTGGAATCACGACAAGGTTACAGACAAGGTTACAGTTAAATGATCAGAGGAATAAAGCTAGGGAATACACAACCAAATGCTTTATTAAGGTAATGGGAACCAGGGAAAGGTGGGATATTTATAATAACCACCTCCTGGCTTATGTACAAACCCAACATTTTCTAGTTCAACACAAAGTAAGTGTGCTGCATGCAAAGTACAATGTCTTTGAAGAATTAAACTCTGAAAAGAGAAGTAGTTGGTTGCTCCCTCAAGGATGGTTTAGCAGCCACAAGAAAGTACAAATAATCAGTATGGGTTAGGGTCTTTGATCTACACAATCTTAGATGAGTGAAAAGGGTACTAAACAAATCCTGTGCATAAAGAATGCATTTGGTGTTCCCAAAGTTCTGGGCCTAGTGTAGAAGTACATATCGCATCAGGTCCATCTCAGGAGGGGGCTTATAAGGTCATGCAAAGTATTAATTTCAGAATGGTCTACAAGGCTTATGCCAGCTAGATCATAGCCATCTGGCAGATTTGTTAAAACAAACACTTAATATTGTACACAAGAGTAATTTCTTTATTACTTGAGAGATAATGAAGAAAATTAAAGGACTCACAGAAACATTCCAAGACATTTGTTGCATCTGCAAAGAGCATACTTTCTTCCAAAATCCACTTCTGACATCTTGCTTTCAGCAAACTTTATGAGAGAAACCTATTAACTATGCATCACATACTAGTAACAACCTTTTTCCATTCCTCAGAAGCTTAGCTAATCCCTTCTGAGTTTAAACACATTACACTGAGACCTTATACGCCTTACCCAGTCACAAAGTTTTCCCTGTCTTTCAGTATTTAAATGCCTTGGGATCGTCTTCTGGCATAAGTCTGATTTCCTGCATGTCTTTTAACTCTTGGAAAAATTCTATCTGTAGTCTCATTTCTGACTACTCTGTGAAGATCGAGAATAAAGAATTAAATGAAAACTTTGATAACAAGGCTTCAATCTTCTATCAGTAAATGAGTCAGATCAATTTCTAGATGCCTTAGTTTTAAATCTTTTTACCCAATTATTTAAATTCATCATGGTACAATGGCTCCCAAATCTATTGCCCTTTAGACCTTTCAGAGTTTTGCTTGGAGGTTACAATACAATGCAATGATATGCAAAGTACTGCCAGAAAATGGAACACCAAGGGGAGTAACACAGATCCTAGAAAAAACTATGTGCACACACACAAAAAACCAACAACAAACAATAACAACAACAAAAAACCTCCCAGTCCTTTAGGTTATATGTACATGGGAAATAATTTGAGCCTTTTGTCACTCAGAGGCATTTTCTTCTTGCAGTTGTTTCTAATCCTAATCAGAGAAAAAACTGATACTCATTTTCTAAATGGAGAACCTAGGGACAAAGGCAAGAGATGATCGATCTCACGTCTCTTTTAGAACTCAGACTGCCTCAGTGCCACTGTACCTAAGCAATACAGTGATTTTGGTAATTTACTAGGAAAAAAAAAAAACAAAACGAAACCCCAGGCAATTTAACTTCACATCTCTGTATTAAACAAAAAATCCTGTAATAAATCTGTATAAGAAATGGAGAAAATGGTAGGTAGAGTGGTAGGTGTTTGTGGTTCCAATTTAGGCTTACAAAAGAAACAGAAAAGTCACCAAACAGAAAAAAATAAAAGTAACTTGTGCTAAAATAATACTTTTGTTGAATACATCATGAAGGAAAAATGCTTAAACTAGCTCCACTTATAATGCAGAAATAACTGTTTTATAATCTGGTTTTAGGAACTAACAGTGTCTATCTTATCATTTGTGTTGAGGCAAGATAAGAAAAAGATCACAAAAGGAAAAAGGAAACTAATATATACAATCAAATACAAAAGCTATATATTATTTTGAAAGAATTTAGTTAATAATCACGATGCTGAGCCGTTTTGATTTACTGTATTAGACATGAAAAACAAGCATGGTAAAGTAGCCTGCATTTAGAAGTTTGATACAGTATTATGAAGCAACAAATCCAGAAGTAGCCCTCAAAAATTGAATAACTAATTAATTTCATAATATTTTCAAAATCTGATACATACTGCTGCTTTCTAAACTTATAATTACTTACTTAATTCTTCATTTATTTAACAATAATAGAAAACTAACTTAAGCATTACAGGCCACAGTTTCCAAGGTGCTAAAAACTGAAAATTACTGCTTGAACTAAAGCTGGATAAGTGTTACATGATGGAAATCTTTCACAGCCTTCTTAGATGCTCAGGCATTTTTATACAAAACTGTATGCATTTAAAGAACTGACACTTAACAAAACCCTCAAAAGTCATTATCTAAACATCATCCTTCCCCTTGAATCTTGCAATATCCAAAATACTTTCTAGGATATTTATACAACGGGCTGTGGGGTAAGCACTTTATGATGACAACTAAAATTCAAGGAAGAACTGTTCAGCTAAAAATGAAAAATGAAAACAACAGCAAACAATTAAATTAAAGCACACCCTAACTTAGCACAGCAGGGCACATTAGGATCCTCATGTACTATCCTATAGGCCAAATGCAGCTTGGCAAGCATAGCTGAGTGGGCCACTAAAGGAGTCCAGAACAGAAGGATTAATACATGAAAGAGAATCAGGCTTTCTTTCTTTGCCTGATCCTTTTACATCCACTGCATATCTAATACATATTAGCTAATACAGCTAATATATAGCTACCCTTCCTAAAATTATTTAAGAATCACAGCTGATGTTTTCTCACCTATTGCTGCTTCTTGTGTGTGATTTTGTTAAAAAAATAGATAAGGAAGAACATGCAGATAACACCATTTTCGGAAATGAAAAACTGAGTTTACACTTACTTTATAGTATTACTTTGTACAGCGAGCAAAGGGATTCATTTATGAAATGATAGTGGCCAAAGTAGGTAAGAAGAAGTGGTTACAAGGAATAGTGAAATTGGATAGAGAAGAAATAAAGCTTGAGCATCTCTTTAGCAATTTATTGTGAAAACGAACACTGTTAAGAATAAAAATTTACCTATTTAATCCATCTACTACAGTTTGCTTCTGGGAATAATATGGAAGGCACTATGGATAACCCTGTGAGAATGAAAATAAAGAATACACTGTACAGTATGACTTTAGAAACATGCCATTCTTTAAGTTTACATTACTGCATTTATTTTATTCAGTTATTTCTTCAATTTGTTTTCACTAAAATATTCCCCCTGAGAGATTGTCATACTGAGCTGCTCCTTTTGTACGGTGTCTGTCTCATGTTCTTTGACTTAGGCATACTTTCAGGTAATTGTTAGTGACAAACCATAGCAGTTAATCCATAGGGATGGTTTTATGCATCATCACAGTAAAGATCTGATTTGATCCAAGGACCCACCCTAGACATCAACTGCATCTCAGCCTATTGCATCTGATCCCTGAAGGCAGAGCAAGATCTAAGTTTTAGGTAGATGAGAAAAGCACCTCAGATCCTTAAGACCATAAAAATAACAGTCTTTTTGAATCAGATACATTATGAATCCGCAAGCAAGGTATTTTGGAGGGGAAGCTCTCCAGCATTTGTGTAGTTTGGCACTTTGTATGACTTAATATAGCTTAATTATATTGTTAATTCCAACAAAGTGATAGCAAAACCCTAAAAAATGCTTTAATTTAGAATGAAACTTCAACATGGTTAACATTTTTTGTGTCAGTGAAATAGAAGGAGGCAAAACACATTTGGCACTTAACATGATGGAGCTGTATAACTATAAAACAGAAAATGGAAAGACAATGGCATTCATAGGAAAAAAATCTGGTTTTCTTTATATTTTGGTTTTGAAATGGAAGGACCAAATCAATAATTTTTTACGCATGAATGTTTATACTAACTCACCATAACCAAAAAGATCAAGTTTTCTACTTTGGAATCTGTTCTTTCATTGAATGCCTTGCAAGTATTATTTAATTAAAAACTGGTGCATTGACAGTATGCTTACACCTAAATATTTATTATTTAACAATAAAAAATTTAGTTTTGTGTAAATTTGTCAGTGTGAGTGCATGGTTTGCTTAGAAAAGTTCTATCCCTCATATAAATTCAGAAGTTCACAACACCAGAATCAACACTGTCAACTTTATTAACTTTCAGCTTGGAAGAGGTGGAATCAGATCCCTACCGATCTGTTTAAACAGCAAAACCCAGCACTCGTTGGAATGTTTTACTACTGCATTCACTAGCATTATTTGTGTCTCTTTCAGTGATTCCCAGGGACAGAAAAAAATGAGTTTGCTGGAAACTTGTGCTCCCTCTGCTGTCTGAATCAAGCATGAAAAGCCAGCAAAAGCAATACCATGGGGGCAGTATTACAAATGCAGAATGATTTTTTGAATTTCCTGGCCACTCTAAAAATACTACATAAAAGATAATTGATTCTAATTTATTTGAAAGAGGATAAAATGTATATATTTGGATTGGGTTTTCATTTGCCCTACTGCATATTTAATAAAACAGACAATGTATCCATGATTTCCAGCTATGATGCCTTGTAAACATTACCAGTGACTAATTGAATAGTCGTTTGAATCAGTACAAAGCAATTTCCCTCTATCAGATTAAATAAGTCACACCCTGTCAAGGAAAAATCTATTTAACATCAACCCAGCAATTATAAGCATTTTGGAACAAGGCAACAGAAATTCTATTTGTAACTAAAATTCCCTATATATAGTGTAGGAATTTGGCTTAGCATCACAAGTAAATTTGTTCTTCACTAAAAGTTTGCCTACAGCACAAACTGTAAAAGAAAAATTTTCCTTTTATTATAACAATTCTGTAATGGAGTTTTACACATCACTACTAGACAGCTGTAAGCATTAGTTCATTTTCATGGTTTCATAATAATTATTTCTTATTGTTTGTCTCTAGGTACCAGGAGCAAGGTCCAGATTAAAAAGCCTTAAACCCCAAGAAAATAAATTCATCCATATTTCTTCAGATGATAAGATCACAAATGAAATTCGCTATCATTAACTTTCTTTTTTTCCTTTTTTTCCTCTGTTCTGTTTGGCTTACAGCTAATACATTCAACTAATACTATCCTAAAATGTAAGCATACATAATTGATTATATGCCATTCTGATAATTTTATCGGGAATTGTAAGCAAGAAGCACTGAATAAAGGCCAGAAATATCCTTTCCCTCTACAAAGGATGGCAAACCAAAATAATGAGCAAAAAATTTCAGGAGAAATTATGGACAATTTTTTCAGGAATTCTGAGGAGGAAACAATAAACATTTGATTTATTTCAAATTTGTGTTAAATTATTTTGCAGATAACTAAATATTTGTAGAAGAGAATTGTAAATTTTCCTGGTTGACAAACTACCTACGACTATCACATTGATGTGGGTACAATTCCTTGAAATATTTTCACAGATGTGACTGATTTATGAACCTTGTGATTTAGCTGAGCTATTCAGCACGTGTCAGTTTTGCTTGAACCTGCAATTAATGTGCAAATTAAAGGAAACTGAACCAAATTTGAATGAAAAGATACAAATAGCTTTCAAAAGTTTCAGGCCAACGCAAAAGATACCTGAAGGAAGACCAAGGATGCTACAAAGCCTTAACAGGAAGCCAAGGGTAATACAAGCGGTGTGGCCAAGACACTGATGAGGTCTGACGGCACACACTCCGCTCGCTCAGCGCTCGGAAGCCGCCAAGGACCCACCGCACCGCCCCAGGACACAGGCACCGCCTCGCTCTCAGCAGGTGTCACACTGATTTGTGTTTCCACACAGAGCGAGGAGACACACAGGAACAGCAGCAGCCTGCAAAGACGCGTCTTGCAGCAGTGAAGAGGAAGGCTCCATTTAAAAACAGAACAAAACAAAGTAACAAAACCTCCAAACAAAACAGGAAAGAATCCCCAAGTAAGCACACGGGAAAAAATCCAAACCAAAACAAAAAGCACCCTGAATAAAAAAGTGGGATTCAGTGGACAAAATGAAGCAAAATCTGATCTGTCTTTTGACCCATATGACTAAAGACTTTTTCTTTTGTGTCACTGAGCCAAATGGCATAGCCTCTACAATTCCAAAGGCACTGTTCATTAACTAAAATGATGATAACATTAATTTGCGTTTGCAGAAGGAACATTACTTCATCGTGTTTTAAAGAACATTTCCCCCCATTCTAGCAGGTTTTTCAATATGAGGTAATGATGAGACCCTAGGAAACGGTGCCAAAAATCCTGTTGGGATTAACTAAAGTCATATTGAATGCTGAGTCTTCTTGCTAGGCTTCACTGCATATCAGCTCCTGAGAAGGCCATTTGGGTGCAATCCTCTAAAGTGCCTGTGGAATGGGCAGCTCCTGGAGGGAAGGACAGTATTTTGAAATTAGCAACTAAATCTGAATTTATCTCTAAGGATTTAAGAACTTTATTTCATCTAGATTAGAGTCCTGTTCTTTGGTGTCAGAAGGTATTTGCGACTGTTAAAAGCAAGAATGTAAAATAAGGGCCTGGATTACCCACAGCTTTATCCTGGTAGGCAGAGAACAGCCAGACATATGCCTTCTTCTTTCTCACAGATGCCGCAATATTTCTGGATTAGGAGGAGGGGATATATTGGACCCTAACAGTGAAAGAATTGGCTTGAGGCACTCTGACACAGCAGGGAGTTTATCTTTCACAATGGAGAGCAATTTTCTCTCTGATGCTAAAAAGTATATGTTTATGTTCAACTGGTACTACATGTAATAATTCCAACATTGTCATTTTGTATTGTAATTGTTAACTATTATCAATCCTTCTCACTCTGGAAAGCAATACAATCATTCTACAAAAGGATATGCCTTATTTTGTGTAATTTTTATGTATGTTTTTATAAGCTGAAATGCATTTAAATAATAAAATTTTAATAATTAATTTTTATTTTTCCAAAGTAGACAAACAATTGACCGAATGGGTGGGGGATAAAAATAAACCAGTCACCGACAAAACCTATGACAATACTGAAACTGAAAACAAAGTTCTGTTATATGCTTGGGGTTTTTTCAGAAAAACGTTATTTGCAATATGAAACTTTAAAAATTATCATCCATAAAAGTCCAAAATACGTTTTAAAACATATTTAAAATTTTTAGAAGAAAGTAAATGTATTTAATTTTCTTTAAAAAATACTTCAGATAACAAAAGTAAAACTCTATGCTCCTATACCAATTACAGAAATGATAACTGACTTTTAAAAATACGGAGTAAAGATTTTGAGGAAGAATAAAAACTGTAAACATACAGACAAAAGATACTGGATTCTTAATTCTTTAAAGCTATATACATAAATCCTCACTTTGATTTCTAAGGTAGCTACTTACATTTACAAAAGTAATGAAGATATAATTTTAAGATTATCTGAAAAATGTCTGATATTCATCTACTGAAACTTAAAACTACATACAGTTTAGAAGAATCTATTGTATAGAAAATTAAGTTCATTTGGAAATGACAAGTTACTATTGTTATTATTATTACTATTATCACCTCCTAATGATTCAACAAAAATAATGTTGCACAATATTGCACCTATCTTGCTCACTATGACACTGTTTTTATGTATGACCCCTCATTTCTCATAGTAACAAAGAGGCCTTGGATTGGCTTACTTTTTTATTCTATGCCATCAAAAAGTTGCAAAGAAGAGACTAATCTTTACATTACCTTTTTCTTTGTCTCAAACAACAAGGAAAAATACCCCATTTTTTTATCAATTATGTTTGATTAGAATAACTTCAATAAAAATACTTGTTCCAAGTTAAAGACATTGCAATTCAACAGCAATGACAAAAAGAAGGCTGAAAACACTCAATTATAAATCAAGTAGACATTTGACATTTTATAATATGCAAAACTGACAGTCTAAGTCTCATCTTCTCGATCAGCTTTGATCAAATTTTTCATTTTGTTATTTCTTAGTCAAATAGACACAGCGTCAAGAGCTGCAGCAATATTTCCATCAATCACCACCCAAAGAAGGAACACTGTTGGTCTCTTTGCTTTTGCAGAAGACTTTTTTCTTCCTGGTAGTCCACAGTTAAATATACCACTAATCCTGGGCAATAGTCTCAGTTCCCGTAATCTAACAAAAATTTATGACCTACCCATTCAGCCTTAATAAGTGTCATGGTCTCCCATCTTTTGTTGTCACTTCCACTGTATTTATTCTGAAGTAAATGAAACAAGAGCTCCCAAACAAGAAACAGGAGCTCCCAAACAAGAAACCTCTGAAGATGCCAAATACTTAATTAGTTAATCTGTAACAGATACATACTGGATAAGGAGCTCCACACCTGTGTAAAATGTACCCTCTATCCATATGCTAAAATAAGTTAAAAGTATATATGCTTACTACTGATCAAGCAAAGACAACAAAATGTCATCTTTTTTATTTTCTCTTTTGATCTGAACATAGCAGGTTTTAGATAAACAAAAAGATTTGTTCTTGTTGAGTTTTGTTGTTTTGCTGTGGTGATTTTTTTTTAATCTTTCTTTGCTATTAATAAATTTTTGAAATTTATCATGAAAGAAATACAAATTAAGGATCTTTTCTTCTTTTTTCTTGTTATAGTTTTTTTTCCCCAGTTATGATAGGAGTTAGAAATCTCCTTCAGAATCCACAGATTGAAATGATAAAGGCCAGGGATTAAGCACAGCCGATTAACAGTCTGTGTCCTCTTCAATCTAGCATTTCCACTGTAGATAAACCCATATTCAGACTGAAGTTATAATAAACACACTGTCCTCAATATCATTTCCCTAGATGACCTCCTCAAAACTGACATTCAAGTATTCTTGTGGAAAATTACAGTTCATAGTATCTGAAAAAGCAGCCTAGGCAATATACACCCACACAAATAATTCTGAAGATCAAGCCAAATGTTTAGAAAGCAACTGGATAAAATGATAGTTCCACTGTAAATATTTTATTTGCTTCAGTTCTGAGTAATTTATTATTACTATAGGTTTGACATATAAAATGAAAGAATTTTCCTAGATTTTATCTTTATTCCTTGTACTGTTTATCTTTAAAATAACTGATTATTTATACTTTTGACCAAAAAAAAAAAAATCTCAATGGATCACAGTGATTGCAATTCCTTCCCTTCCAAAGACAAAAGAAAACAAACCGCGAAATTTTACAGCTACCCTAGATACTGTGAAATAGAAGCATTACTCTAAGGAAAGGGACATCAAAAAACACTTGCCTGGTGAAAAACAGCGAAAGAATAAAAATCTACATGGACAGAATTTTATAAATATTCTGCTAGGTATGTGTATTGACTTCTGTGATAAATAGTATTTTCACTTAAAATGAAAAAAAATAGCCGCTAAAAACAAAGATAGTTTTTGCTTTGTTAGGACATTTTGAACATGGGAAATTCTGACAGGATTCTCCTGCTATTTGACATTTGAAAAACAAAATCTTATGGGCCTAAAGAGAGGCTATGATTAATACAGACACAGACTGTATAACAGGTCATTTTAATTTCTTAACCTAGAAGCACGAATTATTTTAAGGAACTATAGATTTATTTGTTATTTAATTTCATGATACTTCTTCAGACAAAAACAGTAACATTTAAAACTATTTTATTATAACTAACTAAAATAATCTACGTAGTTAAAGTGACTGTATTCTACTCTTCTTTGCATTATAGTAGAAGGATTCCAGTGAAGCAATTCTGAAAACAGATGGAGGCATATGTGCATTTATTTATCAATCCTTTATTGAAAGTACATGATCAAAATTTGATTCCCTTTGGCAAAACCACAGAAATAATAAGAAAAAGGCCATGCTATATAGTGAAAAAGAACTGCAACAAAACAAAACAATGAAAAAAACCCTCCAAACCTGAGTTTCATTTTGATTATTCACTAGAATTGATTTAAAGTAAACACTGCAAATGACCGCAGTTAATTCATTAGTTGTTCATCTGTTCTTTCCACCACAGTTAAATAAAAAAAAAAGCACAAAAAATGATTAAGATTAAGTTTCATAATCAGAGATTTATTAGGTTTGGATTATTCCAGCCACCCTTTTTTCTAGAAAACAATTTCAAAGCTCTTTTAAATCAATGTGTACTGAAGAAAGAATTGAAAATGTGAACTTAACTCAAAGTCACTCACTTTGAGATCTTACTTCAAAAACTAATTTCATGGTCTGTCTCCATAACAACGTAGCTTATTTTTGCCAACTAGGACTCATATAATGAAACATAACATCTTTAACCAGATTGTATGGACTACAATTTAAGACTGATTTTGAGACACAGTAACTTAGGACATGTAATTTGTAGGTCAGTTCCCTTTAAGCATCTCTCTGGTCAGAAGATTGCATCTATTCCTCACCAAAAAAGCCAGAGTTTTATTAATTAGTGATAAGATACACAGCATACAATTAAAACATTGTGTACTTAATTTATTAATTCTTAAGCTTCTTGTTCCCCAATAAAACCTTTTAAAAATGCCTGCCATATTCTTGAGGAGCAATCTTACCTTCACCTCATCACTGACACAAACCTCGTCTTCTCATTATTCTGTTACGTATTCTTTTATGCATGTGTTTATATTTTCAATAGGAGATATAAAAGAAAATAGATACCATTTACATTATATTAGAGTAAAAAAAATCTAAAATGAGGAAGAGAAAACCACACTTTTTGCAGAAGTAAGTGGACAAAAAGGTCTACAGAAGGTAAAATTGTATTATCAGTCCTTTCTATTTTAAATCTAACAGCAAATGTGATTAGCTATTCTAGGAAGATGAGTGTTACAGGTTGCTAGTCATTCAGCCTACAATATTTTATTATTTTTCATTTGATATCAAATATTCTTTTCCTAGACATTGACATATATTTTTCCATGTATAATTTCCTGTATTCCCTAATTAATTAATGAAACCTCTTATTAGATTGGAGGAACATATGCATTTATTAAAACTGGATTCTAAAATAAGACTTTGTTATCAGAGCTGATATTCCTTCAGTGAGAACAAATAAAATCTTAACCCAGAATGCCTTCTCAGGGCAAACTTACCCCAGTGACTAATTAAAAGATGAAGGATAAAATCCAGAACATAAACAAATTTGGGAAAAAAAAAATCTATGTTATTATCCAAGGAGTGCAATGAGACTGGAAGAGGGAAAGAAGTGGGTTGCAAAGACCTGCTCCTTTGTCTGTGCACAGGGGCACACACACACACACATGCAGACACAATCGTGCACACAGAGCCCCCACAAACACAGCTTTCCTTTCACAGCACTTTTCCTTTAAGCAGCTTGGTAGTATTTACGTTTGCAAAGCTCCCAGTATTCCCAAACCTTACCCCTTTATTTTTAGCTTTCAAGTTTTTGCTTCAGCTGATGAGAACAGGAAAAGAAGGTGGTATGTTTATTGCTGGCAGACAGCTTGGAAATTCTGAGTAAAGAAGCCAATCAAGGCAGAAGGATTATAATAATCAAAGTAGAAAATTTGCATATTTAGACTATGGTTACTGAGAAATAACAATGCCTTGGTTGTGTAAATCAAACCCTCAGCAAAAGTGAAGGGATTTGCATATCTGGGAGAAATCTGTCATGTTACACATTGGTAACTGCATTCTAATTAGCAGAAAGCACTAGCTTTTAGTGGAATATTAAATACAAGTATTAGTAGTATTTTTATTTTCTGGTGGAATAATAGACCTAGCTCATTTGGGGCCTGATGAAAACAGATCTTCTTGCCTGTAGGAAGCAACACTATTCAAAACGACCAAAGATACATTCATCGTGCCATACAGCTACACTTTTTAAGATTGATATCATGTAAATGTTCAAAGAGTTCTGTGTTACCAATTGTGTTCATCCTTTTTGTCTGTAGAAAGTGGTTTAAAGTAGCCCTCTTGAGAAAGTACTGCACAAAACAGATGAAAGTTTAAAACCACCTGTTCAGCTGTGCATAATAAATGACCTTTACTTCATTTTATATTTAGTGAATGAATAAAAATAAGCTGGATTTAAGAGTTTCACAGATGAAAATCCTAAAAAAAACCCCCTGCTGACTGAATTACTGTAACAATTTTCTATTATCTATTAAAATCAAGAAGAGTTAACAGTAGGCTCAGAACTTTTATAATAAAAGTAAAGAAAAAAAATAGGTGAATTCTCCTTTAAAAATTAGTATGTAACAGTATATTTGCACCATTCATGCACGGAAAAATAACTATGTTACTTCAGGATAACGTTTATTTCCCTTTTCCTCTCTTGTGAATGCTTCTCAGCTGTATTTTAGATGTAAACTTAAGGCTGGCTGACACACCTTGGCCACCACTTGCAATCGAACTGCAGGTTGGTGTTGCACTGAAACGTAAGAGAGAATCCATGCCAGCATATTCAATCTACAAAGTACTACTAATAATGAATGTTCAGAGGTATTATCCATTTCCACAGATAAAACATGGAGGAAACTCAGAAAGATGCTTTGAAGACCTGGACATTACTCATGTGTAGAACTGGTGAGCGCACTCCAGTGCGGGTCTCAGGGTACTTACCATCCTCTGTGGGCACATAGATATTCAAATACAGACAGTCTTCATTTTGATCTTGAACATATGTCACCACAGTATCCAGATTGGCAGTAAACCAGACTGGCAGCATATCGTTGAGCAGGGACCTCTCATCCAGGTACTGCGGGCAGACAGCGGCAAACTGCGTGGCGTTGCGCACACCCGTCCAAGACGACGGCGGCTCCGGGGGCTGAAATCGCCTTTCTCCAGTCGGAGGAGAAGCGTAAGGAACACCCAGGTACTGCTCCACTGGACCAAGGATCTCATTAGGCAAAGGTGTTCTTAAACCACGTATTTTGCCATAATTCGTAGTAACAACTGGGTATTGTGCTTGGCCATCAATGAGAGTAAATCTTATAGCCAGTGCAGTTATCCACAGGAGGAAGTTAGAATTCAACATGACACACACTGGTGTGAAGATCAAAGGCAGCCATAGGAGTCCCATTGGTTTCGACATTATTTAAATCAACATCAGCAGGGCTCTTTTTTCCACAGCCAGGAGAAAATTAATCAGTCAAGGAAAATGCAAACTTATAAAAAAGTAGTCAAAAGGAGATGAAGTGAGGGAAAATGTAACCTTGTTCAGGCAACAAAAAAACAAAAGCTGATGTGTGGTAGGTGCCTCAGCTGACTGGCTGTAGACAAATCCCAATGTCAGAACAAACAAGGGAGTGTTTGCCCCTAAGGCCCATCCCAAACTTTAGTGTTGAATTAATCCTGGCAACGCACAGCACTTCCCAACAAGTAGAATGGTGAGAGATCCACAGTTCTTCCACTGCCCCAGTGAAATGGCTCCTTTCAGTGAAGTCCAGCCCACTCAGTCAGCCTGCGGGCAAGAGAAAACAAGCAATTCAAATCAACCAATTTATGTTGGCATAAACTTAAAATAAAATAAAAAAAAATAGAAAACCCAAAGCTTATATTCATACACTACTTCCATGCCAAGGCCCACAAATGTTTTATGAACTTTAGACATCATGGTTAGCTATGTGTTTCCAAAGGCATGTAAGGTAAGACAGCTAAAACTGAAGCCATAAGCTTGTCAGAGGTTATACCACAAAACAAATATTTCTGCTTCTGTTTATGCTTCCAAACCAAACCACAGTACAAACACTTCTGATTTCAGGAAGAGTATCACAGTTAAGTGCTAGCTTGAGGATATTTTCTGCCCTAAATAAGGAGAATCTTCTCTTTGAGCCTATTTGCACTCCCACAGGAACTATTCATTACTTTTGTTTCCTGTATTGGATAATCTCTTTTTGCTATGAGATGATGACTACAGAGTATTTTTCACAGATATGACTTCTTTTCTGTATGACAACCAAATTTACCTCCACCTAATTCAGAAATTCCAATTAATGTAATAAATAATTAGTTCAAATCAAGTGTGAGAAGAGTTAGTCAAAATTAGATAAAAATTTATTGGTTTTCATATCATTGTTCTATATTTGACAAAAACAACAATGGAATACTAAAAGAAAAAGCATGATACAATCTCTTAAGTCAGCTTTCGGTCTACATAATGTTACAATTATGTAACATTACTTGCTTGCATTCTCCTACCTTTATTTTTAAACAGAAGGCAATTCATACAAAAATTCTGTTAATTTTTAATGAAATACAAGTCACTCGCATGTATATGCTAACCATTACAAGTGTACAAATAGACACACATCAACATTCTTCTACCTGCCCAAAGAAATGAAGGACTTCCTTTTTACCCATTATTCAACTCAAAACCACAGACAATTCCACAGGTAAAAAATTCCAGGAAATTGATACTGATACCTTATATTTTGTAGGATGAACACACATTTATATATCAAACTTATACATAAGTGGACTAGCAGGTCCTGTTTTCAGTCAGGACTCTGACAAGGAAAATAATTTGAAAGATATTTTATTCTCTTAAAACTCCTAGAATTCTTCAATTACTTCATTTTAGCACTTTTACCACAAAACTGTTGAAACACCTGAACACCAGAGACCAGAAAAATACCAGATACATCTCACTTGTGATGGACCAAAGCTTCTATTGACATTTTCTGTAGGACTTGCAATTTGAGCACCATTTCTGAAGGACAAATCATTAACAGCTGTAATTTTCATGCCTCCAAGGGCACCACCAGGGGCATGAGTCCCTACTTGAGTTATGCTGCAGGAAGCCCTATGCCCAATCCCATGCCCAGCCTGGATCTCGGCCTCACTGGGTCTCCAGATATACCTTGGACGTGACTCCTCACCCTGCCTGGCATGATGATTACTGGGTGTTGGCAGGATCCTGCCCCTGTTCTCAACCCCCCCTCAATAGGGGGCCTTAGGAGTTCAGAGTCTTGCCCTACCAGCTCTGCCGTGCCCACAGCTCCTGGGTCATCCTCCCCCATGGGCAGCCCCCCTTCAGCTGCTCCCTGGCACTCAGAGTGGTTAGCCAGCTACAGGTCACCCCAAATTCCTCCTCAAGCATCACTTTCTCTTCTGATTTCTGCTACCATCTTTAACAATGGAAGCCAGCAGCAGATGACTGATTTTGAGTAGTATTCCTCTTGCTCTGTCCCATGCTGACTTCAGCACACTTTACCAATCATGCAGCACAAATCAGATTTTCCAGTCATATCCAACTGAGGATTTAATCTTTGCTTAGGGAGGAGCAACAGATCTTATTCCCTTGACACCCACACTGCAGAACTTTGTAATGACATTCTAAGAAATGTGGAATACAGCACTAAGAAAATTGACAAGGTGGAAGGAAACACAATGATGCAGGTGCTGAAAGATGGATAGAGAAAAAAAATTTTTAGGCAAACAGCAAGCAAAAAAAGAGGACACACAACAAGAAAAGAAAATGGGAATGACAAATAAACAAGAGTAAATACATTACTAGCAGAGAGAGAACCAAAAATGACAATGTGAAGGAAAGTGGAAATCCTCAGCTGATACAGCAGAGATAATACACAACTGTAAAAAATGTGACATACTAAATATTGTGGGTTTTTTGGCCACCTGAGCACACGCTGGCTTGTATCCAGGCAGCTTTCAAACAGCACCCCAAAGTCCTCTTCAGCTGAGAAGCTCTCAAGACACTGTTCCCCAAGTCTGGAGGGTTACATGGGGTTTTTGCAACCCAGCTGCAGGACCTGACCCTTGGCCTTATCGATCCTCATATAACTGGCCTCAGTCAATCCTGTTGAGTTCCTATTGCAGAGCCTTCCTACTCTTCAGCAGATCAATACTCCCATCTAATTTAGCATCTTCTTTGAACTTACTGAGGATGCATGCAATCCCCTCATCCAAATCATCAACAGAGACTTTAAACTGGACTGGCCCCAATACTGAGCCCTAGGGAACACTGCTGGTGACCAGCTGCCGACTGGATTTAACTCCATGCAACACCACTCTCTGGGCCTGAATGTCCCGACAGTTCTTCACCCAGTGAAGACTGCACCCATCCAAGCCCTAAACAGCCTGGCTTCCCCAGGAGAATGCTGTGGGAGACAATACCCAATGCATTACTGAAATCGAGATAAAATCCACAGCCTTTCCCTCATCCACCAGCCAGCTTACTTTATGGTAAAAAGAGATCAAGTTAGTCAAACAGGATCTGCCTTTTGTAAACCCATTTGTGAGTATCAGCTGGGCCTGATTCACTTGCTCTCCTGCACGTAGCATTTGATGGCACTCAGGATGATCTGCTCCATGACCAATATCAAGGTCAGGCTGACAGGCTTGTAGTTCCCTGGGTCATCCCTTCTGACCCTTCTTGTGAATGGGTATTACATTTGCTAATTTTCAGTCAACCTGACCTTCTCCAGTTAACCAGGACTGCTGGTAAGTGGTTTAAAGTGGCTTGATAAGCTCTTTCACCAGCTTTCTCAGGCGCATCCCATCTGAGCCCATGGAATTGTGGGTGTCTAATCGGCTATAGGTCAATAAGTAGCAGGTCACTAACCATTTCTTCCTGGTGCATCCTGGGGAAAACTGGTTTTGGTATTATACTGAGGCAAAGAACCCAGATTGAGGCAAGAAAAGCAAGAATATCTTGTTTAGGGTGGGATTCCTGCTCATTTAGGCAGAAAATATCACACATTTCAGTTCATTGACATTACTAGAGGAATTACCATTTTCCTAAGGTTAATTTCACATAGGAAATGTATACACACATACACAGACAAAGACACACAAAATAATTGTCAGTAATAATATCGAGAGGTAAGGAAGAAGGCACGTTATCTATTAATTTGTGAACTATGACACCTATGCTATGATGTTAGATACATCATTGAAAAAATTGAAAGATGTAAATAGAGAGTCACAGATTTCAATTAGAGATTAATCCTAAATAGAAAACTGCAAACATTCTAGAAAGGTTTTTAGATATATCAAAACTAGTTTGATGTTCAATTTTATGTATACAGTCAGCTATTTAATATGCCTTTACATACTGAGTCTACAGGAAGACATGTACTTGTTATGCCTTTATTTATTATGACTAATAGTGTTGTACTTTTTCCATATTTTTTTTACTGCTTCAAATGTTACAAAAATGCATACAGACTTCCTTGCAAAAAATTCCTAGTTGGAAGTATCACTCACTCAAACAATCAAAATCAATCCAAATCAGAATATTCCATTTAAAATGACAACTTCTGGCAGCCCAACACACAAAGAGAAGTCAAGGAGGACCTGAAATCACATACGTTCATGCATGATTTCCTTATTGGGAGAGGAGTGTAATTTGAGGCTAATAAGATATTTATGGCCTTTGAAGAAAATGCAGATTGAAGTTAACAAGGATGTGTCTCTAGAAATACCACTGGCACTTGTTTATAAATCTGTGCCCCAAGCCATGCTTAGAGATGCTTAAATAGTCTATGAATCAGGCATTCAGCACTAAACTGATGGTTTCCAGGATCTGCAGTTACTGCTTTTCAACCTGAGAAGAAGATTGTCGGTAGCTCTACACTTATTCTGTAGCTGCTAGGGATATAGAAGACATGGCTTAGAAGTCCTCTTTGCTCCAGTGTAGAGTAGAAAACAAAAGTGATTTCAATTTTTTTGACCCGCTTGTCCAGGTCATGAACAGTTACAAGAAAACCAAATGGAAATATAAATTATATGAACACAGGAAACTAAAGACTGGACAGATATACTAGGATTTCTCAGGCTTTATCTAAAACAACTGGTACACAACAGTACACCTCAGCTTTCAGTCGCTGACCACCTGCACTCTCTGTCCCTCCCTTCTGCTCATATTCCCAAGCAGTTTTTTGGGCACATTCAAAGGTCTGACCTCAATAGAGTTAGGGTTAAAGACTCATATTCCTTTCATTAGACGTACACTCTGAAAGCATGCAGTCAGCTTGATTAGCTGAAATGTAAGAGCAACCAACTAGTCAGGAGAAGAAAAAGAAGACAAATGATGTAACCAATAAAATTTCAGATTCTCCTCATACTGATATTTTGCTAAGTATTTAATGAATTTCACAGAATATGGGGATTCAAAAAATACTTCATTTACCAAGAACATGAACTGTGTTTTGTCTTCTTTCTATTCTATTTGTCCCCTTGAAATGAGTAATTTTGAAATTATTAAGGAAAGTGGATATATGGTTGCTTGCTTTTTGGGTTTTCTTTATGGTTTTGCCATGTATCTGTGTGTGTGTGTTTGTCTGGTTGATTGTTTTTAAACAAAAGCAATTAAAATATTATCATATTATAACATACATAAAGCTCTATAATAAACTAATATTGTGGTATGATACTGTAAATAAGAACTACCCAAGGCATACAAATTTTTGAACAGGTCTGCAGTATTAATTTTAGCAGTATGTCAATATAGTTTGGAATACTAGCAGAAAACTAATCACAGTTGTCTTCTGTAAAAGCTCTTCCCAAAGCAGGTTTAAATGCACCTCTACCTCATAATCAGCACTACACCCTCTTAATAGGGACTGTATTCAAATGTTTGTTCAATAACAAAAGAGCAGTTTTTTCCAAATATCAGTAAATGCATGCTGGGTTTGTCTCCTATCTTTCATATTAGAAAAACCCCAAAAAACAGTTACAACTTCTTTAGAGATTTTTTCTGAGCTTCTAGAACTTTCTTGATACACTGAAACGGGTTAATTTTCATTCTTCCTTATGGTTTGTAAAGTTATTCAGACATATCAGACAAAATCATTGTGAACAACACAGAGGAGCACCAATCATGCACTAATATGCACTTTCTGGACTGGATTACTTAGAACATTGGTGAGAAGTTTATTTACCAAAACTGGCTGATCATAAGATATTTTTGAATGTCAGAACTGTAACTACAGCAATGTCTGGCTTCCAATTAACATGCAACTAAGTCTTATGAGAAATTCTTTTTCCTAACAGAACATACATGATTATTTTGCTGTATTTTTGTAAGCATTTTCCCAACTGGAATAAGTTATTTATTATTAAATTATTCTTAAAAATACACACTAACACACAAAACACCCTCAAAACAAAATGAAACAAAACAAAACAAAATCTAGACTTCTAATAATTCTAACTGTAGATGACCAGATCTAAGCATGTTTTGTCTCAAACATTGCAAGTACTGCTACAGGAAAGGTGATCAAAGAAGAGGTGGGGCAGTGCTGTCCTGAGCCAACTTCCTGCTCTACCTTGAGACTTGTGCGCAGTTCCCCCCACCCCAACTCACTTCCTGGGGAAGGGCTGGCTGTGCAGCAGTCTAATTTACATAAGAGGCATGCAGAAAGTCTAATTTACATAAGAGGCATGCAGATTGGGCCCCCTCTCACTTTCTTCTCTCTTTCTTCCTCTTTTCTTTAACTGGTTGTTGCAGTTAAGAAGACAACGGCACCATAAAGCAGAAGAGTTCCCTGGCACGTGGTCCAGTGTCTTTGTTCAGCCTGATGAGAACTTACAACACACATCACGCCCTGTACTGGTGGCTCATGACACTAATTTAGCATTATAAACTTCACTAGAGATGAGTATCTGAATAATGTGTCAGAGGATCACAGAAGTATTTAGGTGGGAAGTATAATTTATTCATAGTCAAAAATTCCTTCAAGATTTTAAGTTTAAACTGAGAAGAAAGTGATACAAATTTAAGAACTATGATGTACCCTTGCTGAAGTGCAAATAAATGCCAGATATACAAACACCACTATGGACCCTGAAGTTGGTCTTAGTTGTATGACTAAAAGTAACTGAAGACAAAGGTAGACTTTTTTTTTTTTTTTAATATGGAAATAAATACTGAAAAGCAATACAAATTACATACAAACATTAAATTAAGCAGGCTTGGGTGATTTTTTTAAAGAACATGGCGCATTCACCCTTCTATGAATTTCTCCAAGTGAGGGAAATAGATAGGCCCAGATAGGCTTGGCTAGAAACAACAATAACCATTTACTTTTCAGAAAATGGGCACACATTTCTTTCTTATCATTGCTTCTTGCCCAGAGCTACCACTCTTATTCTGAATTTTTAAATCTCATACACTATCAAAAAGAACAATGGGATTATAAGAAAAAGATGTGTGGTCCCTACCATGTTTTTGAAAACTGCAATTCTCTCAATAATGAAAACAATTTGAAAAGCAAGCAGAGGGAAAGAAAACATGTGATTATCACTCCCGTTCAAGAAAAAAAACAAAGAAATTCACCTCAGCGTTCTCTAAAAAATCAGCTGTTTCGATCTAACTATATGAGGTTGTTGTTGAACAATCACAGATACGGTTTCCCATATTTTTTCTTGTATTTAAAATTATAGAAAAACAGTATGGCCAGAAGGACCCAAGACTAACTGGGAATGCTCAGATAAGACAGTTGCACTTATCTCACTGACTTTTTGAATGGTAATTTCAACTGCTATTACATGTAATTACAGAAGAATTTCAGCAGTTAGACAATTTTCATGATACTTGCTGCTTTTTGAGATAAATTGATGAAGATTGCAAATAAATATGAGGTGTCAGTATTAGGAGGGAAAAACATGGTATAAACTGCTTGCAAACATAAGCCTGAAATAACTAATAATCCCAAAATTACAGGTGTGTTCCATTCAGCTCAAATAGTGATCTGAATTTAAGTTTCCCATGACTGTATGAACACTGAAGCCATGCAATTGTGGTCTAATTGCAGCTGCAAAGTCTTAAGAAAATACTACATTTCTAGTACATATGTTAGGGAAATGTACAGAAAATAGCATCAATACAGTCTACCACAACTGATGGCATCTTTTCCAGCTTTTACTTCTGATATAACCTTGTAAAAGAAATGTAACACATTCTGGGTCTCTCTGTTTCTTTTATGCACCTCTGTTTGCTTAAATTCAGATGTGTTACTACAAAAATAAAAAGATTATGATCTGAAACAGAATGTTCAGCCCTGAGTTTCTGTAAGGCAAAAGCTCCTGTAGAATAAAATCTCTTATGCTCAGAGCAAACCACTAATTTATGGATATGAAAAAAAATTAAAACATGCACACAAAAATCAGTATTTTATACACTAGGCTTACAGAATAGGCCTCCAGAAGTTGAATAAACCCTAAAAAAAAAAAAAAATCAAAGTTCATTACCTACTGCCACTGCAAGACCTTAAAAAAAAGCATTTGTAACATGGAATGAGTCTTAACTCCTCTCCAGTAAGAAAGGTCAAATGACTGAAAAGAAAAATTCTTAAGAGAGTCTAT
Source organism: Daphoenositta chrysoptera (assembly GCA_013397915.1). Taxonomy (NCBI): domain Eukaryota; kingdom Metazoa; phylum Chordata; class Aves; order Passeriformes; genus Daphoenositta; species Daphoenositta chrysoptera. Next base: position 1,089,965 of record VZRO01003936.1, on the reverse strand, counting down.
CAGGTTTTGTCTAAATATTAGACAAAGAAACTCACAGGTCTCAGTCCTCTCTTTCTTTTCTTCACCATTGAACTTAAGTGCATGCCCTTGTCAAGGATGAAAGAAACTAAAACTCTAGTCTGAACCAACTGAGAAACTGTCTAAGGGACTGATTGATATGCAATTTGATCTCTTGAGGCTATTTAATGATTAGAATTTGATATCTCCCTCTTGGCATTCCAGTCTCAGAAGAAGAGACATTAAAAATGTTCCAATAACGAGAAACAGGGTGGGAAAAGCAATTTAAACCAGCTGGGCATGTGAACATATGCAAAAGCATAGACACACACACACACACACACACACACGCACAGACACACACATACACATATTAATATATATGGCCAAAAAAAGTTGCTGCTTTATTATACAAATTCTTAGAACTGAATTACACAGGAGACAGGCAGGACATTTTCATTGCATTACCTGGTTCAGTTACCAGGTGGTGATACTGCCTTCATTCATATGATAATGTCACAATTATGCATTCATTCTGGAAATGGGAAAGTTGAGTGGCTACCCTCATTAACCTGAAGAAATCTAAACCCACACCTCCCTCTTTCAAGTTACAAACATTAGTTTTCAAATAAGGCCAGGATGGCTGCGAGGACTCTGTGAAGCATTCTCAATCCTGAACCACAAAGCTTCACTGTCAGATTCTTACCCTTGGACTATGAGAAAACTCTGCATTCCCATAAAGTAGAAACTTCCTTGGACAGGTATTCTCACTTTCAAGCAAGTCTTAAGCAGATTGTAGGAGAATTATTTCATAAAATAAAAATTGTAACTGGAGATTATTGTTACTATGCTTTTACATATCAAATTTTATCAATTAAATCTTGTCCTTAGGTTTTCTTTATTTGCTTGAAAAGCAGACAACTTCACCAGCATAAGGAAGAGTCCTCCAGCTTCTGTTCCTGTATGGCTCTCCTCCTAACTTAGTGGGCTTTCACCTGCTAAATTCAGTCTTGGACCCCTTATATTTAAGAGGTGAGAGAACATGTCTCAGCAAGATAAGTATCCACAAAATTACCAGAATCACTCACTAGATCAATGTTGCTAGATCAGCGAAGCTGGTGAAGGGGCTGGAGCACAAATCTTACGAAGAGTGGCTGAGGGACCTGAGGGACCTGAGGGACCTGACCCTGGCTGAGGGTGTCATTTCACCTGGAGAAAAGGAAACTTAGGGGTAGTCCTTATTGCTCTCTACAAATACCTGAAAGCAGGCTCTAGCAAGGTGGGGGTCAGTCTCTTCTTCCAAATAACAAGCAATAGGACAAGTGGAAATGGCCTCAAGTTGGAGTGGGAGAGGTTTAGATTAAATATTAGGAAAAATGTTTCCACCAGGAGGGTTGCTAAGCACTGGAACAGGCTGCTCACAGAAGTGATGGAAGCACCACACCTGGAGGCATTTGAAAGGCAGGTGGACTCAGGGACATGGTTTAGTGGTGGGTGTGGCAGTGCTGAATCTTAGAAGTCTTTTCCAACCAAAACGATTCTATTTTCCTATGATCTTAGACAACATTACCGAGACCATTCCTGTGCTGCCTGCTGCGTTCCCCTCTTCCCAGCAAACACAGTTTAAAAGCTTGCCTGGAAGAGAGTCTGTGGCATATCCTCTGCTTACTGTCCTGTCTATGCTGAATTCAATAATGAAGGATGGAATTCTTGACTTTCTAGCTGACATAAATATTGAGAGCTGTGAATTATATCATACTGTGGATCCCTAAAAGCTAAACATAATATTACGATACAGAAGTCCCATTATGGGTCCATATCTCAGGCTGTTTTTCACAGTAAGCACTGGAATTCAGGGTCTAAGCAGTAAAGTAAATAGGGCTAGAGCATGGACTCCAATACTGTCCTGCCCCAGTATTCATACCTCCTAGCCAATGCACAGGCATAAACAGGGAGTAGGATAGGCCAGAGGTATTCCTCAACAGACAGCTTTTTTTTTCTTTTTAGTAAGAAAGATTTTCACTATAGAGATGCAAGCTCTGCTATGTTATGTAGCCTCAGGGGCAGAGAACAGGACCTGGACCACTTTATTTACTAAGAGATATAACCTCATGGGCAGAACCAGAGATATCTCCTCACCACTGATGGATGCCTGAACTCCAAGTTTGACTGTGGCTACTTTTAAGTAGCCACTTTTTGCTTAAATATGGAAAATGAGGGGAAAAAATAGAGGTTGTGTTCCCCCAGAAAATTAATTATATATGACTGTCATCTCACATCAGAGATATTGACAAACCTGTAATATGAAAATATGTACACAACAACAACAGCAAAAGTGAGATTTATTTCCAAAACAACAATAAGAGCCTGGTAAATACTAAGCAGAATCCAACTGCAACATGTAGAAATCTAAGAAACAGACTTCTGAAATTCCACCACCTTGGAAATGCAAATTCTAAAATTGTTACAAAAAATAGCAAGACGATATGCTACAAAGAATGATTCCATATAGTCACAAGCTTGAAAAATATGTCTTCATGCCAGTTACTTGAGTTTTGTGTAGGTTTTTTTAATCACTATTATTTTCTATCGGTTGCCAAAACATGCCAAAACATGCCAAAAAAGCAGGAAAGCTAAGCTTGGAAAAAATATCAAATCTTTTTCAGGTAGTTTTCTGTTCAGTTAAAAAGGTCCTCCATTTCAAATCCCACACTCCCAAATGATAAAAATCAAATCATCTTTCATTGTCTTTTAACAATTCCAAGAGAAATTTCAGAATAATAAATGAATGCTTTTCTCCTAGGTTAAAAAAAAAAAAATTTCTCAAAATTATCTGCATGACAACCCCTATCATTCTACTACATGGGAAACCTCAAAGCCATCTCACATGTTTATATATTACAGTATAATATAAATATATTATAAAAGAAATTATATTTTCTTGCATCAAAGGGTTTTCAGAAATCTAATGTAATATATCATATTTGCTTGTAATGTGTAGAGCTGTATCTGAGTTGGAAATGGAAGCCAAAAAAAACCACAGGAGTTCTCATTTCTCCTCCTGCTCATCCTCCCACTCCCATTATTGGAATGTTTCCATCTTTGCCTAGCACAATGAATAGGCACCTTCTCTACCTTGGAAACAAATACTAAAGCTCATGTTCGTCTCCCAAACTGTATATGGGAAAGTCAGATATTCTGTCTATACCAGAAGCATATACTTCAGGCAGCAATTCTTCCTACTGTAATGTAGGTATTCGATATAAAATATTATTTGAAGTCAACCACTATGAAAACATCCTGAAGATTATGTTTAAAAAGCCCAAGTGGTTAGCCTAGATTAGACAGCTAACTGTCCTGAGCTGTAGCAAGATGATTCTTTCTTTCATCTCTTACCAATATATACAGAATTATCTTTATAAGCACAGAGTTAAGAAACTTATAACTTTCCTGTTTGTTTCATAAATTAACAAAGTCCTCATGACTAAAATCAGGAAGAGCTTATTCTGCTATGAGTTTCTTAACAGTTTTTGTCTGTTTTATTACTAATTGTGCTGACAGTTTATCAAAGATGATGTAGCATCCATTGGTAGGAAATTCAATAACCAGAGTTAAGACTAAAATTCAGATATTTTCTCACCTACTGTCCAATTAATTTTATCTTCTGTGGCTGTTTTTATTACTGTTGTCATTAATATTGTTATTCCCATAACCATCTTCAAGTTATTTTAAAGACTGCTGCAATGTATCTTCCTTGGTGTAAAATAACATTTTAGTGAACAAGTTTATCCATTTTTGCCATCTTCACCTAATACTAGCCTTTACTAACATAGAACTGATAGGTTTGGGGAAAACAGTATTACGTTAGAAATATTTGGGTTATTTATTTTTAAAAAACATGTTTCCCATGATTTCTTGCTTGCAATGAGTACCATTTATGAATGACTTTCTAACAAGACCCATACAATAATATTATCATATTATTTAGCACACTCTACCTGCTTTCACAAGACTGCAGAACTACATGGGTATTTTAAAATATGAGGAGAAATACTTTTTAACAATATGATTCCATGACAAAACGTTATGCTTTGGTACCTCTTCAAGACCTGTCTTACTCTTGTTCTTCCCTGCTTGAAAACATCCTCTTATAAAAGTACCTATACTTTTCCTCTTTTGCACATAGCCTTCTCAGTTCTTTTCTAATTCTCAGATCTTTCTCATAGAGTGCACACTGCCAGCATATTCTTTTCTCCAAATCATAATTCTTTCCTGTGACTCTTTTCTTCTCCCTGGTCATTTGTTTTTAGCTTCCTTTTGTATACAGGAAAAGTAATATGCCCATCAAATCAATCAATGTAAAATTGATTTTTAATTTGTAGAATGAATTTATTTCAATTGTTTTGTAAAGGGTTTCTGGTTTTCTTTATTTATTTGGTTTTGGATTGGGTTTCTTTTTCCCTTTTTCTCTTATATCATATCCATATGGGATGATATTGCAGAAAAAAAAAAAACAAACAGAAGACAATTTGCAGCTGCCAGGTTGCTAGGAAGGACTGATCTATTTTTTCCTGCCCTCGGTCAACTGATTTAGGTCAGGATTGAGAAAAAATATACCTTGTCACATGGCAGGAGTTACAGCTTCCTGTGTGTTTCTATTATATCATCTTAAGAAATCTCACTAATAAAACGTAATACCAACCAAAAATATCTACCACAAACTAATGCAGTCAATTAATAGAACAGATGGAGGTCAGGACAGACAATTAAATCCCTTTGACAGAGGAGAAGATTATTCTACCTCGTCCTGGAGATATGTCAGTAATTCCTGTGTGATCTGACTTACACTTTATTCTTCCAAATAATTCCTTCCATAATGCCTTCTTTAGCATGAGAGAAAAAGATCCATCATCTAAAGGTCTTGTTTGCAGCTGTATATAATTATTAATTTTTAAATGGTGGGAAAGTGCACATACGTTTTCTCAACAGTATTCTTACCAATTCAGAATAAGCAAATCAAATCTCCTTTTTGCCTTTGTTTAGACAGCTGCTGGTCCTTGAAGTCCGCCCCTCGAAAGGAAGATTCAACTATCACCTTGGCAAGGTGCTAACCACTTTTTTTGGAATTTAATATTGTCTTCTATAGGTATCGAATATAACCATCCAGGAGTCCTGATTCATTATTTCTCTGGCCCTGAATTTCAGCATATTTGCAACAGTTATCTTTCCTAAAGTCTTACACAAAGATGGTTGTGTTTCTGGACACGGGAGCTACACTGCCAATAATACAAACTGTAAGTGTTGTTCCCATATCCTGGCAATATCAATTGTATCTTGTGTTTCAAACAAAAAAGAAACTGAGTTGGTTTTTCTTCTGTTTTCTGATTTTGATGATTTCCAGCATATAGATTTCAAATGATAAACTATAAACAGCTATGGTTCAGCTAAGAAATTTAATTAAATTTCCCATGAGATATTTTTTCACAGAAATAAAACTCTGTATCAAATGAGTTCCTATTTGTTTTCAAATAAAGGTCAACACAAGTTTTGATAACTCTTTAACTCCTTTTTTTAAAGTTATCCTCATACCATATTGTGGTAATATTTAAATTTCAACAAGCTCAGAGAAAGTTGCACTAATACTACTAATATTTCAAAGCACTGAAAATCCATATTCCAAAAGACAATGAAGCTGCCAAGAGAGTGACCTATTAGTGTAATTGCTGTGATTGCTCTGTCCCAGCTTCAATTTTCATTGGTGAAATTCTAATACATCCATTTTCTTTGTCAAGCCCATCTAATGAAATTCCTGCTTTGTTAATTAATAAACTCAGATTGCCTAATTTCTGCACTATCCTAAAAGCTTTGTCTTTCAGATGCATATTTTTAATGAATTCTGCTCTCAAATTAACATACGTTCTATGCTGAATATATCAGATCTGAATTTCTTGTACCCTTCTGTAGCTTATCACCTCACTGTTTATACTTTTTAGTTTTGATGGCTTCTAATGAAAATAGATTCTAATCCTGCCATTGTTTGAACTTTGTATTGCAGCCTCACACCATTCCACTCAATGAGTTGTATTTCACTAATACTTTATAAAAAATATGAAATAAAAACCATTTCAGTAGTCTTTAAAATATTTACTTCTGTTTCATTTGGTCAAATAAAGTATATTTCTTGTAAGTTTCTTCCTTTAAACAGAACTTTATTAACAGAAATGCTAAGTCTCTAATTATTCATCACCTAACTTTTCAAGTGACTCAGCATCATTATTTATTTTTTCCATCCTTTTTGATACTTCCATATAATGAAAGTGAAAGGGTCATACTGTTATTTTAAATTCAGTGAGAGAAAAATTGAATTGCTCTTAAATGAAGATCACAGGATCACAGATTGTTTGAAGCTGGAAGGGACGTCTGGAGTCCGACATCTGGTCCAGCCCCTCTGCTCAAGGACAGATACCTCTAGCCTGTTTTGGTGACATTGTTTCAGTAAGAATAGACTGCACCTCAGTGTACCAGTTAGATTGCTCATTATTCACAGCTAGTTTTCAAGGATTTGCATCTCATCTTTATGAATCAAATTCATGACATATGTCTACCCATAAGAGTAGTCACAATGATATGATACAGAATCCGAAATATCGCCTATGTACCTTTAAAGCAAAGCAAAAAGCTTCAAATGATAGAAGCAACACAATTTTTCAGTATAATTAACTCCATTGACTGCAAACTACATTAGAATTAAATGTGTGATTTAGTTCCAGATAAAAGAGTTTTGTTTCCACCACGGAGAGACGAACCTCAATTTTAACAGATATTTGGTTGTAGGTTATTAATTTCTTACACCAAGAAAAAATGAAGCTTTTTAAGATTATAACTAGGCACCAAATTTTGTCAGTTACTTCCTGAAGTCATTTTGAAAGATAAAAATTTAAGCTGTTTTTTCTAACATTCTTTGAACGGTTGTGTAAGCTTTAAATCCATGTTCATGCTGCGAGCACAGAAGAGCAAATCTCCATCACTATTAATACAGCTGCAACCAGGTGAAAAAGAGAATAGTGCTACTTCATACATCTTCAGAAGAAATAGAACCTATAATGAAAGCTGACAGAATCTGATTTTACTTAACCTGAGTAGTTTCACCTGTACTCAGATATTCTGAGCTTTTTTTAAAGTTGTGGATAACAGTATTACCATATTTGTGCTGTGTTCCCTTTCTCTGGCTTTTTTCTTGAAAGATGGAATGCAAAACAGTATATATGAAAGAAAATGTGTGGGGGGTGTTGATAATAAACCTGGTAGAAAGAGTGGTTTAAATACTTTCAGCTTCCATATTTAAGATCCAATAGAAAACACTATGTGTGTGTGTGTGTATATATATATATTTTTTTTTTGCACAACATCAACAGAAAATAAAAACAAAATAACATTCTAAAAAATGCTGTACAATACCAGCTATCTGGGTCTGAATTGGCATGCAATTAAAGCTAAATGTATTTTGTATTCATATATACAAACAAACATATTTACCTTCAGAATCAAATAGTGATTTTCAATTCTCAGTAATTTCTACAAGCAGTTTGGCTTCCTGCTGGCAAAAGCATTTTATTTTTTCTTTCAAAAAAGAAAGAAATATGCCATCATCTTCCCTAGTCACTCAACAGCTGTATCAATTTGTTTTCAGGGCAGTGATTAGCATAATTGTGGTGGATTACTTGCATTTGGCAGAGAATGGAAGTAATTCAGTATTTTAGCAGATATGACATAGAATACATGGGATATCCGGGCCCTCTGGAGTGGTGCTGGAAGTTTTTTCCTAAAACTGTACTGAAAGCCTATTTATAAAACCCAAATCTGTCTGAAAGAATCAAAAATCTCAATTCTTCTGATGTGCTGTTTAACAAACAACCTCATAGTATGGCTAGGGCACACAACCATGAAATCATCTGCACACAGCTACATCAAGGGCATTACTCACAAGGGTTTCAATGTGATATAATTGCTTTAAACATCATAAAAAAACCCAGAATGTGATTCCATCATTACTGATTTTCTACTTCATCACCAAATTCCAGTTCCAATGCTGAGGTGCATACAGCGTTACCTTTAGTGCTGAGTGTTAAAATTGATCAGTTATGTATGTTCTCAGCCATTTACCTTAATACTCTTGCATGTTTTATAAACATGCATAGATAATCACTGTATGATATTATACAGAAATATCATAAAATTATTAAATGGTTTTGGTTGCAAGGGACCTTTAAGACTATCTAGTGCCAACCTCCCTGCCATGTGCAGGGATCCCACCCACTAGATCAGGTTGCCCAAAACCACCCAACCTGGCTTTGAGCACTTCCAGGGATGGGACATCCACAACTTCTCTAGGCAACCTGCTCCTGTGTCTAGCCACCCTTACAATAAATAACTTCTTCCTTACAGCCCCTCTAAATCTATGCTACTTCAGTTTAAAGCCATTCCTCTAAATCTATGCTACTTCAGTTTAAAGCCATTCCCCGTTGCTTCCTGTCACTACAGGCCCTGATAAAATGTCTCTCTCCACATTTTTTATCAGCCCCTTTTTATACATTGAAAGGCTGCAGTAAGGCCTACTAAGAGCCTTCTCCAGGCTGAAAAACCAACTGTGTAAGTCTGTCTTCACAGGCAAGGTGCTCCAGTCCTCTGATCGTCTTTGTGACTGTCCTTTGGACCCACTCTAACATGTCCATGTCTTTCTAGTGCTGAGAACTCCAGAAGTGGAGTTTCATCAGAGTAGAATAAAGGGGCAGAAACACCTCCATCGACCTTTTGGCCACTTCTTTTGATGCGGCTCAGAGTACAGTTGGCTTTCTGGGCTGCAAACACACATTGCTGACTCATTAACAATTTCTCATCCACCAGTACCTCCAAGTCCTTCTTTGCAAGACTATTTTTAATCCATTGACAATCCAGCCCCTACTGATAATGGATATTGCCATGACACAGGTGCAGGACTTTTTATTGGTCTTGCTGAACTTCACTAAGTTTTCATGGACGCATTCCTCCAGCCTGTTGAGGTAGCCCTGGGTGTCATTTCTTCCTTCAAGTGAATCAGTTGCACCACTCATCCACAGACTTGCTAAGGTGCATTTAATCCCATTGTCTATGTTACTGATGAAGGTATTTAATAGCATTGTCCCAGTATGGACCTTTGAGAGACATCATTTACTACTGGTTTCCACCAGTAATCAATGCAGCCCTTGGTTTCCAAACCTAGACTACAACCTGTATAAAAAGCATTGCATGATATGGTCATCCCCTATTACAGAAGCTGGAGTTGATTATCCCAGAAATCATCTTCTGTCAGATGTTTCTAAAAGGGACTTGAACTTCAGAGTGCAGAGCTCAAATTAAGTCATGAGGCTACAAGAAGGACACAAGATTTTGCTGTTACACAAAGCTATTCCTTTTCTATGAAAATTGAGGGAGGTAACTGCTGAACAGCAGGTAAAGGGATATTTATTAAGAGATATATATGGTCTTCCCTTCCTGTCAACTACTGAGTTGTCCAAACAAAACAAACTGTAGTCTTGTGGTTAAAAATGAAGATTCAGTGTGTTTTGAACCTTGACAGGAAGAGGACAACTTCTTGCTTGTAATTCATTTACACTGGAATCTTGTGCTCAAAAGCTTTACTGTTCTTAGAAAAAAAAACCCCAACACTGAGTTATTATGAACTTTTAAGAGTTAAGAGTTCCCTGTAGAAACAGATATAACAGATATCACTCACTACCTGTTACTCAGTACAGTAGATTTAAATTATATGAGTCACAGTGATAAAACGTTTTCAAGTTTAAATACTGAGATAGTAAAATTTGCACTCTAGTTCTTTGAATTGAACACGACTGAACTTGAAATGAGCTGTCTGTGCAAAACAGTGTGATTATTTTTTATTTCACTTTTACTTATTACTCATGATGTTATGATTCAGTGAACTCTCATTATCCATGAAGTCTGTATAATGTTTAAATTACACAACTATAACCATTCTCTGTTATTGTTGTACAATACTTTGTGTAATGTTATGTTCAAATTAATTTTCTACAAAATCAATTATATTTCTGGAAGCATTACTTAGACAAGAACAATATGTGAGTCTTAACGATTCAAGACAGTCATGACTCATACTTTTATAAAATTGTTCAACTATCTTCCCAAAGCTTTTAATAAAGCTAATGAACTTAGGTAGAAGTTTTAAAATTACTCATTTACATTGCCACCTGAAAGTAAATTTAATGACCGGGGAAGTTTTGGTGTTTGCTACTTCATATCTGAATAATACTTGAAAATGTATTCCATTCTCACTTGGATTCTTCAACAATTCACATATTGGTGGAGATCATTAGAGTTTACCTACTTTTAGGTACTTCATGTCAGTCATACCAAAATACATAACTAAATATTGGAACAAAAAATTAATGGATACATCACTTTAAATTCAAAAGGAAGCAAGGAATTATTTATATTCATTAGAGAATCTGAATATTTTGATTCCATTATTCACAGTAGGTCTCTACCTTTAAACACACTCTAATATCAGTGATGTAATGGATTTGGTAAGATTAGATTTACCAGTAACATCTCACAGCAAAGCAGATGATGCAACTTAATTTATTTTTTCTAGATCAACTGAGATGCAGTTTGCTACACTGGATTTATGATTTCAGAATACTGTCCCTGGAAACAAATTTGTAGATGCATAGAGAGCTTTGGAACATCCTACAACCAAATCTAGACAAACTCTCATTAAAGCCTGGTAAATTTCCAAACAGTAGATGTTAAATTCAATTTACACTACTGGAGTTTCTTGAAGAAGATACAGTTTCCAATTTGGAAACCTACTGAAATGCTGAGCATCAGCCTCAATTAATTGACATGACCAGACGATCAGTCTGGGTTCAACTGGTATCTTCATTAGTTGCTCCTGCTTATCACTTACATTTCAGTCTGGAATACACACCTTCTATATTTATAAAAGGGAAGAATTTTAAACTGGGTTCTTTCCTTCCTTCCTTCCTTCCTTGTGTTTCAAAATTAAGAGAATTGGTAGGAAGAATACACACTATAATGTCAGCAGAGGCTACACATAATGGTACAGGTCTTAGGAGCCTACATAATTGATGGATTTCCATGCTAAAATTGTGCAAATGTTTCACCAAGACAGAAAAAATGTGGGGAGCATTTTTTCCACCTAAGGGTATAAAATCAGTGAGAGCCTAAAAAGAAAACTGGAGGAGTTGAAGACACTGCTTAACCAGAGGCTGGACTGCTCAGCTGAGTGCACTTTCATGTACAGCCTTAAATCCTGACAAGAGGAAGGCAAAGATTCTTATCTGAATCCCAAGAGATGAAAAGTAAGCTGAGGAGAGCTGAAAGCTCTGAGAATAAGAATTATATTGTGCCCTGATTTTCCTCAGAGAATAAAGAGTTGATCGGTTTCCTATAACTCCCAAGACTAAAACTGGAACAATTTATTCCTGCCTTCTAATATAAAGGCTTTATTTTTCCTTCACATTTGTTACCATAAATGATACAAGACAGGAGGTTTGATCAGAGTCTGAGAACATGATCAAGAATCTGACAGTATGTGGCTACATCAAAGAAACGACACAGCGCTTCACAGACTACCACAGGGCTCCATCTGCACATTCAGCTGTCAGGCTGGGATTCTAGAACGAAATCCCACCATTTAACTTGCTTACACTTCTGATGCAAGATCAAAATCTGAGGACAAAGCACAGGACATTTGTTTGCTTCAATTTTTACTACTATATTGTGCATTGCCAGAAAACACATTTCACATACTCCAAACATAAATTGATGCTTTGTGTTCTTGAGAAAGATCATGGGTTTATCATGTTGAAGAATTTTATCTGGAATTATGGATGAGAAAGATAGCAAGTAAACAGTTAAAGTGTTCAAGATGTAGGGATTTCTTTCTGTATTTCTCTTAAATATATGAGTAAAATATAGCCAAAGTCATAGTTACAATCTGTCCAAGCTACTCCCCCTAGTTATTTTTTTGAATTTTTTTTGTTCTGTTCATCCAAATGGATCCCTATTGTCTGCTGAAGATACAACTTTAAAGTTAGTTTGGCTTTGATTATGCATTTTCCTGAAGGCCTTCATATTAATTTCTATTTGTCTCCTAAAAATATTCTCAATACAAACCTTTTCTAGACAAAAAACAAAATTAATAAATATTTCCATATTTCTGTTGAGTATTTTGGAGTGCCTCAGGGTTGGCAGTTGAACACAAATATTTGTGGCTACATCAGAAAATTAGCAAACAGAGAAGCGGAAATAAATTTAACCTGATTTATAACTTCATTTTCTAATCTCTTTTTCTTTGGTGTTTTTTTTTTTTTTTAATGTATAGTCCAATTATCACCTAACCTGAACAAGGAAATTTTCAAAAGGCACAGCTGGCTTCTGATGTTCACTAACTTGCAGTGTGAGTTAAAAGCCAGACATCAATAGGCTCCATCTCACTTTTCTGTTTTAATGTTGTTTGCTTACTCTTCTTCTCCTTCTCTCTGACTTTCCTGCTGTGCATTATGAAGAACAAACAAAATGCTGAGAAAACACAGACAACTAAAATCACACCATCCCTCAGTTTCCCCTTCAGAATCCTTTCCCCAGCTTCTGTGGTCTATCTCAGTGTACTGTGATTATCTCAAGATAAAACTTTCCCTTCTTGAAACCTGGCTGTGGCTTATTCTAGTGCCAGACAAGGTAAATGCACCACAAATTGTTAGTAAAAAGAAATTGTTATTATTTCAACTTTGACTTCAGCTTTATATGAGCCTTGTATTCTTTGTATCACTTGCTTGCCTCATTCCTGAAAAAAAATGTCATGAGTTCTCTGAGGTGATTGAATTCTATGTATGTCATTCCCACATATTGTATCACTCACTATACAACCCCTAAGAGTTCAGCTATTATCACAATCAGTGTGAATGCTAAACTATTAAACAGGCCCCTGTTCATAAAGTATTTTTTGTTCAATTACATGTAAATTGCTACAAATTGGAATAAACATGGTTCAGTGATGCAAATCACAGGAATTTTCAAAGCTGTTATTTTCTTTGTCTGAATTTTACACTTCACATAATGGAACTCTCTATTCTCATAAATAACCTGTCACACTTTGAATTATTGCTTATTCACAACTTTATTATCACATCAGATATATTATTATTCCTTCTCCTTGAATTTAGGTCCCAGTGTCAACATAAAATTGAAACGTCATTGTACTACAGTTAGTGCAATGATTACAGAAAAAGTCACATGTACTTCAAAATTCATGGATAATATAAAGTGAAAAGGAAGAATGTGCACCAGAGAAACTTTTCTGGTCACTTGTATATCTCATTCCCTTCTCATTAATCCATGTGACAGGCACAGTATGGAAGAATGGTAATTAGATTAAGGTGTTTTATAAATAGAATATATTCTATGTATAGATTTCTAAATTAAACCCTTGTCACATATTTCTTATTGATATAATGTTTATATATCTGTGTGCATATATATACACGTACATATAACTACATGTATTACCTGTGTGTATGCTATGCATTAAAATATGTTCTCTCATATTTTGCCAAAAACTGAGAGGAAAAAAATAGATCTTTATGGTAACAATATGGAAACAGCAGCCAAACCTCTTTTTTAGTACAGCCCTATAAGAACTCTGGAACCCAACCGTGTCTTGCAAACTGAAGACTGTCGGCTCTATCTGGTACAGTGTGGCCCGAACCTTACTGAGTAGCAGAGTCACAATAGCCAGCTTTAATCTCATGTTTTTTAACTACAAACTGATTGGCATCATTCAATACTTATAGAACTGAAAAATAATAACAATCTGTGCTTATCATGATGTCCTAGGTTACAATGTAAGATGTGCCCAAAAAGTATATATTCTATCACAGTCTTCATAGGCTGTTAAAAACCAGTGGGGCAGTGTTCCCATCTCCTTCATGACTCATCCCTGATAAACTCCAGGGGTATCTTCTGTTAATGGGCCAGCTGTTGAAACCAGGTGGGGCAGTGTTCTTTATCTCTCCCATGACCCATCCTCCCTCCAGAGGGAATTCTTCTGTTAATGGGCCATCTAGTCTCACTGCATGACTGATAAAATTACATCATCCCATTGTAGATACTCTGCCCTGAGGGAGGAACCAAGCATTCCATCCTGGATATAATCTGAGATTTCAAACACCATAGGGAGCCCTTATCTACTCGATTTCCAGAGGACAAGAGCTACCATTGAACCTTGAGGTGAAAAACCAGACCTTTCTATAGAATCACTGCTTCGACAGAACCACATCCATCCCTTCAGGAGGACTGCAGCCACCATTTTATCAGACTGCTACTACCACCCTCACTAACAGGGTGTCAGGTTGTATCCTGACTGTCAGTTTAAACCAGTGTTTTCTGCCTTTATTTTTAAAATGTTCCTATTAAACTGTTATTCTGACTTGGTGTCTCTCACTGGTTTGCTTTCAGACTGACACACATGAGCAAGCACATAAACCACACCAAACCTTAGAATGCACTGTATTCCATGCCTCGTTGGATGAACACATGGTAAACAAACATTTTAACTGGATGTATATATGGCAAAGATATTTCAAACACATTTAAAAAACACCAGCAACAGGGACTTGCTATCTTTCTTTTACATACTTTCATGAAAAAATGAATTGTTATGAACATACTTTTAGTACTTACCACTGGGTTGTATTTTTGAGAAGGCTTCAGCATTCCCCCATAGGAGGCAGCATGATGTCATTTTAGTTACAGAAGAAATTTTTCCTGTTAGGAAAAAATATATATTGCTCTTCAGTAAATGAAAGAAATGCATGATTATGACTCACAAATGGTAAAAAAAGAGGTTACTTAGTAAATCACCTCTAATGCTGTTTTTCAAGATTACAAAAGGAGAAATCACAATATTAATAACCACACAATAAATACATTAATCATAGTGGATTTTCTGTCATAAAAATTACTAGCAATACTTTTTTCTTTGGAGATTGATCACTGCTACAAAGACAGAATTGTCTTTATACCTGTATACCACAAAAGTATACATTTTTGAGAACAAGCTAAGGCAAGTAAATGCCTTGAAATCCAAGAAACAGGAGAAATCATGACAAAACACTTTGATTTTAAATATTTCTGGAAATATATATTATGCATAGCCAAATATAAAATTTGAATAGTCAAATATATTTAATTATATTTAATTTAATTTAAATATAAATAATCAAATTTTTAAAGCCATTTTACTATTGTTTATTCTTTCCTATGTGTAATTCAAAACTATAGTTTATCTTTCAAATGACATTTTAATGGATAGACTGTTTCTGAATAATCTATCCATTTTAGACAATTTAGATAGATTAAATACTAGCATTTACCAACAGTCTGTTCTAAGATACAAGAGTATCTTTAGACACTGTGATTTAAAACTCAAACCTTAAGAGTGTTAAAAAGGTATTTCAGATAATTTTAATAGTTTTCAATACTTTAATACCTTAAATACTTATCTTCCTTCCAAAGCCAGCAGATTTTATGGGATTTACTTATCCCCTACACATTTTGCAGGGCAAACATGCACTCTATTTTTCTCTGTATGGCTCCTAAAGGCACTTCTTATCATTTATTCTTATTTTCATTAAGTTGATCAGATTTTAGGTTGATTTACACAGATGGTAGATTCTGCAATTTGAATCACAGTGAATAATTCCTCATGAATTGTTTGACTCTCTACAGCCAAACCACTCCCTGCAAGTGCAATTAAATGTAACAGCTGCAAACACAGGCCTCAATTCTGTGTAAACACAGTGATTATCTTTATAGGTTGGAAATAAGTACCAGTGGATAGCTATGTGAATACATGTCTGAAACGGAGTAATGCTGAAATATGAAGAAAAGCAGAATTCCCTATGACTAAGGAAAGTGTGAAACACCCTAGCTAAACTGTCAAAGTGTCCATCTGGACACTTGCTGCAGGGGAAGACTGGCAACACGGCAGCTTTTCATACACACCCATTGAGGAATCAGATGTTGATGTTTAGGACAATCTTTATTCCAAGATATGGTAATGTCTTAAATCTATCCACATGACAGTGGCACTTTTACTGGAGATTTCACTGCTCACATAGACTTTGACAGCCATGCCGATTCTGCAACAGTAGTATGTGATTAAACCTAGGGTGTAAGAAATAAGGAAGGATTTAAGGAATGGCTGTGAATGGCAGGGAAAATCTGCTAAGGTTAGCATAGCTTCACTTCTCAGTTATTTTAAACCTGCATTTCTTTATTTCAGGATCCCTTATAGCTTAATTACTGCTACAGGAAGAGAAAAGAGAAGAGAGAAGAGATGAGAAGAGAATTCAGCTTTACTGGTAAACACAGGGACTGCATTTACTGTCTCTCCATGGTACCAAAATAGTCTCTAGCTTTAAACCATAAAAATTAGTTAAGAAAGCACTATTTGTGAACTAGGTTTTCCAAGTTTACCTCTGTACCTATGAGTTATCCTTTTCACCTTCATATTATCTTACACTGTCTTATAGTTGTCCTTGGTAGACTGAATTTGATTGTTGATGACTAGGTTATAATTTAAATTTTATATATTTTAGTAAATCATAATGTCCATTTACAGATCGTGTTTAGAATTTATCTCTGCAATAGTCAATTGCTTTCAAAAAAGCAACAGCAAATACTGTACTTCCTTTCTCTCAGGAAGCATGGGCACACATTAAAAGACTAGCAGTTCAATTCTAAGACAAAATATAGGCATTGTCTACACACTTTTTTCTTTTTTAAAGAGCTATTTTGTCTTCATATCTGTGACAACTGATTTCCTCATAACTACAAAATTTTAATTAAAATATTATGGGAATCTGGCAGTCCCTCTAAGCATATTTTTCTGAAATCTATAACAGGTTTGCTCACCATCTCAGATGCATTTGTAACTCAAATCTGATGGTGCTATGACCCTAGTTTTAATGTTACCCAGTTTAAGCTTACTTACTTGAGTAGTTTCTCAGAATTACCACAACTCTCTCTGATTTTATAGGTGATACAACAAGAACCCATTAATACTGACATTCTGTCATTATGTACAGTTGTCTTAGTCTACTGAGAAATAAAATCTCCATCTCATAGAAAATCCCAAAACCCCTGACAGCTCCTGGCAATACCTAGATATAAGCTAAAACATTTGTTTATTCTTTGATGCTCAAATTTATTCCATACAATACTGGACTATTGTAATTAACTTCAGTTGGAGCAGATAGGTTCACGAAGTCTCTCTAAGAAAATGCACTCTTTTGAATTCAATCTTAACATCTTTAAATGCATCTTTAAATCTGCAACCTTTACAGTGTTTATACAATTTTCCCTTTCAATTCAGTTTCATACCAAGTTCTTTCTTTTGAAAATTTTGGCAATAAGCTCTCCCCATTGTTATATTGAAAAATTTCATATGTAATGACAGCAATTGTATTTCACAGCAATTAAATTATTGAACCTTTTTAACTATAAACAGAAAATCAGTGATGAAACAATGGATCATAGAATGTGCTGAGTTGGAAGGGACCCATCAAGATCATCAAGTCCAACTCCTGGTCCCGTGCAAGACACCCCAAGAATCACACCATGTTCCTGAGAGCATGGGTAAATGCATGCAGGCAGTTCTGTGATATTCCCTCAGTACTAATAGTCCAGAAGTCTATCAGATCAGAATATCAGATAGGCAGATGTTGCTATTTCAACTCTTTACTGCCTGGACAGTTTGGGAGGAAGGCACTGCTCAGAAGAGGAAACCTAGCTAGAGGTAGATCTCACAGTAGGAAACAGACATAGACCAGGAAGAGGAGTATCAGAGATATGCAAATGAAATAATTTTTTCCCCTAATAAAGTATATGAAAGTAAAATAACTAAATCTGACCATAGGCTTCCTTTGCATTTTAGAGGGGGGAAAAAGGCATCCTGAATTGTAGAAGACTTATTAATCTTCATGACTCAAAGGGTGTGGGCTTCAAACTAGAAAATGAACAACTCACTCTGCACATATAACAGCTGAGGTAATGCTGATTTTGAGATATCTAAGAAATGAGTGGTGGTATCTTAATTTCTTCACTTGAACCAAATATAATTAATTATCAAATAATGCAAAGGCAGTGAAATGTAACTTTTCCTTTGCTGAATAGGCAGTAACTCTTTCTTTGCCTAAAGGGAGGAAATTCATCCAGAAAAAACCTCACATTTTGCAGACCCATTTTGCAACTTTAATCAAAAGCAACACACCAGAAGACAGGAAGCCTCTCATCCACACACTCTGCACATCCCTTTCAATGTACATATTCTGAGTTACAGTCCTTGTCTTCAAGCAGATCAGAAAGAGATGTGAATCCTGTGTTTCTTCTTGCTCTCTCTTATATACATTCCTCATGTTTCTCTGCTCATCTATTTCTGTTTTAAATAGTGGAACCTCTGAACCTTTCTGTACCTCTAGTCTTGATTTCTGCCTGTCACAAACGATGCCCTTGAGGCAGCAATAGTCAGAAAAAGCAGGGAAAAAAGATTGACACTCCTCTGAAACCAGCAATGAGGGACTGTATTCTCAGCCACAAAAAAAGTAAAATATCCCAAAAAACAGGTGGGTGTCTCCAGAGAGAAACAACAAGAAAAAGAAAGATTAGGACTGTATGAATCTTGGCAAGGTCTAAGGGCAGGAAAAAGTGTAGCAGAGATCAAAGATGAACAGAGGAAGTAGGCAGAACAGCCTAAAACACACAATAAACAGAGACTGCTCTTCAGAGAAAATGGGCAGCTACCAAAGATAAAATGGCAGCAGCAAAGGAGCAGTAAGACAGGAATGGAAAGGCTGAGGCCATCTCCACAGGATGCGAATGGAGAGGAGAAATGAAGCTGTGTGTAAGGCATGATGGCAGCTACAAACGAGTGATGTGAATTTGCAATGATGGTTACTTTTTCCACAAAGTACTAACATTTTTTGAGAAATCCTGCCTTCAAAATTATTTGGATATGAATTTTTGCTAATAAAACTGGCAAAACACAGGTTAATTTTTCATATGGGCTACATCAGAAACATCCTGAAACACCTATCAAAAAAAAAAAAAGATACCATGTGTGATATAGCAGATAAAAAAGATCAAAAACTCCTCCTCATCAGGAGAATAAATGAAAGTAGATATTTGAACAGAATATAACGCACATTTCATTACAAAACAAAGGATGAAAGGATGACACTATTGGTGCAATGAGGTTCCAAACAAACCTAATAATTAATACTACAGGTCAAAACCTGAAAAGTTGCAGGAAAAAAATAAACCATGCTGAGGGGAAAAAAACCAAACCAAACCTAAAAACAGCTAAAAAAAAAACCCCCAACAACAAAACAAACCCAAAATACAACAAGCAGGCTGGAAACAAAGACGTTAGACTCACTTTGAATCAAAACAAAACAAATCTTCTGAAGAATTTGCAAACTGCTATGAGAAGTCAAAAAGAATTAAACTCATGAAGCCTAAGCCGAAAACAGCAACACAGACCAGAGAAATGCTGAAGATGCAGAAGAGAGTAATTTGCCGTGTTAAGAAATTCTGAATGGCAAATGGAACGACAAATCCCCTTAGGGAAACTCCAGGCCAGAAAGTAACAATGCCAAAAAAAGCATGTATAACAAGACATAGAAAAACCAGAGGACATAAAAAATGCTAAGTCTAAGGTCAAAGAGAAGGGGAGAGTGCCAGCCCTGTGTCAAAAGAAAAGGTTGAATCTCAAGCCACGGATAAGAGAAAGGCCAGGCCTGAGATTAAGGAGGAGGAGGAAAAGGAGGACGAGATACAGCTAAAGGAGAAAGACAGCAGAAAGCAGAGGGGAAAAGATCAATCTGAATTAAAAAAAAAAAAAAGAAGAAGAATAAGGACAAAACTGAAGTCAAAGAAACAAAATCTGAAGGCAGCTTCAAGACCATGCTGAGACATATTGAAATTAAAGAGCAGATGGAACAGCAAGAGTTCCACATAATAGCCCTCAAACTTGTCAAGGTACAGCATTCAGAGATTGTAGATAGGGAATAAAATGAATAGAAGACAGAATAATCCACCCAGTGGCATGGAGTTCAGATCATCTTTTGGTTCTCACTTCAAGTATCTAGTTAAGTCTCCTTGGAACTTTTAATATTATTTCTGTTTCTGAAACTCACAGCAAGAAAAGTACAAAAAGGCACTTAAATAGCTATTACAGCAAGGCTCTTGCTATGCTCGAGGTAATGTTAATTATCTCTGTCACTTCGAAGTTATTACTAGTAAAGCAATTACCTTTGAAGAAATTATGTATGCCTCTCTATGTACGAGCAAACTCTGATAAATATATCTGCTTTTCTCCCTTATGATTTTTTTTACGAGCCTAGGTGATTCGGGAAAAAAAATCTCCTAAAATTTGCACAGCCAGAAAGACCGGAATAACTAAAAATTCATTTGATAAAAACTCATACATGAAAGCCCTTTCATAAGTGGAAAAGTTTTTATCTTTCCATAGATGATGTGTCAGATACTATCATTGCTGGTTAAGCCAGTGAGCTGGTTTTCACACACTCCATAAAATGCAGCATAAGGTAAGAGAAACTGCAATCCCAGCTATCAAACTGAAATCAGTGCATCAAAATCTGTCCTCACATAGGGAATTGCCTATCTAGCTGCCTAAATTTCCATTCCTATACTATTGAAACACGTTTCCAATGGACAGAACATGCACAGCGAGGCTTTTCCAGTTCAGTGTTGATGTAACTGGAAGTTGCCAAGGATACAAAGCAGAGGGCCCGACTGACAGCAGAGGAGGTTCTGAGACTTCCTTCTCTCGAAAACGGAGCACTTACTCATGTTCACCTCATGGTGTTTCCCAGTTCTCCTGAATGAAACTAAAATGTCAGTACGACATTTCACAGAATGTGACCCATCTATACTGTATCTCCAGAAAGAACATTTTCAGAAAGCCTTTCAACGGAGGACATCACCAGCCCTGACTCGCCCGGGGCCCAGGCCCCCCCGTCAGCCCCAGCATGGGGGAGCCTCAGCAGGGCCGGTCCCCAG